>OX578150.1:133556588-133974088 GCA_951213105.1 Amaurobius ferox | reverse complement strand
ATTGTTGAGACGGTCTGTGGGACAAATGGGAATGTAAATGAATAATACCATCCAATTAGTTTTGGATGGAAGCCGGGTTAAAAAAAAAAATGAAATGCATTGAACCCTATGGGACCTCATTTTTCAAATATATTTTAAGCAAATTTAAAATTCACAAATTGCTTCGAAAGTTTAATGAAATATTCAAATTGTCCCATAAAATATATAAAAAAAATTTCATCAAAATATGTTCGATAATTTTTATAAATAAAAATTAAAATAATAATTACACACATATTATATGAAGAGATCAAGTGACCCCCTTCAAAATATATTATGGCATCCTTCTTTTTTCCCAGTGTCAAAATCGCGATTTTTGCATATTTTCTCTGCATCTATATTCTGTGCCAACGCAGTTACAATATTTTTGAGTTTAAATGATCGTTCAACTTATTTCTACAACGAAGCCTACCTTTAACCTATGTAGAATGTAAACACATCAATCTGTAAGATGAGTTCTATAAGAATTGCTGAATTTTTTTAACGCAAAATTTAGCTCTGGAGTCTGGAATATAGCTGATATGAATGAAATACTTATTGATTTTACATAGAAAAGCTGACGATTTTATAGCATTGCCTTCTTCGTTGAAGTGTTAAGCAAGGAGTTAGAAAGTACTTTTATCTCCATGGTTTTAAGTTTTAAAGTAAAATGAATTATTGTAGTATTGTGATAATTTTAAAAATATCACTGCTGAATAAAAGGAATGGAATAAAAGTGTATGAATGAAATATTCTCTGCTTTTACATAGAGAGCCAGGCGATTTATATTTCGATGACGTCATTTGAATAAAGTTCATTTTTTTTCGATGAAGTTTTAAGTTTTCAAATATAAAAATTATTGTAGTACTGTGATAAGTATTAAAATATCACCGCTGAATGTATTTTATACGAGGCCATAAACGAAATTCAAGAGGGGTTGGATTACAATTTAAGGGGGACGGGGCTCAACAGTCTTGAAGGAGGGGCTCACAAAAAAACACTGTTACTCATAACCATTCTAAAGCCGCAATTACATATTTCAATCCTTATAAATTATTAACGAATAATCAATTACATATTTATATTGGTAAGCTAAGAGTTTATTAGAAAAACCAATATAGCTACTATCAATATATCAAAATTAATATATTATAATTACAATCGATTTAAATATAGACATTAACCAGTAGCAGAGCTGTTAATTGAAGACAATTTCAGATAGTAAATACAAGTTATTAACATTTGATATTAACCCTTAGCTGTAAATAAATCAATTATGCATATAACAACAAATTTAGCTAAATTAAAGAATTTTTAAAATGAAGTAATTTATAAAAAATCTCAAAACAATTTTTATGCAAAATTAGGATGACACGTTGGACGAAATTTCATGTGACTACTAGAAGATTAATACATTTATCAGGGGTGGTTGAATATACTTCTTGGGGGGGGGGGGGGTCTTAGTCCCCTCTGATCCCTATACGGCAACGGATCTGGGTGTTGCAAGTTCAGACCACTGGACTGACCCTAGGGTTTGTAGCAGCTGTTTGAGTAGCCGGAAGGACCTGATCCATGCAATACTTCTAACATATCAAAATTGCAACGACCAATCTTGTTACCAAATTTAAAATCTATTTTATTGTAAAAAAAAATTTCAAAACAATATTCTGAAAGTGATTTTTTGTAGTGCATCCTTCCACCACACTGTAAATTTTAGAAGATTTCAATTTTTACTGTGTGTTTTACTGAACTGGTCACCCGTATACTAGATTTGAAGTCTCATATTTCATTTCAAAGAATGCTCTTCTCATTTTTTTCGGCAAATCGAATATTTCGGTGTACGTACCCCTAAAACAAGAAGTATTAGAAAATTTAAATTTTTCACCCTATTATTGAACAATCTAACTTGGTACCAAATTTCACTACGTTGACAGAGAAACGCGAAATTTACGAGTACGTTTCTTAATCATTTCGAACGTTTGGAGCACCACACTCTTCACATGAACCTTTCTTCAAAATTCGATTTTTCTAGAGGTTGTTATTAAATCATTACGTCATGCATTAAATCTGAAATTTTTATATCATTTAAGAGAGCCATTTATTGTGGAAATAGAACATTTTAGTATAAGGCACCCCTAAAATAAAAAATCTGATGTGGGCAACACATGACTTTCATTATATAATGCAATGAATTTACTACTTTTACAGTAAAAAAAATAGGTTTTTCTTATAGTAGATACTTATATTATTTCCAAGATATTGAATTTTCGACAATTTGTCGTCATTTTCATTGATTGAGCGTTATTTTTATCCATTTGGCGAGATTTTCGTTGATTTGGCAAAATTTCAAAAAGTCGCCAAGTTGGCGACATTCCGCCAAATTCGTCGCCAAAATTTCGCCAAGCGTTATGGACGGAGAAATAAGTTATTCTTATAGCAGATAAATGACTATTGGCGTTCAAATACAAAAGTATTACTCAAAATATCTTTTCTCATGAATGGAACGAGCTAGATCCACGAGAATGATGTCATCCAATTTATTGCATGATATTACATGTGAAAATGAACATGTTTCTCAACAGTTAATATTTTTTTTTAATTTATGGGATTTTTTGATAAATTTATTTGAAAAAGGTACAATATCTCGAGAACGGTTCATGCTAGCGTTCTAAAGTTTATGTCAATCGTTTTCTAAAGAAAAATTACATAATAAATGTCTATTTGTGTAACTTTATAATGATTTTGATTTTTTGATGATTTTTTCAAAATTTCACTCGAAAATTTAGGGGAGTTCTGAACATTCGGTTACGTTTAAAAACAATAGGCTTCCAGTATTCATGGATTGTGATTTTTGTACCAAATTACATTTGAATCGCTCCATTCGTTCTTGAGATAGACTCACAGACTCACTGACACACACACACACACACACACACACACACATCACATCAAAAATGTTTGATTCGTGATCAGAGATGCTTGAAACGTGCTCTCTCGTCGAAAACTCGAATTTGAATTTTCGACCCCCGTCTCAATACTTTCCTTATACATTATGTATATAAGGAAAGTAAAAAAATATTTAAAAATTGAAACTGTCCACCTTCTGCCAATCGAATGATGATATATTATAAAGATTTGTTGTATAAAGATTTTACCGTTAAATACATTTTTACATCATTTTGAGTTGAGTGTAGAGCACACCCTCAAATATAAACATGTTTAGGAAATTCAATATTTCTGCCGTGTGCAAAATTTCGAATCTCTGTTGTTTAAAAGAGGGCGCTCCCCATTTATTCTGTGAATCAATCTATAGCAAACATAAAGTAACAAATATTTGAAAACGTGAAACTGCTCACTTTCTTCCAATCGAACGATATTATCTCTTGCATCCAATTTCAAATCTTCCTCTCATCGCAAAGATAAGTTAAAATTCACAAATTGCTTCGAAAAATTTAGAAAATATTCAAATTATTCCATAAAATATATAAAAAAGTTTTAGCCAAATATGTTCGGTAGTTTTTTAAATAAAAATTAAAATAATAATAACACCCATATAATATGAAGAGATCACGTGACCCACTTGAAAATAAAATAGGACATCCATCTTTTTTCCCAGAGTAAAAGTCGTTATTATTGAAATTCTTTTAAATTTACATTTAGTGTTGCATCTGCCCTAAAACAGCTTTATTTTTGCGTATTTTCTGTGCATCTATATTCTGTGCCAACGCAATTACAGTATTTTTGAGTTTAAATGATCCTCAAACTTTGATTATTTCTACAACGAAGCCTAATGTTAATGAATGCAGAATGTAAACAATCGATTGTAAGATGAGTTGTATAAGACTTGCTGATTTTTTTTTACTCACAATTATTTAACTCTGGAGTCTGGAATAAAAGTGTATGAATGAAATATTCACTGATTTTATATAGAGCTCCAGACGATTTATATTTCAATGACGTCATTTGAATAAAGTTCGTTTTTTTTTTTTCGATGAAGTTTTCAAGTAAAATAAATTATATAGTTCTGTGATAATTACAAAATTATCACCGCTGAACGTATCGCAGTTTAGAAATGCGATACATTCAGCGGATTGCATTTCAGTTGAAAAGTATTTCGTAATCAATGCTTTATGTATGATTGATCTTTCTTGTTGTATCTTATTCGCATTTCGGTCGTTTTGGTAATGAGCACCAAATTATGAATATTTTCGAAATCGCCGACAGAAACATTGCACTTGCTGCAGCAGGTGCAATGTTTCTGTTGACGATTTCCCCAAACGCTGGCAGAATTTGATATTCGCACGTTGTTCTTCAAATGCCATTTCCGTTTTCAACGAACGCGAACTACTACAGTTCACTGACACGCATTGTCTGGAAAAACTTCTTCCTTTTCACATCTCGCGTCCTATGTAAAATAGTTCCCTTCTCCTCCAATCAGGATTGGAGATATCAGCACAGTCTCCAAACTTTTTGATCCTACCGTGTATAATTGTCCCGATAATAACTGGTTTTCTTAGAAAATAAGGCTATATAAAAAATCTTTATTTTCCTATCATTCCTATTCTAATTATGCAAATCATAAAATATTCTATATTTTGTTCAAGATTATTGCATTTTACAGGGTTCTAAAAATGTTCTCAAGTACCCAAATAACTTTGTCAGGAAAGGTCTACACGTTAAGTCTATCTAGAATAAGGTGATCATGCCCGATGGGATCAAAGAGATGGCAGGGTCTCTAGCGGAGAATTTAAAATGTTAGATGAGCGAACTCGGCAAAAAAAAAACAAGAAAGAGGGAGGGGGGGGGGGGGAATTACATAGTTGTAAAGAAATATCTAATAAGCAGGAAACTGTTGCAGAAGGCATTATTTGTCTCACATAATATTGCCGTACTGTTGTCCTTTTCAGGAATGCTAAAATAAACAACACCTACATGCACAGAAATCTAAATATACAACTTGTTTAAAATGCTTTCCGTAAACAACCTTGCACATGTGAATTCGACAAAGAATTGGACCAGGTACTTTGATCAACATTACGGGTGTCACCGTGTGACAGTGCCTGATGATACAACTTTATGAAATATATTATTCCAGGGCCGTAGCTATAGCAACGGCCCCTCTTGAATTTCGTCTCTATAGAGATGAAATTCAAGAGGGGCTGAAGTGATATTCAAGGGGGGGGGGGGGCTCAACAATCTTGATCAGCTAATCATTAGCATTTATTAAATAATTACTATTATATATTTCAATCGATATAAATTATTAACAAATAATTGCATATTTATATTTGTAAGCTAAAAGTTGATTAGGAAAATTCATATAGCTACTATACATCCATATTAATATATAATAATTACAATCAATTTTGATATAAGCATTAACTAGTAGCAAAACTGTTAATGAATCGAAGAAAATTTCTGAAAGCTAATACAAGTTAACGCTTAATATTAACTCTTAACTACTTATCAGTTGATTTTGACTCTATAATATGTAACAGTGAATCCCGCAGTAATACAAAAGTATCCAAATATTGTCTTAATATTTAAATATTTTTAAATTAAATACGTAAATAAATGAATTAGCAGTATAACCACACATTCAGCTAAATTAAGTATTCTTTAAAACAAAGTTATTTATAAAAATATATCATACAGAAATTCAAAATTTGCATGACATATTAGATAAAATTTCATATCACTATTTATATGTAATATTTTTATCAGGGAGGACTGAGTATACCTCTTGGGGGGGGGGGGGATTAGCCCCTCTGGCCCCTCCCTGGCTACAGCCCTGTATTATTACCTTCCCTTTACGCGCTTTGTGCGTTCCTGATATCGATTCGACTCATTAGATAATTCTCTACAACTTTACAACTTTTTTCTTCTATACAGCTTTGTTGACGAGTTCGTAATCTCAACTTTTTAAATTCTCCTCTAGGGGCGCTGGAATCCCTTTACTTCGATCGGGCATCGCCACTTTATGAAAGATATACTTAACGTACTCGTGGGCCTTTCTTTAATTAGTTATTGAAGGACTTTCTTAGGGTGGGACAGCTGAGTGGTTAGCGCGCGGGATTGCATTCGGACGATCCGAGTTCTATTCCCACCTCTATGCCCAAAACCGTCCCTCTGTTCACGCGGAGTACGGGCACATTAAATGTATGAGTCCGTAAATCCTTCCGAGAAATTGATGGTAGGGGAAGGAGGGTACGGTCCCTGTGGATGCCGCCTCCACTGGAGTCCTGTCTAAATTGTGTGGCACTTCCCGGCCGTTCAAACAGATACTTTACACCTTTGGGGTGGTCTGGGTCGAAGAAGAAAATATTCATTGAAATGCAATTGACATTTAATTTATATCTCTTGAAGTAAATAACTATGGACGAATTCTTTGGCGTCAAAGTACAAAACCATTACAAAAAGTAACTTCTGTCGTGAATAGAACGAGAATGATGTTAATAGATTTATTGCATTTTACTGTATATGGAAAGTGAACTAACTCATTGGTTGAAACCCAGTACTTTTTATATTTTTATGTTATTTTTGTAAAAAATGTACGACCAAAATCTTGAGAACGGATCATGTTAGTGTTCTAAAATTTGTGTCGAATTTGCGTCTTTTCCCAATAAAAAATTACTTCTGAAATGATTTTTTGTTTAACTGTATTGAAGGCCCTGATGTTTCAATAATTATTTCAAAAAGTCATTTTAAAATCATGTAATATCTCGAGAACGGTTCATATTGGAGTTTAATGGTTCATATTGGAACATTTTTATTATTCATTTTCTAATTTGCATGAATAAAAAATTACGTCTGAGCAGATACTTTACACCTTCGGGTAGGTCGGACGGTCTGGGTCAAAGAAGAAGAAGGGCTTTTTAGGAACTGATATCCTACACTAATTTCATACCAATAGCGGCATTTATTCTGAGTAATCGTGTCCCATTGTGCTATAGATATATAGGGTGTATAAAACTTACCTGTGGCAACGTTTGCAATGCTCGCGTACACCCATTTAATACCTAAATAACCGTAAAATGTTGTAGCGCCTTTTTAGTACTTTTATGTTTCACAAAAAGTAGCCCTCGCCCTCGTACCGTCAGCCCTACAGTCAATGAAGTTTTGATGGCTGGCTCTTTACTTTTATGCTTTCATCTTGGGTTGCAGGTAATTCATTCTAAGAGATGCGATTTATGAATAGAGAATAAGAGTTTTTTAATCGCACCTGCTTCTTTTTCATATGCTTCACTCGTGCCGACAGCCAAACCATTTGTTTTTAGGGTTTTGGGGGTGAAGAGAATAAAAGCTATTTTTTATGTTTATGCATACCTATGCAGTTCCATCTCGATTTAGTGCTTGGAAGTAAGTTAGAAGATACCGCCCTATTCGCTCGATACGGGTATATCATAAAAGGGAAATACGTTGTGTGCAGCACATCACTTTCGCTACAGATTTAAAATTTTCGGGAAATAAATTGGAACAATTTTATAACTTAATCTTGTTGAGAATCAGCAAGCTTGCTGTTGTAAAGTAAAAATTTCATTAAAAATTAAGCATACAATAAATTAACAATTGTATCAATCAGTTTCGGAGGTATACAGAAAGCAACCCCCCTTCTTCAAGAAAACAAAAGGAAAAAGAGCAGCCACACTAGAAAAAGTAGACTGGCTCTGAAACCGAATGATACAATTGAAAATTTATTCGCACAGTTTAATAAAATAAGTAAATAAATAAAATAATAATTTATTTTTATCCTTTTATTATTTTTTATTTACCTTTTTTATTTGGGTTTTAGCAATTTCATTATCTATTTGATGTTTGTGCTTAGGTCTAGTCATGTAATAGCCATGCCTTATTGTTTGTGTAATATGTATAATACATATTTTGTTGATTTTCGTCTGTTTAATTCCTTTGTTAAATTACCTGTATTTCCTATACTTCTCCTTTATAAGTTAGAATTAAAATACATACATCTTTGTTATCATAGTTTCACATTTTTTAAATTTTATAGTCTTAAAATCTTCATTGTCGAAATTATATAATTTTTAAATGGTAATAAACTTAGGAAGCAAGTTATTAATGACTTCCATTTTTATTAATTAATTTTATATTATTAAAGCATAGAAAAACTCTGCTGTATATGCGCAAGTTTACTTATGAATGTATTTATTAGATCTACCAGGAGGTAGTTGATCTTTGATTTTATATATATATTTTTTTAGATTTATTATATATATATATATATATATATATATATATATATATATATATATATATTTGAAATGTAATAATAAGAATTATGTAAAAATAAAAAAATACAATTCAAGTCATATTAACATCACCATAGAAGCAAATTCAAAGCCATAATGCCGATAAGAGAAAAGAACAGCACCATCCCAAATTCGATGATTAATTAGAATTAAATTCATCGTCAGGTCTGAGTATTTAATTCCAATTAACCCAAACAAATGCCTGTTTCAGATTAAGCAATAGTACATTACTATAAATACTTAAACTCAGACTACAGGCAACAAAAAATGAAAAAAGGATACATTAAGAAAATTGTATTACCATGCGGCATGAACCATTCTTCTACCACGTGTATACACGATCAACCTCAACAGCTTAATCTAGAAGCACCGGAATGAACAAGTCGAAATACTACCAGGGAGGCAGTACGAACGTTCACGGAGTTACTCCCAAACCCGTCCAGTGAGTCTAAGCTGGAGACTGGACAAGCAATTCAGAATACAACTTCCCAAATATGCAAACATGAATATGAATCAAAGATGGAAATTCCTACTAAACAAGTAATTCATATGAAAAATGGATAATCGAGAATGCCACTATACACCATTATAAGGGCGCTCAAAACGTAGTTTCAATACTGACAAAAGTTACATTTTTTTGCGGAAATAAAATTCAAAACATTAATGTTAATGCATCTTATTTTCCTATTTTTTGATTTTTCTAATGTTTTTGACTTAGTTTATTATTTTTCATTTTTATTTATATAATTAATAATTATATATAATATATATATATATATATATATATATATATATTTTCCCCTACTGTATGTTAGTCACTATAATTGGGAATGTTTTCTAGGATGTTATCGAGTGAAATTTGATACACTGAGTTGATAATTTTAATAACAAACTTGGGGGGATATGCATTATTAGTCGCTGTACTCAATAATTGCATAAAGTGCGCTAATTTATAATCTTCATCACAAATTTTATTGATTCTAAGAGCCTGGTTTATTATAATATTTCTAAATACAGATATATGCAAACAAGAGTCAAAATGTTGAATTTTTGATGTATTAAATTTAAAATCCTGTCTTTTATCATACAAGTTTATAACCATATTACAATTTTGTAAATTTAAATTTAAATCTAAAAAGTTTGCAACATTTGTGTCATTATTACTTGCATTTAATTGTAAATTTTTTGGATAAAAGTTTAATACTATAGGGATATTATTATTTGGGGATACACATAAAATGTCATCTAAATATCTAAACATGTGCATATTATGCAAGCTTGGATTAATGTTTTTTTCATAGAAGAATAAATACAGATTAGCTAACAATGATGAGGCACACCCCCCTTGTGGGATACCAACCTGTTGTTTAAAAAAAGTGTGTTGAATATACCTCGAATTCGAACCGATTGAATATTCGAATTGAATATACCTCGAATAAACTCGAATTCGAATTTTCGACCCCGTCACAATACTTTCCTTATACATTAGGTATATAAGGAAAGTGAAAAAGATGTTTAATTAGATATCCAACAGGAAACCCAAAATACCTGAGAATTTAATTTGATCTAAATTTTAAACTATAAGGGAACAAACATGGGAACAAATCAACATTCAAGAGTGATATACACAAAATAAACACGAGTATCAAAGGATTGTCAGAAACTGGTGGCTCAAAATATTAAAATGCCAAAAAGAAAAATCTGTAAAGATAAGATATATATTGAATATATAAAAATTATATATATACTTTATTTCTAATGCCAGTCGTTAATGTTGTATTGATTTCAGACACGCTTTTCATGAAACATCCGATATAACGACCTGTTAAAGTATCTTATTGAAGCTTGTAGTGTGCTTTATATCGTAGAGATTATTTTATCGAAGAGTTACTTCCTCTCGGAGCTGTCGATCCTGCGACAGATGATTTTCGTAGTTTCACGGGCGTTGCCACTGAGGTAAAACGAAAAACAGAAAGAAAAAAATTAATTATTCAGCAAGGTGGCTTTGGGATAAAAATCGATCATCGGACGGCATTTTGATCTTTTTCGATTCCACTGGGCTCAGCCTTTTGCTCCGCTTTGCGATGAATGATCACGTTCCATCATCATATCCAATGATCCGTTGGTCACGACTTGAAAAATTCTGCATCATCTTCCCTGGCAACTCAAATTAATTTCATTTCTCCTTCATTACATTCACTGAAATCGGTTATAACGCACAAAAGATTTTATAAGATGTTCGTTCATTTTAAAGGACAAGAAAAATAAATAAATAATATATATATATATATATATATATATATATAAATAAATAAAAATTGAAATATTTTAATCGAAAATTATGCATAAACTATCTGTATGTACAAAAAAACCCATCTCTAGTGTATCTGTTACAAATAAGTAACTATAGACCAAGACTAAGGATAAAGATAGAAGGTATCACTACAATGCAAAGGGGATGAGAAGAATATTAGGATACAAAATTCACAATTAAAAGTATATAAATATAAATAAAAAAGAAAACACGGCAAAAATGAGAAAAGGTAATAATAATTAGCTCAAGATAAAAGATTAAGACATAGAGAACAATCAATTGAAACTACACAAAAAATGGCGGTTAGTTCGAAATTACATTCTCATCAGGACAGCCATACAATTTGAATTAAAACGGATAGAATAGCCAGTTTCTGACAATGGCGATAGTATTTAACTATAGACACCATTGGAACTGTCTACTGGCTAGCGGAAGGAGAAAAAATATAAACCAATTGAATATATATATATATATATATGAGTGTGTGTGTGTATATATATATATATATATATATATATGTGTGTGTGTGTATATATATATATATATATATATGTATATATATATATATATATATATATATATATATATATATATATATATATATATATATATATATATATATATATATAATTGAAGATTTTTATGATTACTTGTAATATATATATACCCGAGAAATACCAAAGAAAATTGCTTGTAAACTGAAGGTTTTTGCAAATCAGAAGCCTAGTGTAGCACTATGAGCAATGCAAGAAGTTTGGAAATTGAATAAATGGAATCTAGTGAATATAAAAGGAATAAAATGAATATGAAAAGCATTTCTGAAACCATGTACGTTATCAAGGGCCATACATGTTTCATTAATGCTGATTCTACGTTTCTGTTTACACAACTGTAAAATGTATTACAGAAATAATGTAAATGGCCCGACGTAGAAGAAAATACAAAGTGGATCAAATACACAAAAAAATCAAACATGAATATAAAATATTCTGTTACACCAGCTTGTGGCTAATTATTGAAATGAGGATGCAAAGTATTATAAAGTAATATCAAAAGAATATAATGGAATTAAAATGAAAATATATCTACCCCTAGTACTGTGGTACTTCTGGAAAAGCATGCGTATTATCAATCATCTCTGAACAGGTTACAGTGAATTTTTGTTACTGACTAAGCAGTTTTCTCAAAGCAGGTTACAGTGAATTATACAAAATGTTTAACTGTTAGAAGAAGACATGGAGATTATGAATTATTTAGAAATGCTAGAGTATGATCTGTCAATATGTTGCTGTAATTGTTGCAAGTTTTTGAATTTAAATTTAAAATGTGTTTTAATAAAAGAAAAAATAAGATTGGGCGGGTAGTTATTTTTGATGACGGTGTTGATGAATTTATGAAGATGTTCTTTGTAGTAACAAGGTGTGCTTAACATTTTGATTCTTAATAACTGGTTATTAATAATATTTCTATATACAGATTTGGAAAGATTGGAAGAGAAATGTTGAAGTTTATTTACTTTGAAGTTATAAGTTTCTGTTTTGTCATAGATTTTAAATTTTATTGTATTTGCATTTTTAATTGTTAAACTAACGTCTAGAAAATTGATCCAGTTGGATGTATATACATTTTCAATGAGTTGTAGATTAGGTGGATAGAAATCAAAATTTAATTCATTGGCCTCATTAGTAATTCCAATAATAATAAGATCATCAATATATCTGTACATTATATGACTGTTGAAAGGGTTCTGATTTTCGTAAAAATGTAGATAAAGGTTGGCCAGTATGGTGGATGATTTACCTCCCTGTGGGATTCCTTTATTTAATTTGTATATGCATTTTCCTTGAACTATATACTGTTTGAACAAAATGAATTTTAATAAAGTTTTGAATTTTGGAAATGATATGTTTTTTGCTTGAGTGAATTGTTCATATAAAAGTAGTATGACTTTATATAAATCATTAATGTCTATATTATTAAATAGGTCTTTGAAATCAAAAGTTTTTACATCATGTATGTAAGGGATTAGTTTTATTTTATTAATTAGTTCTATACTATTTTTGATTATATGTGTTTTTTGTACAGTATAATAATCATAAATTTGATTGAGTATGATTAGAAGTTGTTTGTCAGCTGCATTGGTATATGAATTAAATCCTATAGTGACTGTTCTAAATGAAATAGGTGTTTTATGGAATTTTGGTATGAGTACCAAGTAAGGAAAATTGAGATTGTATTTTTGTTTAAGAAGTTTGTAGTAAGCTATTATTTGTTTATTTATAACATTGGTATGAGTGTATAAAGGAGTTAAAGAAAGAGAGGTACTGAGTTGCAATTTAAGCTCGTCCAAATAAAATTTTTTGCAGATAAACGCATAATTACTGGATATATATATATATATATATATGTATATATATATATATATATATATATAAAATGAAAATCCAATGATAGAATAGAAGTAGTTACTCATAATACACTAACTTAAAATGTGTCTACAAAATATAAAGAAATAAAATTGAAATTCAACCATAATGAGGAAATTAAAATGCATAATACTGGTCATTAAGTTAAAGGTAATCAACAAAAATCAATGGTGTGGAATCGAAAATAGGAATACAAAAAATACCATGCATTAAAGCTTGCCCGTGGAAAAGCTCTAGACTTAAGAATTGTTCATTTCGAAAAAATTCTTTTTTAAGTTCAAATATTTAATCGAAATGAACACAAAAATTCTTGTTTCTGAAACACGAGATAGATTTTATCTATAAACTTGTGTTATTTGGACGACAAGCATAAAGATTTAAAAAATGGATAGGAAACATAAATACCTGAAAATATACCTCAAATGTACAACCATGACGAGCAATAAATGACCAGACCTATGTTGCCATTCGCTAAAGTTTAAAGAAGAAATCTACTGTTGCCAATTGTGAGTAATAAATAACAGTACTGCGTAAAGGCTATAAAATGTGATATTCTATAGTAAAAGCTGCAAAATAAAAGGATGAAAATACATTGTAATGTATATACACGAGAACGTAGATGTATGTCTAAAATAATATACTAAGGAGAGATTTTTAGGAATTTTAGGCTAATCGAAACTTATTAACTATACCATTTACTAAATATGCTGGATAATTCAAAGGGTGTTTGGACAGCCGGAAAGAAGGAATTAAGTGTGCAATTGTTTGCTGGTATTCTATATTATAACTAATTCTATATTATAAATAATTTTTCTAATGAGGCTTTAATAATAAAAGGAACTTATAATCCCCAAATAATCAAGTGATTCTAATTTAAGTCGAATAAATATGGCCTAATGCATATGTATAAAAGTTATAACACATTTAATGCTTTTTTTTCTTCAGTATAGATGGCAGCACTAGTATAAAAGTTTTGTGTGATACTTATTATTTTTAATAAACTCTGAAACTCAATTGCCAACAAATTCATATTCATAGAATCCACCTAAAAGAGGGCGTTCCCAAGGCTAGGATCGATGTTATCTTTAGGAACCTTTCTTTTAAGTATATTTTGTGAGTATGAAATAACAGAATTTATTGATGGAAAATATTTTGCCATACGATTGTTTGTGAATTTTTTCCCCTTGAAACATCTATTTCTCAGGATCTGCTGAAATAGAAATCTGATGACTGATTTGGATTGAACCAACCAAACTCTAATTCCAGAGAATTAATGCGATGGGGGGGGGGGGGGGGGGGTCTCAATAGATTTCCACTTCAGGTTCTTTTCCCATATCCAATGACTGCATAGAGGGAAGATGATAATTGATATGAATTCAGCATCAAATTCTGTATAAGATAGGGTGGTCCACTATGAATTTCTTCTGTTTTTATTTTGTTTGTTTTTTCCTCAGTTCAAAAAAATTTCCCGAAGCATCTACATCTTATGTTTGGCAATAGATAGAGCTTAGATAATGACTGATATGGATTCAGCGTCAGATTCCGAAGGAGGTTAAAGAACGCACTCACGACCCAATAGTTCAGCGATCCTTCGAAGGCTCATTCCACCCTAAAGTAAAACAATGATTTGTTGCCGCTCCGTTGACGACAACTGCACGTATGCGGTACGTCGACGTACTCTTGGCATACTGTGAGGATTTTTACAACCTGAAACCAATGACGCTACAATTTAGTTGTGCTATCGCTTCTCCTTGACTTGACGCTTTTATGCTGCTCGGCAAGGTGTTACGTCACTATGCTTAATGAAACTGTGATCATTTGAATACCTCGCCTTGCTGTTTCCATTGCCTGATTTACATAAAGATACACCTACAACTTTATGGTGTTGCGATTTCAGTTGTGAGCAGTGTACATACACACTGACATACACAACCAGACATCTTTTCAAAAATTATATTCGATTCGAGTTCGGGAATACTTGAAACGTGCTCTTCCGTCGAAAGCTCGAATGCCAATGTTCAACCCCGTCACAATAATTTTCTTGTACATTATACTATTTAAGGAAAGTAATAGATTACAGGCTTTAATGTTTGTCCGGTATTAAATTACTTATGGTACAGAGTCCACTTTGACGATAAGAGCTTGTATTTGCGTCCCAGTATCTCAACGGTAGAATATTGGCTGGAAAGTTCGGAGACCCAGGGTTCGATTCCCGGTTGGGACAGCAAGGCTCATTACAATGGTGCCCGAACAAGTCAACCCTGCATGTTAGTGCAAAGATGTTATAAGCCTGAAAATGACCCTAGTACGACTAGTGGACTCTGGAAGACTGAGCTCCGATTTCAAATTGAGAGGATAGCGGACAAGCAGAACCTGGGTAAAAATAGTAGTAGCAGGAGGCTAACCTGAGGTAAAAATAGCAGAAGGTGGTCGGTCAGATTATACGTTGCCCTCTAATCTGGCATTAGAGAGTGGAGAATGTAGTGTCCATTTTGACGATAAGAGCATTTTCGTCCCAGTAGCTCAACAGTAGAACGTCAGCTGGCCAGTTCGGAGATCCAGGGTTCGATTCCCGGTTGGGGCAGTAAGGTTCTTTACAATGGAAACAGAGAATTTTGACGAAAAATGTGTTTTCCTCTTATTTTCTATCACTTTGAAAATTTCTCACTCCCAATTTTTACTTGATGTTTTCGTCTTATAAGCTAGAGTCAACTGAGCCTGACTGGCAAATCCTCCATCGGTGCTATCTTTACATTCCAGCCGCTCCTGTACCTCCTTTTAAATAACCAATAAAATAAAGATAAAAATCCAATTCTTTGATTTCTGATTCCCATTTTACCAGTTTAAAACCGTACGCGTCATCTCATAAAAACCGTCTTAAGATTTTTACAGCGAGAAAAGCCGTAAAACTGCAGGCTGCGGCTTCGTGTTTGGGAATTTTTGCCCTTCTCCGCCCCGGTGAACGCCCGAAAACTTGATCGAACACCGGGGCGGCGCTGTTTCGTTCTTTCCATCCCCAGAGGATGATGCACTGACTAATGGCTGTTTGCAACAACATCCGGCAGCCCTTGTTTATAATTGCGGCATTAAATAGCTACAATGAATGTTTTTCGCCGCTTTATGGCAGTTTCAACAGAGCGCTTTAAAAGTAGGCCGAGAAACGATGGGTTTGCTTCAAAAGAAACTTTTTAACGAGTAGGGCCGTTTAATGCTGAGTTTAGTTTTCTCTAACAACGAGGACGAGTTTATAGAGCCGAAATTACATGCAAATAGCTGTAAAACTTTTAAAAGGGATTATAGACTTAAAAGTGTAAAGATGGACGTAATGGTGTGTAAGGCTGCAATTAGTTTAAATACGGGTGTGTTGCATACAGGAAAAATTCTTGATTTTTCCTCCCTGTGAAAGAAAGTTGTTTGTGGGCATAAGAATGGATCGCTGGACTTAAAAATTCGGGAGCGGTGAATAATGATGTTCCAGTCAGTTTGCATTTTATGTAATACAATATGACTTGTAATATTGGCTAGCAGTATAGAGCTTTCCGACATGACGTCACACGTTCTTTGTCGTCTGCTTCAAAAGCGTTTGTAGGACACCACGTGATCATTTGGCTTAATTCATTTGATTTTGTAAAAAAAGCGTGAGATTTGAAGGACGAATTTATAAATATGCTGAACTTTTGTGCTGTTTGGGATGGGGTAGTCGAGGTGATAGAAATTATGTTTCTTTTTTTAGAATTCCCTGTATTCCCAAAATAGGTAAACCATCAGGTAATATTAATTTAAAATCGGAGAAACTTGATAAAAGGATTTCAGCTCTTAAAATGAGGATATTAGAATATTAACAATTTCAAAATTGAGTCCTCATGTCCTTGAAAACTCAATTGGTTATAAACATCTTATAACAGGCAAGCTTAATGTTTTCTATTAATGCAAAATAACTTATTTATTCATAAAATATTGAGTTTGAAATGTTTCTGAACCATATTGAGCATAAGTATGGTTGTAATTGGTAGTAATGTAGCTCGAAAAGATGTTAATCCATTTTTAACACTTTACAAGAAAGTTGAAAAGTGTTTATGACTTTGTTCATTCTGTTTGTCTGTCTGTCTGTCTGTCCGTTAGCACGAAAAGTGTTTATGAATTTGTTCATTCTGTCTGTCTGTCTGTCCGTTAGCACAAAAAGTGTTTATGAATTTGTTCATTCTGTCTGTCTGTCTGTCCGTTAGCACGATAACTGCCGTAAAAATGACTTAATCAAAATGAAATTTTAGTATGTTGTTCAGACGGTCTGTAGGACCTATGGGAATATAAATGAATAATATCACCCAATTAGTTTTGGATTGAACCCGGGTTGAAAAAATGAAATACATTGAGCCCTATGGGACCTCATTTTTCAAACATTTTTTAATCGGATTTAAAATTCACAAATTGCTTCGAAAATTTTAGGTAATATTCAAATTGTTCCATAAAATATATAAAAAAAAATTCAGCGAAATATATTCAGTAGTTTTTTAAATAAAAATTAAAATAATAATAACACCTCTTATATGAAGCGATCACGTGACCATGATATGAAAAGATCACGTGACCCACTTCAAAATGATATATGGCATCCATCTTGTCTCAAAATCGTGAGTTTTAAAGTTCCTTTTAATTCATATTGAGTGTTGTATCCGTCCTAAAACCACTTTATTTTTGTTTAAATTCTGTGCATCTACATACTGAAACAACGCAATTACAATATATTTGAGTTTAAATGCTCATCCAAATTTGATTATTTTTACAACGAAGCCTATTTTTCACCTATGTAAAATGTAAACAGCAAAATATGTAGAATGAGTTGCATTAGAATTGCTGTATTTCTTTAACACCAAATCATTTAGTTCATGGAGTCTCCGTAGCTGATATGAATGAAATATTCATTGATTTTATAAAGAGGAATTTTTTTTCGATGAAGTTTTACGCAGGGTTTAATTACTTGTAACTCCATGGTCTTAATTTTTAAATAAAATAAATTATTATAGTATTGTGATGAATGACATGAATGGGAAATTATTTTTGAATGAAATGCTGCTTTTATATAGAGAACCAGGCGTGTTACTTTTTCTATGACGTCATTTGAATGAATTTCAGTTGTTTTCGATGAAGATTTCAAATATAATAAATTATTGTAGTATTATGATAATTCTAAAATTATTACCGAGGAATGTATCACATTTTAGAGATGTTTAAACCAGGCAATTTATATTTCAATGCCGTCATTTGAATGAAGTTCATTTTTTTCGATGAATTTTTAAGTTGTCAAATATAATATATTAATGTAGTATTGTGGTAAGTTTTAAAATATTACCGAGGAATGTATTGCATTTTAGACATGTTTAAATTAAATTGCATTTAAGTTGGAAAGTGTTTCATAATCAATGCTTTAAGCATGATTGATCTTTCTTGTTGAAATCTAAAATAGATGGATCAATACCTTTTATGATGGAAATTTTGTTTTGATAACGCTTTGCCACTGCAAAATCCATGTTAACACAGAAATTAAGGCTTAACTGTCTATCCTACATTCCCGGTTACTATGCTGTTGCCAGGGCTGAGGCCACGTGATGTGGAATACTCTATACCCATTCTGCTTTATAAAGAAACTTAAAATTCATAATCATGTGCAAATTCCAATAGTATTCTAAATGCCATTGTTATTAAAAACACTCTATTAAAATATTTAAATTATTGCTCCCGAACAGAAGTTTAAGAATCTCTGTTCTCGCTATACAAAATTATCTTCACAAACAGATCCGAAAATTAAAACATCCTGATCCCGTTTATAAATAAATTTACAGAAAATGTGAAATTGAATCAATATATGCCAAAATAAAAGCTCTAAAATCGTATTAGAAGATAGATCCGCACTGCTTATAATCTCATGGATTAAGGAGATATACCCATAATTTACTTATATTTTCTTAGAACAGAAAATTATATACCTGTGCATGGAAAGATATATACCCATTTATGCAATATATGGATTTGAAAAATCTTTCACTAAAATAAAACAGATGATGTAAGAAATTAAAAATATCAATGTATCAATCAAATATCCCTCATCTTTAAACCCAATAGCCGTAATGGATATAATCGAGTCAAATCTGCAATTCAGATAAAATTTATTTATATACAATTTATTTATTACTAGCAGTATACCCGTTCTTCGTACGGAGTATATAATATAAAGAGAATTATAATTCGCAATCGTGCAAATTCTGTTAAAATATTAAATTTATTGCTCCTAAAGAGAAGTTTAAGAATATCTGCTCTCATTATGCAAAATTATCTTCACGGGCAGATCTGAAGAATAAAACATCCTGGCCCCTTTTGTAAGCAAATTTATAAAAAAAAAGGAATTGAATCAATATATGCAACCTCGTACTACTTATATTGCCGCCGATTAGAAAATATGCCAGTGTGTTAGTAGAAGATTACCCGTATTACAACATGAGTCTCCAAATTCTTTGCCAAAATAAAAGAGATGACGTAATAAATTGAAAATATCAATAATTCCCGTGCTCTTTATACCAGAAGGTCATAATTCGTTCCAATATATGCCAATATATATCAACACATATGCCAATATACCTGTACTACTTATATTCTCGTAGATTAGAAGATATATCGTTGCATTTGTAGAAGATTACTCGTACAACGTACAATATATGAGTTTAAACAATTTTTGTCATAATAAAACAATTGCATAATAACTTGAAAATATCAATAATCTCTGAAGCAATAATCCCCGAAAATATCAATAATAATAACGTTTAAACTTGAAGACCGTAATCGATCACATATAATGTGGGTGTCATTATCATTTCAAATTTTGTTTAAAAACTAAACATATTTTGATGAAATTTTGTTACACATTTTACGTGATAATTCGAATATTTCCAAAAATTTTCAAAGCAATTTGTGAATTTTATCTCCGCTTAAAAAATGTTTGAAAAATGAGGTCCCATAGGGTTCAATGTATTTCATTTTTTCAACCCGGGTTCAATCCAAAAGTAGTTGGGTGATATTATTCCTTTACATTCCCATATAGACCGCCTCAACAACATACTAAAATTTCATTTTTACGGCATTTGTGCGAACGGACAGAGAGACAGAATGAACAAAGTCATAAATACTTTACAACTATGTTAGAAAGTGTTAAAAAGGAATTAATAAAAATGTGTTTATTCTTGTGCAGAATTTTTATATATGTAAACTTGTGACAAAAAAGACTTTGAATGAATTTTCACTGTTACAAATCATTCGAATTATGCATTGATCTGCTACAAAACTTATACGAATCTTAGTTTTACCTTATACTTGTTTATGTTATTAATATAGCACTTGTTTGTATATTGGGATTATATTTTAAAAAAATCTGATGTGGGCAACACATGACTTTCCTTATATAATGTAATAAATTTACTACTTTTGCATTAAAAAGATGGGTTGTTCTTATAGTAGATACTAATATTTTTTCCAAGATATTGAATTTTCAACAATTAGTCGTCATTTTCATTGATTTGGCGTCATTTTTATCCATTTGGCGAGATTTTCGTCAATTTGGCAACATTTCAAAAACTCGCCAAGTTGGCGACATTCCGCCAAATTCGTCGCCAAAATCTCGCCAAGCGTTATGGACGAAGAAATAAGTTATTCTTACAGCAGATAAATGCCTATTGGCGTTCAAATACAAAAGTATTACACAAAGTATATTTTTCCATGAATGGAACGAGCTAGATCCACGAGAATGGTGTCATCTAATTTATCACATGGTATTACACATGAAAAGTGAACATGTTTCTCAATAGGAAATATTTTGTTTTTATTTTATATGACTTTTTGATAATTTTTTTGAAAAATGTGCAATATCTCAAGAACGGTTCATGTTAGCGTTCTAAAATTTATGTCAATCGTTTTCTAATGAAAAATTGCATAAGAAATGTCTATTTTCGTAACTTAGTGGTTTTGATTTTTTGACGATTTTTTCAAAATTTCACTCGAACATTTAGGGGGGTTCTGAACATTCGATTGAGTATAAAAACAATAGGCTTCCAGTGTTTACGGATTGTGATTTTTGTACCAAATTTGGTTCCAATCGGTCCATTCGTTCGTCAGTTATCGTCTCCACAGGCTCACTAACACACACACACACACACACACACACACACACACACATACTTTCACACACACACACACACACACACACATACTTTCACACACACACACACATCACTTCAAAAATGTTTGATTCGTGAACAGGGATGCTTGAAACGTGCTCTCCCGTCGAAAACTCGAATTCGAATTTTCGACCCCGTCACAATACTTTCCTTATACATTATGTATATAAGGAAAGTAAAAATTATAATTTAAGCTGCGCAGGAGTTAATTCATTTTTCTGGAATATATTTTTCCTTAATGCTGATATAAAGTAAGAAGTTTGAGCGTGTAATCTACAAGCTCCTTAAAAATGTTTGATATGCCACTACGAACTGATTAAAACTCCTTAATTTTTGTTTTCAAAATTGAGTATGAACCCATGGAAATGGCGGTCTGTAAAACAATATTTCATCTCCGATTACTTACCTTGCTTAATTACTTGCCTTGTTTTCAACGTTTTCATATATATTGATACATTTTAATTAAAAATCAATCATTAATAAAATATATTCCCACTGCGATGAGACAAAGCGATTTCGGTATTTGAATTCGGTATTTGGATGCTATAAAAATAAATTATGTATGTCTGCTCGCTCTCCAATGATAGCTGGGAGAATGTTGGAACCAAAACTTCCGAGATTTGTCAAATTTCGAACACATTTCTAAAATTTTAGATTTCTCCCCGGTCACGTTCCACGCGTATGCAGATTTTCAAGTATCGTCTACCTTTAGTAGTTTAGGCTGTGTCAATCAGTCAGCCTCATTCAGCTGTTTGTGTATAATACGTATGATGAATGTGAGGTTGGCTCTAATGATAAGAATATACGTATCTACTAATGCGTACTGTGTGGTTATACCTTCTACCGGAAAACTTTAATATAGAACCTTATTTATTAAGGCTCCTCAATATAGTATATAACAGCCTTATCCATGTAGGTAAGGGAGTTAAAACTCCATACAAGAAAGCGTCAATATCATTTGAGACAATCATTCAGGTGTCGCTAGGATAGGATAAGTGCAGCTACATTGTATATATATCTATAGCGAAAAGCTTAAAATATTATATAGTCAAACTGAAAGAAAGAGAAATTAGTAGAAATTGTGAGGACTTGTAGAAATTAATGAGTAGCAAAACGTAAATTAAAACTTATATAATAAGAAATATTATTATGTATTCAAAATAATTTGACCGTTCAATTTATTTTTATTTCCCTATAAACCCTGTCTTACAACTGTGAAAAAGGTATTGATTAATGATGCTGATTATTGGGGAATCCTGCAGGGTCCATTTCAACGATGATAAGAACTTGCAATTTCGTCCCAGTAGCTCAACGGGAAAACGTCGGATGGTCAGTTTGGAGATCCGGTGTTAGATTAAAGGTTGGGGCAGCAAGACTCTTTACAATCTTAATTTAAAATTAATCAAAAATACATGTACTTAATATAGTGTCAATATTGAACTGCCAATTGCTCTGTATCAGATGGAAACAAAGGGCGCTTTACTAACAACACCTTAGATATAATTCTCAAAGTGTTATGGCATTTCCAAGCGTTTCATAAGAGTTTTATCTTCTTCACTCTAACTCAATGGCCTTACCATTTATGGTTTTCTATTGTGACGTAGATGAAACTAATCTAATGTTTTCATCAGGACCGTAGCCAGAGCTGAAATAGAAGAGTGGCTGGAGGAATGTTCAGGGGGGGAGGGGGGGTCTCAACCATCTTAAAGGAGGGGCTCACCAAAAACACAATCATTAGCTTTTATAAACCATAATAGTTACTATTATATATTTCAATTCATATAAATTATTAGCAAATGATTATATATTTATATTTGCAAGCTAAGAGCTGATTATATCCATATAGCTACTATACCTCAATATAAATAATATATATAATAATTACAATTGATTTTAATGTAAGCATTAACTAGTCATAAAGCTATTAATAATGGGTAGAAATATTCTGAAAGTTAATACAAGTTAATGTTTAATATTAACTCTTACCTACTTGTCAGTTGATTTTGACTTTATAATGTACTAGCAGCATACCCGTTCTTCGCACGGAGTATATAATATAAATAAACTTAAAATTCACAATCATGTGCAAATTCCTATAGTATACTAAATGACATGCTTAATCAAAATATTCTGTTTAAATATTTAATACAATGCTCCTAAAAAGAAACCTCAGGATCTCTGTTCTCACTATACAAAATTATCTTCACGGGTAGATCTGAAGAATAAAATATCCAGGCCTTTTTTGCAAGCAAATTTATAAAAAGTATGGAATTGAATCAATATATGCAAAATAATAGCGTATTGTATGGGACCCGTACTACTTATATACGCGAATATTAGAAGATATAACCTGTATTATGACATTACATGTATACATTGAAAATATCAATAAATCCGCAATCTTTAAACCAGTAGGCAGTAATTAATTCCAATATGTGCCCAAATGAAAATGTTAAAATTATATGGAAAGATAAACCCGTACTACTTATAATGTCATAGATTAGAAGATATGTCCTAGTGTTAGTAAAAGATTACCCGTATTATAATATTTAGTTTGAAAAATTTTTGCCAATATATAACAGATTACTTAATAAATTAAAAATACCAATAATCCCCGTGATCTTCATACCGGAAGGCTTGATTCCAATATATGCCAATATACATGTACTACTTATATTCTCTTACATTAGTAGATATACCCGTGCATTTGTAGAAGATTACTCGTACAACGTACAATATATGAGTTTCAACAATTTTTGCCGCAATAAAACAATGCCATAAGAAATTGAAAATATCAATAATCTCTGAATCAATAATCCCCGAAAACATCAATAATAATAATGTTTAAACATGAAGATCGTAATTGATATTATCCAGTCAAAAATACGATGGCAATGAAATTTATTTTATATACATATCTTCATCATTAAAATCGGAAAGATTTAATAAAAATCTTCTTCCTCATAAACACGTTAAATTTAAATCCGTTCTTAAGCGACATGTTATGATTTGCTTCAAATAAATTGGTGGTCAAAATATCGTTTGAATATATCTAATGAAGGTTTGGCGACATTTTAAAAAATCGCCAAATTTATCGCCAAGTGGGACTGTAGAACTGACAGTCCCACTTGGCGATAAATTGACGAACCATCATCAAAATATTATCCCCTAAAAAAAACACAATTTCGTTTATTTAGGGCAATTTATCAATTTCAAAATATTTTTATGGATTTATAAATATTTTATCAATTTGGTGACATTTTAAAAATTTGCTAAATGGGTAACTAAGTAGGGCGGTTGGACTGACAGACAAATGCTAACGAAACACCATTTCAGTACTTTCTTTTAACAAAACAAAATAAAATTCATTGATTTACGTCATTTTTATCAATTTGGAGACATTTCCACTAATTTGGTAAAGTTTAAGAAAAGTTACCAAGTTAGCAATACCCAGCCAAATTCGTAGCTCTAAATTCGCAGATCTGAATAAAATATCGTGATCCAGTTTGTATATACTAAATGAAAACACTAAAATATTATTAGAAGATATACCCATTCTACTCTTTTTCTGTTTAAGCAATTGGATAAATGAATTTATTGGGTAAACAGAATATAAGTTTATTAGCTAAACACAATATATAAGCTTAAAACCTCTTTGCTAAAATACATAAAAGTGATGTATGCAGTTCGCAATTAATATAATTTAAAAAAAAATCAAACCGTTTATTTATAAGATATATTTTAATATCCATTTATTTATTATTCAAATCGAAAAAATAATAATAATCATTAACAAACACATTTAATTTCATTCCTTTGTCGAGCAACATGATATAAGATAAAATCTTCCTCATGAAATGCGAAATTAAATAACCATTTTAATTTCTTTATACTTCTAATCGTTGAGTAAAAGCTTGTGAAATATAAAACATGGAGGTAGATTTTTCCATTTAAATTCATGTTTCAAACAATTCATGCTTTCAGATAGTGACTATTTAATGCAAAAATCCTGCATCAAACTCAAAAATAAAGTTTTAATTCCCTTTGACGTTTTAAACAAACGATTTTTATCCTTTCCGTTTGGATAAACCACGGAGTTGGAGAGTAGGACTCCTATAAAAAAAAGTTCCGTTTTTCATTAATATCTCGACAACCCCTGGTCTTAGAAACTCGAAACTTGGGAAAAATTTATGGAGGGCTATTTCAAGGCCACCCACAAAATTTCATTAAATTCGGTTCAGCCGTTCTCTCGTGATGATGAGACAAACGAAAGTTTCGCTTTTTACTAATATCTCGAGAACCACTGGTTTTAGAAATTCCAACCATAGACTAAATTTTAAGTAGGGCTATTTCTAGGCTACCCACAAAATTTCATCAAATTCGGTTCAGCCGTTCTCCCGTGATGACGGGACAAACAGACAAACAGACAGACAGACAGACAGACAGATTTTCATTTTTATTTATATAGATAACAGTGAACCCCACAATAATACAAAAGTATCCTAAAGACTATTGTCATCATTTTTAAATTAAATATGCAAATAAATGGATTATCAGTATAATTACACATTCAGCTACATTAAAAAAGCTTTTAAACAAAGTAATTTATAAAAAAATCTCAAAGAAATATTTTATGCCAAATTTGAATGATATTTCATACGAAATTTCACTACTAAAAGTTCAATATTTTTATCAGGTGGGGGGGGGGGGGGGGCTGAGTATACCTCTTGGGGAGGATTAACCCCCTCTGGTCGCTGTCTGGCTACGACCGGATTATCCAAAATTTTGTGAATCCCGATCATCTCCGATTCTTCTGAATTCGGATTAACGGAATTCCACTCTACAGGAAGATGTTGCAGTGCAAGATCTAACGGATAGCCACATACCTTCCTCAGAATCTAAAAGGTGGTTCATAAAAGGAAAGGGCCGATATTGATCGCACAGAAAGGTGCTGCTCTAAAAATGATCGTCCTGACCATCCGTTAATGACACCCCCAATTTGTTTCAATAAGGACAGGACGAGGTGGCATTCGCGGGGGTGCGGATCGGTGCCACGCCCGGCGTTTATTCTACCCCGATTTCGTTTGTTAGGGATTATTATTTTTTTCCCTAACCTCGATGTGCTAATCCTCTTGGGCGATTACGCTAAAGCAGTAATATGATAAATAGCTCTCGTATGCGTTAGGAAAAATTGGATGTGGCCATGCGTGGATTTGTTCTACAAGCTGTAAAGGCATCGGAATGAGCACGCAGGCATCTTTTGATAAAAACAACAAGTTTATTCTTAAACTGTAGAAATCATAGAAAGAATCCATTAACGTAAATTGCAAGTAATAAATCAGAATGTACAGGGTCCACCGTTTCTACCATCGTCTGCATCCACACACGACATGCTCCACTTACCAACTCGTATCATCTGCAACGTTCTCGAATCTCCTCTTGCTTCGCCTTTTTATAACCTGGTTGCCAGCTCCACCTTCCATCCGCAATCTGCGAAGCTGTTATTTAAATTTAGACGCTTCTTTCCCCGGGGAAGACACTGCTTGAAAAATAAAAAGTCGAGAACAGAAATTGTTAATCCTTACAAAGCTACCAGACTAGGAGTAGACAGCCCAGTAGTAAACGCGCGGGGGGTTCACTCGGACGATCCGGGTTCGATTCCTGCCTCTGCCCATACTGTCGCCGTGTTCACGTGGAGTACGGGCACTTTAAGTATGTGGATCCGTACGTCCTTCCGAGAGGTTGGTCGTAGGGGAAGGAAGGTATGGTCCCTGTGGGTGCCTCCCTCCACTGGGTTCCGGTGTAAATTGGGTAGCACTTCCCGGCCGTCCAAACAGATACCTTACACCTCCGAGTAGGTCGAACGATCTGGATCGAAGAAGAATCTAACAAGCTGTTAGATTATCTATATCTTTAATGCTAATTTTTTCACGTAAAATTTTATTTAAAATAAATACCCCTTTTAACGTTGTTGACAGTACTTCTATTTAATTTTTAAACTCAGGTGGCTCTATTTCAAAAAGCACATACACGTCAAATACTTTGAAAAAATTATAGGCAAATAGACACACCCAATTTTCCGAAAAATTCGATTTTTAAGATTTTAGTATGGAGTGTAGGTTATGACGATCAGCACGGAGTCCACTACTTAGCTCCCTGAAACGTTATACTCAGCATAATGAGTCATTTTCGAGGGAATACTAGCGTCATATTCCCCAAAAGATCTCTGCATTTATAAATGTATAACTTCAAAAAAAAAAAAAAAAAAAAATTGTCCATTTATAAATTTCTCGAACAAAATTTCAAGATTTTAGATTTTTTTTGCCATTATTGAGAGATCAAGTTCCACAATTTCAAGTTTTTAATCTTCGGTATAGTTTAGGCTGTGGAAGTTTAATCAGTCAATCTCACTCAGCTGTGTGTATATATAATACAACAAACATATACACAGTATAATAATGATAAATAAAATAATACATATAATTCAGAATGTAATAGTTCTCTATGCAATGTCCTACATAAATGTCACTGTCAAACTAAGATATATCGGTTTTTCTTCTGTAACAGTAATGTAAAAATTTAGGGGCTGCATTTTCATCACACTCCCTTTGAATATGCCACTGAAAATCCCTTATAACTTCAAGAGTGTCTTTGTATTCTTCAAAACATCAATATTTCCTCATATGGATCTTAGTACCTCCACATGGACATTTCACTGGAGCGCCCCCCCCCCCCCCCCCCTCTCCTCTCCTCACAACTTTCTCCCTTTCGTCATACCAGACCATCTGATCTTGCGCCTGGTTTCCCAGCTATCCAATTATGGGATCGATGGAGAGAAGGGGAGGGGGCACTTTAAACGACCCCTTGCCATCATCGATATGTATTAAGAAATCGGTCGCGAATTTAAATCGAGAAAGAAAAAAGAAAAAGAAGGTAGATTGGATTCTAAATAATAACCGGTCCACAAACTGTTTTACTTTTAGATAACACTTGATTTTTCACTCATACTATTGTATGAAAAAGTCTTATTTCAAGATTTTGACGAAACAGCAGACGATAAGATCTTCTCCAGACTATAAGAGCGACGATAAGAGCTTACAATTTCGTCCCAGTAGCTCAACGGTAGAGCGTCGGATACCCAATTCTGAGATCCAGGGTTGGGTAGAAAGGTTCTTTACAATGGCGCTCGAACCAATCAATCCTGTAGGTTAGTGTAAAGATGTCGGAGGTCTGAATATGACCCTAGTACGACTAGTACGCATTCAGTGGACTCTGGAAGATGGAGAGCCGATTTCAAATGGAGAGGATAACGATCACTCAAGATACTAACCTGAGTAAAATAGTAGTAGCAAGAGGCTCACCTGAGGTAAAAATGGCAGGAGGTGGTCAGTCAGATGGTTCGTTGCACGCCAATCTGACATTAGAGGGTGGAGAATGCAGAATCCACTCCGGTGATAAAAACTTGCAGTTTCGTCCCAGTAGCTCAACTGTAGAACGTCGGGACAGTTCGAAGATCCAGGATTCGATTCCGGGTTGGAACAGCAAGGCTCTTTACAAGCACTTCGAAAGATCTCCTGAATACATTTCGAATATTTTCGATAAGTGGTATGTCTGTGTGCGTGTGTGAAACTGAAGAACGAACGCGCTGAAATTTTATATGTAAATTATGAAAAAAAAAATTAAACTAAATAAGATATTTGTGAGTCGCATAATTAAAATAAAAAAGTATGATGTGGGCAGCGCATGACTTGTCCTACACAATGCAATGATTTTACTTCCTTCCCAGCGAATTACTGGTGTAGAAATTCCACAGCATTGAATTTTAGTATTGAATTAACACCTTGTCCGTTGATTTCAAGCGATTTTGACAACTTATCAGCCCAAACAGTAGAACTTATTCATACTCACGTGCAAAATCCTCATCCAAATACAATGAAACATCCCGCAAAATAAATTAATAGGGCGAACTCTTGGGCGTCAAAATGCAAAAATAGTATTAAAAGTATCTTCTCTCCTGAATGGAATGCACTAGATCCACGAGAATGATGTTAGCAGATTTGTTTCATTACAATTTTTTTAAACGTGTAATATTTTGAGAACGGTTCATGCTAGCGTTCTAAAATGGAAATCATTTGTTTTCCAATGAAACGTTACGTTTATTGATTATTTATTTATCATTATTGAAATCCTTTTTTTTTTTAAAAATTTATTCGAAAATTTGGAGTTCTTCTAAACATTCGATTGCGTTTAAAATCAATAGTGTTCCATTCGTCACTTAATCGTACCAAGTTATTTTCAAAACGATTCATTCGTGAAATATCGCGTCCACACACACGTACACACACACAAACAGACATCGCCTCGAAAACGAGGTGGTGCCACCCAATTTAAACCGAAACCCAGTGGGGGCGGCATCCACAGGAACCGTACCCTCCTTCCCTTACCACCAACCTCTCGAAAAGACATATGAACCCACATATTTAGCATTCCTGTACTCCGCATGAACACGGTGACAGTTTGGGCACAGCAGGGAATCGAACTCGGGTTGTTCGAATGCAATTCCCGCTTGCTAACCACTGGGCTGTACTACCCGCCCTGCCGTGTCTAACATACCAAATTGTGACAACTAACTTAAAATTCTAAAAATTTTCAAAGGAGAGATACACACACCCAAACACTCCCCTTGACTACACCAGTGTCCAAAAGCAAACTGGTCAACCTGTTTCAAAAGCAGAAAATGGAGGTTGCGCTTTCTGTCTGTTCTGAAGAAGAAGACTGTTTTTTAACTTTGAAACTGGTGGACCAGTTTACTTTAGTATATATACTGTATTTTATGAAAATTTAAATTTATCGAATTCAGTTTATTATCTAACGAAGAAGGTAAGGATAAGCACCATCTTACGTTTGTTGATGTCGTATTATCTTTTTATTCTGAAAAGGGGACTGTTTTATGCCTATGAAACCGGTAGATAGCTTTACTCATTTGAAAAATGTTCAAGTTTTTAATTTAAAGTTGTTTTTTCCGCAGTTTTAGGCAATTCATTAAAATACGTTTACAGCAGTCCCTGATTAATGCACGGGCCTCCGGGGCCCCCAAATTTTAGAGTCCATAAATTTTATATGTGTTTTTTTTCTTCTTTTACTAATTCACCCATGGTGAAGGGGTATCTACGCACCACGTCCACAAGATCCCCCAGGGTACCCCATGGCGAAAGGGAGAAGAATTGCAGCTTCACTTTTATAAAAGCACTCCGAAGGGCGGAAGTCTGACTTGGCTTCGACATGACAACATCCATGCCCGCCAGCGGGATTCGAACCCGCAACCCGGCAATCCAGTGATCAGACGGAAACGTATGCCCCTGACCGCTCGACCACCGGATCGGCTTGTATGTGTTAAAACATTTTAATCAGATATCGTTATATATTTAATTATTTGAATAATATAAGCTGATAATGCTAATTTTTATTTAAAATTTTGAAAATATGTTAATAGTTTTAAATATTATGCATCTTTTTAAAGTTTTACTTTTAAATAAAATTTTCTACGTGTACAAAAATGTCTTCGGGACAGTGATCCTAAACTTCGCGATGCTTTTTTGCATGTATTTGGTATGCCGTGAGTGTATAGGAGCCCCCAATTAGCAACAGGTCTGGGCCCCCACATTGGCTTCTTAATCAGGCACTGGTGTACAGCGCTTGAAATTTTATGCGCACACCTCGAATAGGGGACTTGGCGGGCGTAACAGGGGGGGGGGGGGGGGGGGAGCCTTCTGGTTGAAAAAGAGAAACTAACTATCTGCTGCTGAGATGTCACGGTGACTTTTCCCACGGAGACCGAAGATCTGCGACTTCAGTCTGGAAGTTACGCCCACTTAAAAGGACATCACGACACGACCTGCTCTTTGAAAATAGAAAGTCAACTGATTTTTGCCAGCAAACACATCCCCGCGACAAGATACTTTTGATTCCACCTTACCTGGCCCGCATTTGTCTGGCTGAAAGGACGGACGATTTAAACAAAGAAAAGGGTAAGAGGAGCGGGGGGGAGGCGGGGCGTGCGAAGAAAGTTCCACTCCTGACTTTCTTTTATCTTCCCCGTAGGTGGTCGTAGGTCGTATCCGTACTGACTTTTGAAAATTCGGAGCTGAAAGAGTTGAGAGCCGACTTTTCCGAAACTGCGGGCAGCCCGAGCGTCGCCGCGGGACCCCATTCATCTCGGGTCCAGAAGAAAAGGGAGGGGGCGTGGCCGTGCGTGTAGGATACCCGGAAATTTTGCAGAACGGCTCTTTTTGGTGCTTTTGTTCAAAAGAACCGTTAATCACGGGGCGCATCGGCGGCACCTCCCTTTGAGAGGTGCCGCGTTCAGCGAAAGGCAAATATTTTCATTTCGCGAGGCGCGCAACCGGCCGAGGGGAGTGCGCGGATATAAAGGATTGATTAAAGCGTTCGTCTTGGGGTCTTCATTTCTCACCTGTGTTCCATCGAGGATGCGAGGACGGTTAACCGAAGGAGATTGCATTTTAAGCATCGGCGAAGTAGAGGCATCAAAAGTAACACCGAAATTATACAGAAGATAGTTTGGGTAACCTAAATTACACAGGAGATATATAATGTATATATTCCAAAATTATGCAGGAGGTATCTTGTAACAAAGTGAAGTCTCCGTAATCAGTGTGTCTTTCAGACATACATCCAATGCATGACGATGATCCCCCCCCCCCCCCTCCGGAGACATTTTCTAACATTTTAAACCTAGTTTCTATTTCTGTGACAGCATTTAGATATATATTTATATAAGGCAAACAGAAAACTTGCCCCCCTTAAAATTTCATTCGCCCCCCGGCCAAAAAGTCTTAAAATGAACTCTGTTTGTAAGTCACGGCTCGAACTTATCAGTCCAACTTAAAACGTTATATCAGAAAATGTGTCCAATTTACAGAAGTGTCCAACTTATAAAGGTGTCCAAGTTAGATGTTTCACTCTGTATACACTTCCAAACCGACTCGTGGGTTTAAGTTACGTGAAAGACCCAGACCACACGACTGACCCGAAGGTTTGGGGGTTTAAGTTATGTATAATTTTTTAAGTTAATTCAATCCAGGTGTGTCGAAAGCCCAGGCCAGCCGACTCGTCCTAGGACTTAGAGCGTGTGACAACAACAAAAACCAGGTGTGTGAAAACACTGTGTGAAACTGACCCCTATAATAAAACACCTCTTTGAAAAATTTTAAAAGTTCCAATTAGTTTAAAAATTAAAAATTTAATTAAATTCAAATATCGCCATCTATTGCATGGCAGTGAAACTAATTGCTAAAATTAAAACTATTTTTGAATTTCATGTACAGCTCAAAAGGGACATGATCGGCATTTTAAATTTCGACCCATTGTACGCATTATCGATAAAGGCAAAAATTAAGTCCAACGAGTCCGGCCCACCGAGAAATCTCCAGCGTTCCTGCTGACAGTATTCGGACTTAACTTTTATTGCTGAGACTCGTCGACGTATTTGATTGCTTTATATTTTGCCAACAACTGCATTAAAACGTGCGAGAACGTCGTGGTTCGAATTTTCATATCGTAACGCCGTTAAATTTAAACTGTATTCCGATGAATGTCTTCGACCCCAAGAATGTATCGATATTTTGAGTGCTCTTTCAGATGAAATTCAAACTTTAATTAGTTTATTTCGTATATTACAACAAATCTTTACATTATCAGAAAGTGCACCATTGTTTTCTTTAATGTAATGTTGTTTTTTTTTAAAGTGCTTATAAAATAATTTTTCTTGCGTCATCTCTTAAAATAAATTCACTGCTGTAAACGGGAACTCTATTTATATATATTTTTTCCTCCTACTTCTAATAAAATTGAATATAAGCATTTTGCTAAACATGGTTTTGAAAATATAACTATACATATTTTGGATATAAAAACTAATACAGCTGATAGAATGTTCTTTGAAAACTTCTATATTAAATCAAATTGTACTCTTTTTCCAGATGGATTAAATCAATTATATCAATTATTATTTTTTACAATGGCAATATTGTAAAAAATAATTTTGTAGATAATAAATATTCCATTTTTAATCACCTTTTTTTTAATCCTCTTTTACATAATAGAAATTCGGCTAAACATAAAAGATTTAAACGCGGTAAAGGAAGCTCTCCTCATCATGACTTTAAAGCTGAGATTAAAAGTATGCATCAACTTTGTAACAACTCATTTCAATGAAAATTTATAAAATCATGGGTATATATTTTCGGTTAAGAAAAAACAATTAAATACAGTTTATGCTATTTTCTTAAAATTAAATCTAACTAATGAACATTTTAATCATATTTTCTTTGATTTGCTCATTACTAGATCGAAATATTTAAAAATAAAACTTAATCATTCCATAATAATAATTGTTCTAATTCTTATTGTGTAATATCTTTTAAGCATCCCATTTATAATTCTATCAATTTTAGGAATTTATTTAATCTGTTTCACCATTTATTGCCTATTAAGGATTTGAATGTTACTAAGACTTTTAAATACAACAAGCCTATTGGTAGAACAATTTTTAATTACAATGAAATTTCCCAATCTCTATCAGTCGATGAAGATTCCTCAACAAATTTGGATGGCGAATGTATTTGTAGAGTTGATAATTATGCTAATTTTATAATTCCACACTTGGGGCATATAGTTACTGAAGGCTTAGACATAGTTAAAGATAAATCTTTAAGAACCTTAATGTCATTTGGTACAAAATTTAGATTACCTTCTTGTAATAATTCTAATAAAGTCTTAAAATCAATAAATTTTGACCTTGATAAATATATTTATGAATTAGCTTCTAAATATGCTCAGCCTTTAGAGGCATTTAATATGTGGAAATTTACTATTTTAAAGTCTATTAAAAATGCCATTTGGAGTATCAATTTATCTAGATCCATATATAATATGGATAATATAAAACACTCTATAAATAATTTACATAAATATTTTGTTATTACTTATGTTGATAAAGCCTTTAATAATTATGCTATTATCTGTAAAAAATTCTACATACAATATCGATTAGATTATTTAAAAAATAATAGTCTATTTAAAATTGATTCACACTCTCTTAATAGTGTTACCTTACACCTTTCTGGTAGGTCGGACGGTCTGGGTCTCAACAACAACAACAACAACACTCTCTTAATAGTATCAAATTGAAAATTATCAATATGTATAGTGATTTAGATATTAATAATAAATTTTTGAAATTTCCATATATTGTGCTTATTCCTAAATTTCACAAAAATCCTATTAAATTTAGAACTGTAACAAGTGGTCATAATTCATACTCTACTACTGCTAGTAAATTATTACTAAATTATTTAAATGTACTAAATAGTAATTTACGTGATTCTAGTGATAACTACATTATTCTAAATAATAGTAAAGAATTGAAAAATAAATTAACATCACTAGGTAAAATAATAGGATTCCAAACTTTTAATTTTAAAGATCTATTTAATAATATTTGGATCACTGAGCTTTATGATGTCATATTATCTTTATATAATGCCTATATTACTAATCATTCTCACCTACCTAAATTTACCAATTTTCCTAAACTTCTCCATTTTGTTTTTTTCGATAATTATATTTTTCAAGGTAATAAATTATACGTCTCAGGTGTTCCACAAGGTGGCTGTAGGGGGCGCGGTAGCCCATTGGTTAGCGCGCTGGAGTTGCACTCGGTAGGCCCGGGTTCGATTCCAGCCACTGCCAAAACTGCCGCCGTGTTCATGCGGAGTACGATCACGTTAAACATGTGGGTCCGAAAGTCCTTCCGAGAGGTTGGTGGTTGGGGAAGGAGGGTACGGTCCCTGTGGATGCCTCCCCACTGAGTTCCGGTCTAAATTGGGTGGCACTTCCCGACCGTCCAAACAGTTACCTTACACCTTTCTGGTAGGTCGGACGGTCTGGGTTTCAACAACAACAAGGTGGCTGTAGTAGCAGTATCTTAGCTAATTTATACCTATATCATTATGAAAATTTCTTTACTTCTACAGATTATAAAATTTATAGATATGTAGAGAGATGATCTGATTTGTTTAGTATTTAGTGATAAGTATGTCATAGATATAGATTTCTATCCGGATAATTTGGAATTAATACCTAATGAAACTACTATTAGTAAAAATATTAATTATTTGGATTTAAATCTAATTATAGAACCTACTAATAGGATAGTTACTAATTTACATGATAAAAAAGATTTAAATTCAATATTAATAAAATATTACCTTTTAATGCCTGCAACTCGATTCAATTGTTTAGAAATATTATACTTAATCAACTTTTTAGAATTTATAGATTATCAGATAAAAAGTTTCATGCTTTGCACATAAATCACCTCATAATTAACAGTAAATTATATGAATATCCAGCATATTTAGTAAATGGTATAGTTAATAAATTTTGATTAGCCCAAAATTCTTAATATTCTCTCCTTAGTATCTTATTTTAGCCTTACTTCTACATTCTCTTGTTTTTACATTACAATATATTTTCATCTTTCTATTTTGCAGCTTTTACAGTAGAATATCACATTTTACTGCCATTGCGCAGTACTGTTTATATTACTCACTTTGGCAACAGTAAATCACTTCTTTACACTTTATCGAATGGCAACACTGGTATAGTCATTTTTTGCTCGTCACAATTGTACATTTGCTGTGTATTTTAAGGTATTTATGTTTCCTTTCTATTTTTTCAATATTTATGCTTGTCCTAATAACACATGTTTATAGATAAAATCTATCTTGTGTTTCAGAAACAATCATTTTTGTGTTCATTTCGTTTAAAATATTAGGACTTGAAAAATAATTTTATCGAAATGAACTATTCTTAAGCCTAGAGCTCTTCCACGTGCAAGCTTTAATGCTTGATTACTTTGGTATTCCTTTTTTCGATTCCTCTCCATTGACATTTGTTGATTATCTTTAGCTTTCTGAACTGTAATATGTATTAAAATTTCCTCTTTATTGTTGAATTTCATTTTATTTCGTTGTATTCTGTAGGCTTAAAAAAATTTTAAGATAGTGTATTATGAGTTACTTCTTCCATTCTACCATTGGATTTACTATTTCAATATTTTTTATATATATATATATATATATATTTATATATATATATATATATATATATTATATATATATATATATATATATTATATATATATATATATATATATATATATATATATATATATATATATATATATATATATATATATATATATATATATATATATATATATATATATATATATATATATATATATATATATATATATATATATAATTGAAGATTTTGTATGATTACTTGTAATATATACCCGAGAAATACCAAAGTAAATAGCTTGTAAGCTGAAGGTAAAGGTGAAAATTTGCAAAACAGAAACCAAGTATAGCACGATGACCTCGGCCTTTTCTAGCTCCCATGAAGTTTGGAAATGGAATAAATGGAATAAAGTGAATATAAAAGGAATATAATGAATATAAAAAGCATTTCTGAAACCATGTACGTTATCATTAATGCTGGTTCTACGTTTCTCTCTCAGTTGACATAGATTCCTCAATAAATGTAGATGGTGAATGTATTTGTAGTGTTGATAATTATGCTGAATTTATAAATCCACACTTGGGTCATATAGTTACTGGAGACTTAGCTATTGTAAAAGATAAATCTTTAAGAACTATAATGTCATTTGGCACTAAATTCAGGTTACCTTCATGTAATAATTCTAAACAAGTGTTAAAGTCAATCAATCTGGACCTTGATAAATTTATTTATGGATTAGCTTCTAAATATGCTCAGCCTTTAGAGGCATTTAATATGTGGAAATTTACTATTTTAAGATCTATTAAAAATGCCATTTGTAGTATTAATTTATCTAGATCTATATATAATATGGATAATATAAAGCACTCTGTTAATGATTTACATAGATCTTTTTTGTTACTTATGTTGATAAAGCCCCTAATAATTATGCTATTATTTGTAAAAAATTCTATATTCAATATCTGCTAGATTATTTAGAAAATAATAGTCTATTTAAAATTGATTCACGCTCTCTTAATAGTATCAAATTGAAAATTATCAATATGTATAGTGATTTAGATATTAATAATAAATTTTGGACATTTCCATATATTGTGCTTATACCTAAATTTCATAAAAATCCTATTAAATTTAGAACTGTAACTAGTGGTCATAGTTCATACTCTACTACTGCTAGTAAATTATTACTAAATTATTTAAATGTACTAAATAGTAATTTACGAGAATCTAGTGATAACTACATTATCCTAAATAACAGTAAAGAATTAAAAAATAAATTAAAAACACTTGGTAAAATAATAGGATTTCAAACTTTTGATTTTAAAGATCTATTTAATAATATTAAGATCACTGATCTATATGATGTCATTTTAGCTTTATATAATGCTTATATTACTAATCATTCTCATCTTTCTAAATTTACCATTTTTCCTAGGCTTCTCCATTTTGTTCTTTTCAATAATTATATCTTTCAAGGTAATAAATTATACTTACAAGTCTCAGGTGTTTCACAAGGTGGCTGTAGTAGCAGTATGTTAGCTAATTTATACCTATATCAATATGAAAAATTCTTTACTTCAACAGATTATAAAATTTACAGATATGTAGATGATCTGATTTGTCTTGTATTTACTGATAACTATGTCATAGATATAGATTTCTATCCGGATAATTTGGAATTAATACCTAATGAAACTTCTATTAGTAATAATATTTATTATTTGGATTTAAATCTAATTATAGAACCTGCTCATGGGATAGTTACTAATTTATATGATAAAAAAGATTTTTTTAAATTAATATTAATAAATTATTACCTTTTAATTCCTGCAAGTCGATTCAATTGTTTAGAAATATTATACTTAATCAACTTTTTAGATTTTATAGATTATCAGATAAAAAATTTCATGCTTTGCACATTAATAATCTCAAAATTACCAGTAAAATGTATAAATATCCTGCATATTTAGTAAATGGTATAGTTAATAAGTTTCGATTAGCGTAAAATTCTCATAATCTCTCCTTATTATCTTATTTTAGCCGTACTTCTTCATTCTCTTGAAATTATATTTTCATCTTTTTATCTTGAAGCGTTAACTGTTGAATATCTCTTTTTATTGCTTTTAGGCAGTACAGTTTTTATTACTCTCTTTGGCAACAGCTAATCACATCTTTTCATTTCTGCATATGGCAACATTGGTCTAGCCATATTTTGCTTGTCATGGTTGCACGAATGAAGTGTATTTTAAGGTATTTATGTTTCCTTTATTGTTCCAATCTATATGCTTGTCGTCCATATAACACAAGTTTATAGATAAAATCTATCTTGTGTTTCGGAAACAAGCATTTTTGTGTTCATTTCGAAGGGATATATGGACCCGAAGAGAATTTTTTCGAAATGAACTTATCGTAAGTTCTTCCATGTGCAAGCTTTTTTGCTTGATTTTTTTGTTTTCTTATTTTCATTCCTCATTTTTTAAATTTGTTGATTGTCTTTGTTTTTATGACCTGCATTACGCTTTATTATTTCCTATTTATGTCTTAATTTCTTTTATTTCTTTTTATTTTGTAGAAAATTTTGGAATAGTGTATTATGAGTTACTACATACATTCTAACATTGGATTTACTAATTTATATTTATATATATATATATATATATTACTAATTTATATTTATATATATATATATATATATATATTCTCATTCACGATATATACCATAAAGGAACAATGCAATGAAAGTAGGAAAGATCAAAAGAATGAAAGGTGTGCAAACGAGGGATCATTAATGTCTAGGGGGATTGTGACCCCTATTCCTGATTAAAAGCGTGATTTTTATTCCTAGGAAACACTCTCAGAAACAGTGATCGCTCGAAGCAGTTCCAAAATGTGTATGGGAAAAAACAGAATCCCAGAGGAAGCAAAATTCATGATTCTAAAACCAAGAAAGCCGGAATCGGCATAAAAAGAAGTCACCATCAGAGAACGGAAGTATGAAAACGATGTCGAAGACGAATAAATGATTCCTTCTATACACCTATAATAGCGTTGAAACAGTCACAGTTAATACAAAGTTACTTTTTAACTTATGGCAACAGATCGTTACAATTTGCATAAAAGACGTTGTTTTTGTTCAATGTTTTACAGAAGTTCATATAACATGTTTTTAAGAATCCAATAGGATAGCCGTTCTCCAATGCCACTCTAATCAAATGTCGCTCACAATCAATGCGTTTTTCATTGGTTAAATTCAATTTACTATATCTATTAAATTGATTATATATCGTATTTCTCAATACGTTAATACTTATATTGCTATTCCAAGGTGTTATATATTTTATATCACTTTTGTAATTTTTTTTTTGTTTATTGTAAAGTTTATAGCAAAATTGATCGTGTTGATTTCTATATAATGTTATATCCAAAAATACTACTTCATCTTAAAATCCAAAATCAAAGTTAAATGAGCCATCAGTAAGTGCAAGGAGGATGTCTCTCATCAACGAAACGGAATTATTACTACACTATTTCATTAAGTAGATGTGTACCGTTTTCGTAATAAAACAAATATAAATCGGCCAGAAGCGTCGAACATCCACCTCCCATTTAAATTCCCTTTATTTGTTTATAAAAGCCTCGTCCATTGTATAATATGTTCTCATTCAGTACCAAATTTGCTAAAAATTTGAACTTGTTATAATCATAATTCAAAAGTCTTATCACTATAAATATGCATTAAAATATCGAAGAGATCTTTTAAGTTTATACAATTAAAAAGATCTTTATAATCGTAACTTTTAAAAAATAACACCTCTGGTATGTGTATATATATATATGTGTGTGTGTGTATATATATATATATATATATATATATATATATATATATATATATATATATATATATATATATATATATATATATATATATATATATATAATAATAATAATAGGTTGAAAATCCAATGATAGAATAGAGAGAAGTTGTAACTCAAAAAATCCTAACTTTAAAATATGCCTACATAATAAAAAGAACTATTAAATAGAGAATCATCAATCAAATGGAAAATAAATAAAATTCAAATTATATATATATATATATATATATATATATATATATAATGAAAGATTTTAATCGTAAATTATGCGTAAACTACTGTATGTACTAAAAAACCCATCTCTAGCATATCTGTTACAAATGAGTAACTATAGACCAAGACTAAGGATAAATATAGAAGGTAACATATCACTACAAAGGAAAAGGGGGATGAGAAGAATATAAGGATACTAAATTCACAAATGTATATAAATATAAATAAAAATAAAAAAGAAAACACGGCAAAAATGAGAAAAGGCAATAATAATTAGCACAAGATAAAAGATGAAGACATAGAGAACAATCAATTAAAACTACACAAAAAATGGCGGTTAGTTCAAAATTGCATTCTTATCAGGACAGCCATACAATTCGAATTAAAACCGATGGAATAGCCAGTTTCTGACAATGGCGATACTATTTAACTATAGACACCATTGGAACTGTCTACTGGCTAGTGGAAGGAGAAAAATAAATCAATTGAATTACAAATCAGAAAATTAATACCTCCTCGAACAGAAATATGAACTCACAAGCATTGTTATACCACGTGTAAGTCGAAGAAGTGACTGAGCATTTCACCTCACTTCGTCAATGCGAGTGGGCACCGGAATGAATACATTTGAACGATACATAATATGTATGGAGACTTTTAAAAATAGTAATCAGTATAGGACTCAGGACAAGTGGAAAATAGTCATTCGAAAATAGTAAACAGTTATAGACTCAGGCCAAGTGGTAAGTTAGGTGATAAGAATGGGTGAATTCTCAAAATTGAGTTATCCAATCAAAGATAAATAATGCATGTGTAAAATTATTACGTGGTATATTTGAAATTATTAATAATATTATTTACAAATACTTCCGGATAGTGGTAATTTTGACAATTGCGTTTAAGATTATTGATGTGGAGAAAGTGAAACCGAGGATCAGAAAGTCGATGTATTATATATATATATATATATATATATATTGTCATAACTATCAAGAGTCATATATATTATCAACTATTAAGTCTATACTCCTCATTACGGACACCTGATTCCCCTGAAACTTTCAGTAACATGCTTGCAAATGTTTTACATAGAAAAAACTCTGATGTGAGCAACATATGACTTTTCCTGCAGATTCAAATTCATTTTGTAATTTTTTATTTCATTATGCATTACATTGAGTTTAATTGCAGAAAATAATATAGATAATTTTCTGATATTATATCCATTTTTTTTTTTTTTTTTTTTTTTTTTTTTTTTTTTTTTTTTTTTTTTAATTGTATCTTCGTTTCTTTTGGCAACTTAATTCGCTTTAAATTCTTCAGGTCCTTAAAATTCCAAACACTACAATATCTGGAGAACGGTTTATCCTACAGCCATGGGGTCAGATTTATTCGCTTAATTGTCACATTTTGTATGTAGAGCAAGTACTTAATTAATATATTTCATCAAATTTAGTCATTTATTTCAGAGTTTCACTTTCTTGCACATGTAGTATTTTTAGATCGACTATATTTGATTTACAAGTCATTTCGCAAAAAAAAGGCAGATTCTTTTTTTCCGAAGCGTATCAAAATCTAACGAGCTTCACAGTATCCTACGAGCGACTTATCTACCAAATTTTGTGTAATTTGATTAATTAGTTTGTCAGCTAAAATGGATACATATAGTTTTTGCTGGCCATTTCGCAATGAAGGCAGGTTCATTTCTCCCGATTCGTACCAAAATCTAATCAGCACCAGGGTTGCTCACAAGTGACTTATCTACCAAATTTCATGAAATATAGTCAATTAGTTGAGTTAGAGTGGATATATACAATTTTTGAGGGCCATTTCGTAAAAAAATGCAGGTTCTTTTTTTTCGATTCTTTTCAAAATCAAATCATCACCAGAGTGATCCGCAAGTGGCTTATCTACCAAATTTTGTAAAATTTGATCAATTAGTTTTTCAGTTAGAATGGATACAGGCAAATTTTGCGCGCCATTTCGCAAAAAAGGCGGATTGTTTTATCCTGAATCGTACCAAAAACTAATCAGCACCAGGGTCATATACCAGTGACTTACCTACCAAATTTTATGAAATTTGGTCCATTAGTTTTGAGTTGGAGTGGATACATACATTGCACAGACAGACACACAGACAGACAGACACACAGACACACACAGACGTCACGCTAAAAATAGTTTTTTCGTATTCTAGAGGTGTCAAAGCGTATAGATCCGTCGAAAACTCGAGCTGCTATTTTCTGCATGATTCCAATACTTGCTCTATATATTACCATGTATTGCAGGGAAAGTAAAATAGTTTATTCATTTATTTTTATGGCACGACTTGCAAACGGAGAGTCTTGAACCACTGGCGGCGTCTCTTCGTGTTTTTTCCCTCAAATTTCGGTAACTAAATATAGAACTTGGCACCTCCTCGTGATATTTCTGGACCTCCACGTTGTTCCCACGGTCTTAACTTCTCCGACCGTCTTCTTCTTCTAAGTCCGTCTTTAGGAACACTGGCTAATGGATCTCTGACGTGAAAAGAGGCCACATGGTTGAAAAATGATGCTGAAAACCCCTTCTCTCAAGTCTGACCACTGGTTCTCCTCAAATGGACCTTTCAAAGATTCGTTCCGATGAGAAATTTTGAATAAAATACAATAGATGTATTCTCTTTTATCTTTGGGTTCTCCGAATTTAGAGAGCGGGCATTTTGCAGAACTGTGTAAAAAATGTTCATCATATTCCAGTGCGACCCTTGGTCGACATAGGCGTTACCAAAATGTAGGTATAGGTGAAAGGGGGGGGGGTGTAGATACTGTTTAATGGATCGGTTTATGTAGTTCATCGAGTATAAACATATAGACTATTAGGAAAGTCATGTGCTATGCCAGTAAGGGTAATTGCATATTTTTTATGCAGGCGTATAGGAAATCTTAATGGCTTTAATGCAATGAGACAACGTTGGGGACTGACTCCATTTGTAGTGGAGTATCTCGCTTCCTGTTAGAGATAGGGGGAAAACGTCAATTGCAAAGTTGTAAAGAGTTGCAAAATTTGTGCATAGCATTTTGTTGCCCCTACAAAAAAAAAGGAAAACTAACCTTGAAAACCGGTGTATGAAATTAAACTCCCCCACCCCCTAAAAAATAAATGAAATAAAATCGAACATTTAGACTATGCGGATATGTTTATTTTTCCACAGATTTTGTCAGGAAAACATTTGTAAAGACCAACGAACTCACAATCATCAGGTTTTTTCCCCCCCACCTTATTTAAAAGTCAAAATAACTTTTAACCTGAATCTTCTCTCTTCTTAATAAGTTTCGAAGACAGACAAAACTGAGGAAAAAAATCACTTAAAAACCATACCAAATGATTTTTACTTTTCCTGCAGTACATGGTAATGTATAGGGAAAGTATTGGAACGAAATGGCCGCAAAATTGACTGTATCCACTCTAAGCTGAAAAATTAATGGACCGAATTTCACAAAATTCGGTAGATAAGTCGCTTATGGGTCACCTTGGTACTGATTAGATTTTGGTACGATTCGGAAAAAGTAACCTGCCTTTTTTTGCGAAATGACCCGCAAAAATCGTCAAAATCTAAAATAAAAAACTACATCTGCTCAAATATATCCATTAAATGCTTTTTTTATACGTAATTTTTAACGAAGAAAAGAATAAGACCAACCCCATTACACTAGGGCTCGAGATATTTTAGTTTTTTCGTATTTTATCTACGCCACTTTTGAAAATAAGTCCAGTTACCAAATGAGAACGAAAATTGAATTAAAAGTGAATTAAACTTAATTAAAATAAAGAGAACGTGAATATAAGTCTACAGGGAAAATCATGTGCGGCCCACATCAGATTTTTTTTTTAATCAATTCAATCTGTGGATTCATGTATTGCGGTGATTACAAACGTATGGGAAAGCCACTATAAAGTTGTGTGCATAAGGAAATTTGACAACTTATCTCGTTTTAAATTTGCACTTTTTAAATCCAGTTTTTTTTAGTTTGATTAAATGTAGTATGAACAACATTTTTTATATAATTTAACTTTTTCACCAAGCCGACGAGGTGGTCGAACGGTCAAGGCAAGCGTTTCTTAACGATCGTTCGGCTGCCGGGTTGTGAGTTCGAGTCCCACCTTCAGGCATCGATGTCGTCTAATTGGGCGCAGTGTGTTCCGACCCCCACTGGTGCGCCTGGGAAACGTCATGTGACGGCTAAGAGGTTCACGGTTCTGGCCGGTGTGCAGGCGACTGATGAAATATCAAGTGCCTGGACTTTGAAAAAAAAAAAAAAACTTTTCACCAAAAGATCTGTATAAAAATTTATTTTTGTTAAATTTTAATGAAATATTTCATATTATTTAAATGACTATTGTATAATTTCCTACATTATTTAAAGCATTTTTGCAACAGGAACTATGTGTCTACAACCAACGGTTAAAGAAACTTCCACAGTTCACTTTTTTTTTAAAATACCCTGTATGTGTAACATACAGCTTATTGAACTGTATGGGTTACTTATAGGAGAGGGGATGAACTGTGTTATTATACCTTATAAAGTGTTGTTGTTGAGACCCAGATCGTCCGACCTACCAGAAAGGTGTATGGTAACTGTTTGGACGGCCGGGAAGTGCCACCCAATTTAGACCGTAACACAGTGGGGGAGGCATCCACAGTTACCGTACCCTCCTTCCCCTACCACCAATTTCTCGGAAGGACTTACGGACCCACATATTTAACATGATCGTACTCCGCATGAACACGGCGACAGTTGGGCAGCGTGCAAATCCAGCGCGCAAACCACCGGGTTACCGCAACCGAAATGTGCCAACAGCACGCGATGTTCCCAGGTGGTCACCCACCCAAGTACTAACCGCGCCCGATGCTGCTTGACTTCGGTGATCTAACGAGAACCGGTGTTTTCAACACGGTAGGACCGTTGGCACTTTATAAGGTGTGTTGATACGATATCTCGATTGAAGCATTTCAAAAAACAATTGTTACAATCTATGAGTACTGGAACCCTATGGCTTTCAAACTGAATCGAAAGTGCAAAAGACACCCCCTCCCCCAATTTTTGAATAAATGTTTTTTAAAATCATTAAAAAATCAAGACATTTGGTTAAATAAATAATAATATTAGACGGATTTTTTCATTAAAAAATCGAGCGACATAAACTTTAAAACGCTAGTATGAACCGTTCTCGATATAAATACCGTTCTTGATGTAACCGTTCTCGTAGATATTGGACGATTTTAAAATAAATTTATCGAAAAAATTAGATACCATTATAAAAAGTATAAACCATCGGGAAATATATTCACTTTCTATATGCAATAATTACGCAATAAATTTGTTAAGATTGTTCTTGTAGATGTAGTGCGTTCCATTCACGAGAGAAGAACATTTTTGTGATAGTTTTATATTTTGACTCTAAAAAATTTGTAATATTGATTCGTATTGAATGAGAATTTAGCATTTGGTTATTAATAAGAAATTCTGTTTAGACTCATAAATTGTCAAAAGTGCCCAATTTAAATTCATGTGCTGTGTTAACACCGTGTAAATTGAATGTCAAAAACATTGTGCTATGGATCTTATACAGCATTATTTCGATATAAAGGCATTGCATTATGTATAGTGAAAGTCATGTGCTGTCCACATCAGATTTTTTTTTTTCATTCCGATACTGATATGAAACAATATATTCGCTTTAAATGTATATGAAAATGTCGATGTAAAACTCACACTGCATAATATTTATTATGCTCTGTATATAAAATATTGTTTCCCAAAAATTTTCAAATTTGAGAATCGATTGTCGGAATCACAATAATATTGCAATTCCGACTATTATGTTTTCCACGCTGATGAGACTATGAAAAAACGAAAGGAACGGGAATTTAAAACGAGATTATCCTCCGCAGATTCAGCGATAAAAAAAAAAGTAAAATATCGTCTGATCGAAGTGAAACGAAGCTGTGTAATACCTATTTTTGCTATTTATTCTATTCTGTGCATTGTGGTCGTGTTGTGTTTTGGAATATGTAATGGGTCGTGCTATTTTACAATATATTTAACCATAAATAAAATTTCTTTGACTTTTAATACTTCTACATAGTTAACCATAAACCTTGGGTATTCAGAGATATTACGTCATTTTCTCATTATATGACCGGTTTTTTATGGTAAGTTTAAAGCTTTACACAAAGTTTATTACTGTTAAATAATTTTTAAGCATATTTGATTAAAAATGGGCGTATCGTAAGGTGAGCTATAAGCAACCTTGAGTATGACAGTGATATCTTTTTTAAATATATACAACGTGCCCTGTTCTATAAACATTCTTTGTAAAAATATTTAAAATTATGTTCTTCGTGCTGTAAACATATTTGTTATTGGATGCGTTCGGCTGATTTATATTAATAAGTACAATTTTAATGTCATTTACATTCATAGCGTAGTTAATTTTGCCTCTGCCGCCATTGTTTTTGGAATTACCCATAAGAGATAAGGCTATGAAAACTTTACCTATCGTGTTCTAATCGTTCAAATTACTAAGAATTTTAGTGTGTTCAGCAAGAACCTGTTTAATGAACGGGTCGTGGCCCAAGGCCGTAGTTAGATACGAAATTTAAGGGGGGCTGTTTTGAAATTCAAGGGGGGGGCTTAACAGTTTTGAATCAGGGGCTCTCTAAAAACAATATTAATCATTAGCACTCATAAATCATAAGTTATGTATTTCAATCCATATAAATTAACAAATGAGTAAGTGCATATTTATATTGGTAAGAGTTGATTAGGAAAATCCATACAGCTAATTACAATTAATTTTAATATAAACATTAACTAGTAGCAAAACTGTGAATTAATTGAAGAAAATTTCTGAAAGTAAATACAAGTTAACACTTAATATTAACTCTTAACTACTTATCAGTTAATTTTGATTCGATAGTGTAACAGTGAAAGCAGCAGAAATATAAAGGTATCCTAAATACTATTGTCTTAATTTTTTTCAAATTTAAATATTTTTAAATTAAATATGTGAATAAATTGATAACTTGTATAATCCCAAATTTAGCTAAATTAAAAAAATTTTAAAACGAGGTAAGTAATTTATAAAAAAATCTCAAAGCATTTTTTGTATGCCTAATCTGGATATATTGGATGAAATTTCATATCACTACTAAAATTTTAATATTTTTATGGGGAGGGGGGGTCTAAGTATACCACTTGAGGGGCTTAACCCCCTCTGACAATATCTGGCTACGGCCCTGCCGTGGCCCTGTGCTCCTAAACTTTGCTATGATGGCCAGCAACTTTAAGAAATTTTAAAAACAAGAAAGATCAATCATGCATAAAGCATTGATTGTGAAACACTTTCCAACTGAAATGCAATTTTATTTAAACATCTCTAAAATGCGATACATTCCTCGTTAATATTTTAAAAATTATCATAATACCACAATAATTTATTATATTTGAAAACTTCATCGAAAACAAATGAACTTTATTTAAATGACGTCATCGAAATATAAATCGCCTCTGTATAAAAGCAGCTTTTCATTCATAAACTTTTTCCATTCCTTTCATTCATCACAATACTATAATAATTTAGGTACTTACGTATTATCGCAACCATGACAAAACGTAATTGATGTATCGTCCAATAAAGGTCCCGATCGATTCCAAGGACAACATGCAACAAAGTGATCTGTATGAGGACCCACGTTCGAGCGGGCTCGAACTGGTTGGGGGACGTACGCACCACTGGGACTGTGTCGTCAGACAGGCCGGCTTCGCCGGACCACAGTCACAGAGCATACTAGACTCGCTTCTGGGACCGTCGCAAGGCGCAAGGACCGTGACAACATGCAGCCAAGTGATCTGTATGAGGACCCACGTTCGAGCAGGCTCGAACTGGTTGAGAAAAACCCAGAAGCGAGTCTAGTATGCTCTGTGACTTGGTCCGGCGAAGCCGGCCTGTCTGACGACACAGTCCCAGCGGTGCGTACGTCCCCCAACCAGTTCGAGTCCGCTCGAACGGGGGTCCTCATACAGATCACTTTGTTGCATGTTGTCCTTGGAATCGATCGGGACCTTTATTGGACGATACATCAATTACGTTTTGTCATGGTTGCGATAATACGTAAGTACCATAATTTATTTTATTTAAAAACTTAAAACTATGGAGGTACAAGTAATTTAACTCTATGCTTAAAACTTCATCGAAAAAATCGTCTGGTTCTCTTCGTAAAATCAATGAAAGTTTCATTCATATAAGCTATATTGCAGACTCCATGAGCTAAATAATTTTGCATTAAAAAAATGCAGCAATTTTTATACAACTCATTTTACATCTTTTGGTATTTACATTTTCCATAAGTGAAAATTGGCCTTCGTTGTAGAAATAATCAAAGTTGGATGATCCTTTAAACTCGACTATATTGTAATTGCATTGTTTCAGTATGTAGATGTACAGAATTTAAGCAAAAATAAAGCGGTTTTAGGACGGATACAACACTAAATATGAATTCAAAAGAATTTTAAAAATCACGATTTTGACACAAGATGGATGACATATTTTACTTTGAAGTAGGTCACGCAGGGGCGGCATTTCAGCATTTCATTTGGGGGTGCGCGATTTGTATGAAAATCCACAATATGAAATAAATAAAATGTTTGTTAACAAGGGGAAGAGGGGAGAGGGATCACAAAATTGAATTGATGTTAAGAAAAATAATTGTTGTTAACATAATATTTGTACATAATTGTGTTAACATAATTTTTCTAAACACAAATATCTATATTTATTTACCTGTTATTGAAATTTTAAAAGCCGTTTCTTAGAGTCTGGATGAAGAGAAAATTTTGTTACAATATCATCATAATCCAGTGGTATATCTTGTTCAATAGTAATATAGCTAAAGATAAAAGTCTTCCTTGTACCGTTGTACTGCGAAAATAATTTTTCAACCTCCTGACCTTTCACAACTGGCTGAGCTGATTGGCACAGTCAAAAACAATTTAACTAATAACGTTATGACAGGAAACGCATTTTTTAAAATCCGCTCTTTAAAATAATCCAGGCGACTTTTGAAATTGGGATGGTCTATGTTTACATTTTTCACCATTGAATAAAACAGTCGCAATTCACAGAGCAATTCCCCTTTCTGGAAGTTATATACTTTGCATATGGTTGAAACTTTTTCTTTTTCTTTTCCGACATCTGATCTGGATAATACTGAACTTAGGGCAAACAAAACGGATATATTGTTGTCATTAAATCTTGTCTCAATTTCATTAGATACTGAATCTATAATTTCATATTGAATATTGATTCTATGATATGATTTAACATCATCATGGGGATTTTTTTCACCGAATTCGCTTGGAATTTTTTTGCGCCTTTTCAGTTTTGGTCCAGAATAAGAAAAATTTGGGGGCGCGACCGCACCCCCTCGCGCCCCCTATTTGCCGCCCCTGAGGTCACGTGATCTCTTCATATAATGGTCACGTGATCTCTTCATATAATGGTCACGTGATCTCTTCATATAAAGGGTGTAATTACTATTTTAATTTTTATTTTAAAAACTACCGAATATATTTTGCTGAATTTTTTTTTATATATTTTATGGGATAATTTGAATATTGCCCAAAACTCTCGAAGCAATTTGTGAATTTTAAATCCGATTAAAAAATGTTTGAAAAATTAGGTCCCATGGGGTTCAATGTATTTCATTTTTTGAACCCGGGTTCAATCCAAAACTAATTGGGTGACATTATTAATTTATATTCCAATAGGTCCCACAGACCGTCTGAACAACATACTAAAATTTAATTTTGATAAAGTCATTTTTACGGCAGTTATCGTTCTAATTGACAGACAGAATGATTAAAGTCATAAACACTTTTTAACTATGTTGTTAAGTGTTAATAAATGAGGATGTCTGTGATGTGTAATATATATATATATATAATCTGCAACATTATTTGATATCTCTACAAAATTAATGTTGTACTATTCAGATTTCCATTATGCTGTTTGATTTAAACATGTTCTTACTATTGACTGTATATAATTAAATCTTAATGTTTGTCAGTAAGCCTCTAAATGCTATTTAGGCCGTATGTCAGGGCCTGTGTAGAGCCAGCAGTGAGCACGTCTACGGATTTTTGAAATTTAATGTAACGAAATAACTAGAAAAAGTAATTTTTACATTTTTGTTATACCATTCATCGATTTATTATTAATTTCTCGCATTATTGTATAAAAAGAACATTCCTGAAAATTTTGAAGGATAAGCAAGTTTTAAGACATTCTGAATCCATTTCGACCATTTTAGAAAACTGTTAGTCAGTCTGTGTGTGAATACGATAACTCATTGAATACCCTTAAACTACTAATTTGAATATTATATGTAGGTACATTATATGAAAAACTAAAACTAGGTTATTTTAAGTTTTCCATGATTTAGACTTTGAATTATTCGAATTTAAGGATTTTCATAGTATTATTCCTTATGTAAAACAATAATTCCCGGAATAATAATAGTATATATAGTATATAGGGGTATATATACATAGTATATGGGAGATTGATAGTCTGAACTGCACTATAGATGTTAATAGTATCGTAATATTACTTTCCATGCAGTACATGGTAATGTATAGAGAAAGTATTAGAATCGTGTCGAAAATCGCAGTTCGAGTTTTCGACGGATTTACACGTTTTAGGACCTCTAGAACACGAAAATACTAATTTAGCTTAACGTCTCTATGCGTGTATATATATATATATATGTGTAATGTATGCGAATGACCTAGACCACACGACAGACCCGAAGGCTTAATGTAACTATTTGTGTGGCCGGATGTATGCATTCACTCTAACTCAAAAACTAATTGATAAAATTTTATAGGTAAGTTATTTGTGGGTGACCCTGGTGCTGATTTGATTGATTTTGGCACGATTTAGGATAAAAGAACCTGCCTTTTTTTCTCTTTAAAGAAATGGCTTGACCAAATCGAAAGTATCCACGCTAGCTATAAAACCAATTGAGCCAATTTTATAAAATTTGGTAGATAAGTCACTTGTGAGTTACCCTGGTACTGATTAGAATTTGGTTCGATTCCAGAAAAAAGAACCTGCCTGCTTTTTTTGCTAGCGAAATGGCTCGCAAAAATAGTCAAAATGCTACGCATGCTCAAAAGTATCAATTCAATGCTTTTTTTTTTATACATAATTTTCAACTATCAAAAGAATAAGGCCAAGCTCATTACTCTATGACTAACCGTTCTCTCGATATTTTTTATTTTTTTCCCCCACATTTTTGCTATACGCCGCCTTTGAAAATATGTTCAGTTACCCAATGAAAACAAAAATTGAATTAAAAGGGCCCATTCAGTGTCATTTCAAATAATTATGAGTGTTATTTTGTGCCAGTAAACTCAATTTAATGAATTATTAAAGAAAGAAAATGAATTTGAGTCTGTAGGGAAAGTCATGTGCTGCCTACGTCAGTTTTTTTTCTTTTTCATTTACACAGATAAATCAAGTGCATTCATAGGTATATATAAGCTGCTGTGAAAAGAAACTTTGAAAGAATTTATAGAAATAACTTGGATGAAATGTAACTTTTTATTCCCATTCGATTAATAATTATTACACTTGTAGAAATAAATACAGTGAGAAAGTAGTGTGGAGACTCACACTTCAGATATTTATTTCACTACCCTAGAAATAAAATATAGAAATCTGATGTGAGCAGCACATGACTTTGCAGACTTAAATTCATTTTTTCTTTATTTCATAAATAATTCGTTAAATTGAGTTTAATTGCATTATATTTACAATTACACTGAATTTACACTTTTAATTCAGTGTTTGTTTTCATTTTGTAACTTGGAGTATTTTTAAAACTGAAAAACTTCAATATCTCGAGAACGGCTAGTCCTACAAATGGGGTTGGCCTTATTCTTTTCATCGTCAAATGTGACGTATAAAACAAGTATTTAATGGAAATATTTGAGTATACGTAGCCTTTTATTTTAGATTTTTGTGATTTTTGCGGGCCGTTTCACAAAAAAGGGCTTCATCCCGAATCATACCAAAATCTAATCAGCACCAGGGTCATCCACAAGTGACTTGCCTATGACATGTTATGAGGTCTTTGGTCAATTCGTTTTTGAGCTAAAGTGGATACACACATTATACGGACAGGCGCACACACACGCAGAGACGTCACGCTAAAAATAGATTTACCATATTTTAGAGGTCCCAAAACGTGTAGATTCGTCGAAAATTCGAGTTGCGATTTTCGACACGATTCCAATACTTTCCCTTTACATTAAGTATTATTATTATTAGAACCCAGACCATGGAACTCACCTATTAAATATTGAGTAATTATAAGCATGGTCGGGAAAGGATATCTTCAGAATGAAGATATCCTTTCACTTAGATATCCATCAGAATGAAACTATAAATGTGAAAATGCAAAAGCGAATAACTAGAGGATAATTTTAGAAAAATAATTTCGAAATAAAATTTAGAAAGAAAAAAGATAAATAAAAAATAAAAAATAAATAAACAGTAAAATAAATAAATAAATAAATAAAATACATAAATAAATAATAAATAAAAAATGAAAGTGAAGAAAGATCGTTGTTTAGAAAAATTTAGAATAAAAAAATGAAATAAGAGGAAAAATTTAGAGAAATAAAAAGATCAAAATGGAAAAGTTAGACAGCTTATTCTTTTTTTCTCCCATAACGAATCATCAAAAAAGGTGAAAGCAAGTAAAAAAAAAAACTATACATTAAGTAGAAAACAATGTCAGACGCAAGCCAATGAATTTAGTATTTGACGCCTAAATTCTACTCATGAACACCCAAGTTTTAGTAGTGACTAACATTTTTCAGTAAAAGGGTGTATTTTTTTACCTTTGCATAATATACTTTCACAAACTACTTTCACTTTTTATCATATCTTCACAGCGCTTAATTGATTGATACACATTTTCGCGATCTCCTATCTCCGAAAATCAACTTTTAGTGAAACGATATTTACGTTAAAAGACAATAAGAGTATATTTAAACTATGATTTCGGGATAATGAAGGCTATATATATTTTAGCGTATTACTTTCAATACTTCCTTGAAAGCAGACCTAGGTCAATTAGTTGACTAGGGAATTTTCGCTTTAGGTGATTTTGATCTGTTCAAACTTCTCTGTGCCTGCCCTGTCACAGTTCGTTCATAACGGTTGTTAAGAGCGTAGACTGTTCTTCTGACCCGGGATAGAGGGCCAAAATGCACTCGAAACAATTGTAGTCACGAACACTATAATTATTTTTGAACCTTTGCCTGCCTATGCCTGCTTTCATCAAGGAAATATTGGAATTTAATATTCTCACAAGCAACAAATTTATTTATTGCGATATTTTATCACCTTAGTTATTAATTTTGCAACGATTTCAGTCACATAAACTAACTTTTGGGAAACACTTTCATTAACAAATATTTTTTACTTTTGTACATGCAGCGAACAAGTTTAGAATTCAATGTTACATTTTAGGATGCATACAGTTAATAAATGACGAGAAAACGACAAACAAGTGTATCAAAATCTTCCTCTACAAGCAACAGTGGCGGACGTAAAAATAGAAAATTTTAATCACACACTATTTTGAACCCAATGTATGGCGCAGGCGGTTTCAATTCAAAACTGTAATTTTGTTTTATTTTAATAAATTTTAAGGCCTACCTCTATCATTTTCATTGAAATATTTTCCAAACTGCTTGACGAGAGAAATCCGTTTTGTGTCTTTTTTTGTAGCGCATACTCTTGATCTATTGTCAACTAAAGAGCGACGGTTGCCCAACCAAGAATTTACAAATCTTTTCGGTTGAAAGTGTTCTATAGGTGGTCCATTTGCATTAATAAACATTAGATTGGAGACGTTTGAAATCAATAAATATGATCTCAAGTCTGTTACTGTGTTGTTCATTAAGCAAAGCGTGTACGTAGTTTCTAAGAAAAAGCAGAGGATATACGGAATTTGCTGGAAAAACCAGAGGGTATACGGCGTATACCGCCGTATACCCTCCACTACAGCCCTGCCAATATATATCAAAACATATGCCAATATACCTGTACTAATATTCTCGTAGATTAGAAGATATACCCGTATATTTGTAGAAGATCACTCGTACAACATACAATATGAGTTTCAACAATTTAAGTCATAATAAAACAATTACATAATAACTTGAAAATATCAATAATCCCTGAATCAAGAATCTCCGAAAATATCAATAATAATAACGTTTGAACCTGAAGACCGTAATTGGTATTATTCAGTCAAAAATGCTATAAGAAAATTTGGTACTTACGTATTATCGCAACCATGACAAAACGTAATTGATGTGTCGTCCAATAAAGGTCCCGATCGATTCCAAGGACAACATGCAACAAAGTGATCTGTATGAGGACCCACGTTCGAGCGGGCTCGAACTGATTGGGGGACGTACGCACCGCTGGGACTGTGTCGTCAGACAGGCCGGCTTCGCCGGACCAAGTCACAGAGCATACTAGACTCGCTTCTGGGACTCGCTTCTGGGACTCGCTTCTGGGTTTTTCTCAACCAGTTCGACGTGGGTCCTCATACAGATCACTTGGCTGCATGTTGTCACGGTCCTTGCGCCGTGCGACGGTCCCAGAAGCGAGTCTAGTATGCTCTGTGACTTGGTCCGGCGAAGCCGGCCTGTCTGACGACACAGTCCCAGCGGTGCGTACGTCCCCCAACCAGTTCGAGCCCGCTCGAACGTGGGTCCTCATACAGATCACTTTGTTGCATGTTGTCCTTGGAATCGATCGGGACCTTTATTGGCCGATACATCAATTACGTTTTGTCATGGTTGCGATAATACGTAAGTACCGAAAATTTAAATAGTTCTTTTCTAAAATATATTTTTATATCTATTTATTATTCAAATCGAAAAAATAATAATTAAAATTAACAGACAGATGTAATTTAATTGCGTTTCTGAGCAACATGATATAAGATAGAATCTTCCTCATAAACTGCGAAATTAAATAATCATTTTGTTTCTTTATACTCTTCATTGTTCAATAGAAGCTTGTGAAGAATAAACCATGGAGATAGATTTCCCATTTAAATCATGTTTCAAACAATTCATGTTTTCAGAAAGTGACTAATTAGCGCAAAAAATCTCCCCTCAAACTCAGCGATAAAGTTTTAATTCATTTTTAAACGATTTTCAAGCTTTTCGTTTGGATAAACCACGGAGTTAGACAGTAGAACTCCTAGGAAAAAGTTTCGTTTCTCATTAATATCTCGACAAGCCCTGGTCTTAGATACCCGAAACTTGGGCTAAATTTATGCGGGGCTATTTCAAGGCTATTCACAAAATTTCATCAAATTCGATTCAGCCGTTCTCCCGTGATGAGACAAACGCAAATTTCGTTTTTTACTAATATCTCGGGAACAACTGATCGTAGACACTCCAAACATGGACTAAATTTTAAGTAGGACTATTTCCAAGCCACCCGCCAAATTTCATCAAATTCGGTTCGGCTCTTCTCCCGTGATGACGGGACAAACAGACAGACAGACAGATTTTCAATTTTATTTATATAACTTATTATTATTCAAAATGGTCTATAAAGGAAATGATGAAATACTTTTTGACGATTTCGCATAAAATCCATTTTAGATAAGATATATTTATTTTGAATTAAATATGCTTACACCTTCATTTCCCTTCGACCATTTTACACAAATATCACTTTTAGATAATAAGATTTGAATAGTATTGTTTTGAATTCAGTGTAGTTACAGAACCAGGAAATCGAAGGACTTACGGACCCACATGTTTAACGTGATCGTACTCCGCGTGAACACGGCAGCAGTTTTGGAAGTGGCGGGAATCGAACCCGGACCTACCGAGTGCAATTCCCGCGCGCTAACCACTGGGCTACCGCGCCCTCCGCGACAATCTCCATAACTTTCTTTTTATTCACCCAATTTAGACCGGAACCCAGTGGGAGGCATCCACAGGGACCGTACCCTCCTTCCCCTACCACCAACCTCTCCGAAGGACTTACGGACCCACATGTTTAATGAGATCGTACTCCGCCTGAACACGGCGGCAGTTTAGGCAGTGGCGGGAATCGAACCCGGGCCTACCGCTAACTTCCCGCGCGCTAATTTACAATTTAAAATGACCACATGCTAAGCTCTTAATTCCATCATCCTCATTTCATCGTTCCATCATTTAAAATATCCATAAAATTAAAATATCCATCGTTCCATCATTTAAAATATCCATAACATTAAAATATCCATTTAAAATATCCATAACATTAAAATATCCATTTAAAAAATCCATATCGTTCCATCATTTAAAATATAAATATAATAATTTCTACAATACATATGCTAATTCATTTAAAACCGAAAGCTCGGGAAACGGAAAGCAAACACTAATTCGGTTTTTTATTGTCCCACCCATCGCTATGCATATTCAGAACTAGAGCTCCTCTACTACAGGCTGACTTATCAAGCATATTGTAGCCCATAGGGTTCCATACTACAGTTACAGAAATTATAAAATAAGTGCTTAAAATAATAAATACTTTATATAGAAAAAGAAGTTTCAATTAGAATATTGTAGAACTTAGCTCAAACAAGTATGCTCCAGTATCGGGTATCCAATTATTTATTAGCCATTGTTTTCTGCTTTCTTCGTTTCTAGGAAAGCGAAATCGCCTAAAACCATTTCTAGAATGATTAGAGCAGTTCGGTGCAGATCAACCACCCATAATTATTTCAGTTATACTTCCTAAAGTGAAAATACGAATAGAGCTAATGCTAATGGATTGCGCTTCCAACTATGGTGGGCTTCAATATGCTTGATGAGTCAGCTCGTATATAGAGGAGCCTTATTCAGAACCGTGACGCAACCTCCACCTAGACATAAACCGGCGTCATTGAAACGCATGCTTGGGGGAAACGGGCAATGGGAAATGGGAACTTCTTTCGCCCGCTGATGAATTTTAAAATCATGACTTCTTTAAAATTCCGATCCAGCGGCCAATTTTAATTATTTCTTGACCAGATTGACCTTGTAAGAAAGCCAGATGTTTGAGCTTTCTAAAAATGTAAATTATTAGTCGAAATTATGAGTACTTTTTACTATGCGAGAATTTAAAAACCAAAATTCGTTTTTTTGAACCAAAAGCGACTTTTATTTTAAAATCTTTAAAAAATATTAGAAATCGAAATTGAGAACTGAAATTGAAATATTTTACTCGCAATTGTCTGCTCTTTCTGGTGGTGTTATTTGTTTTTTTCTACGACGTCTGGATCGTGGAGAAAAAAGGGCAAAAAACGGTCGAAATCGCATAAAACATTACATAACAAAAAAAATATATAATTAAAATTTTAAAAATCGGTTTTCACGTCTCATCTCCCCCCCCCCCCCCCAAGGTCTCCGGTTGCCAAATTTCATAGCTCTCCAACGCGCGGTCGCGAAACGTATAGTGTATAAAACAGACACACACATTGCCTTTTATTATATAGATAATACAGGTCTTATATATAACTCTTGCATAAATACTATGCTTTGATCATTATACTTTTCAATGATGAAGGTAATTAATTTTAATTATTCATACTTGTTAAACTGATATTCAGTAAAAGTAGATAGGAATACATATCGGGGAATTTTTGAAGATATTATCTGGAAATCGGGGAATTTTATCTGGAATCTTGTAGCCACCCTGTGAATTGATATTCAGTAAAAGTAGATAGTGATACATATCAGAGAACTTACTTTTTCTGTATGAGGAAGTAAAATTTACCTGCAAACGGTGTTCTTGCAAATCATAAATATAATTTCACAGTTAAGAACATTTCACAGTTGATAAACATATCTTTCCATAAATAAAATACACTTTGTGCGAAGGATAAGGAAAACTGAGTAACGTATAAATACAAATAACAGAATAATGCAGCATACAGCTGTTTCGAGGATACTCTAGATCCCCTTCGACATCAGCGCAAACACGAAGTCCAAAAGAAAAATCGGTGCAAAAGAGAGAGAAGTTTCGTACAGGACAGAGCACCAGCCTTTAATCTCCAATCTCAATATACGGTTCGTATCTTCATGCTGTGACATTATTTCATTGACCCATGATATGGAGGCTCGAATTTTTTTTATTTACTATTTTATTTTTGACTTGGCTCCTAGTGTGGCAGTTTATTGCACATTTGGAATTAGTCAGTTTGGGGGGTTGATGCAGATCTGAGGGTTACCTAGCAATTTGGCAGTTTAAGGATTAAGAATATTTTTTAAATTTGAAAAATATTGATCGCGATATTTAATTAATTTCAGTTGCTAGTCAAGGGGTTTACCTAAATCCGGTTATTCAAGGTTAAGTACTGCACGGGGTCTCTTACGAGATTTGGCCTTGCGATGATCATAGTCAGGTAGACTGAAGAGAAGTTCATTTGGAACTGAAAGCAGGTTGTCGTAGAATTTTAGCGCTAGCTTTTTAATTTGGGCTCTCACGGTTTTCATTTTAAAGTCTTTTCTAATCACCGAGTTCCTTAAATATCTAGGGGCTTTCCTGATACACCTTAGGATTTTATTTTGTCTTGTTTCTAAGAAGTCTATGGTAGTTTTACAGGCATATCCCCATACAGGTGCTGCATACAGCATTCCCGGGCGGATGACCGATTTGTATATTAGAAATTTGTTTTGATAATTAAGATTTCCGTTTCCTATCATTGGGTATAAAGCTCCTGTGGCATTATACGCTTTGATTATGCAACGTGCAATTTCCAAGTTAGGTGGGAGTCTATCGTTACACCCAGGTATTTAGTTGATTTTTCCGCGCGTAGTGCTTGGTTGTTTATATACAGAGGTGGCGGAGGTTTATGCTTCCTAGAGAAGTAAATCCAATGACATTTATTGGTCTTTAATTTTATTCGCCATTTTTCCAGCCATGTTTGGAATATGTCTAAGTGTTGTTGTAGCTGTCTGTGCATTACTGTGAAATAAGTGTGTTTTGCAAGTATCGCACTGTCGTCTGCATAGAGTGCCAGCTCGGTGTTTGGAGTCTTGGGGATGTCATTCAGGTATATGTTAAAAAGTGTCGGGCCCAGGATGAATCCTTGCGGTACACTACTTTTTATGAGCTTGGGTGTAGATAAGCTATCTTTAACTCTGACTTGAAAGTGTCTGTTATTTAAGTATGAAATTAAAAGGTTGACTAGTGCGTCAGGGACTTTTAAGGTGATCAATTTGTATGCTAAACCACAGTGCCACACTTTATCAAAAGCTTTTTGTATATCCATGAAAATTGCAGCTGTGGGTGTCTTTGTATTTAGTCCAGAAGATATGTACTCTACCACTCTCAGCAGTTGATGAGTGGTGGAGTGTTTTGGCCGAAATCCAAACTGCTCCGGAAGGATAATGTCATTCTCACTAAGGTGCGTGTTCAGTCTCTTAAAACAGTGTAACAGAAAGAAAGAGGAGGTTATATACCCAAAACCTGAATTCAGAGCTCACTTGAAAGCGCTAACAGAAAGAAGAATGCAGAGCAGACCAGCCAATCCGAAACAAGTAATACACAAGATTGGCGTGCGCCAAAACACGACTGTTCTTCATTCTGCTCTCTGATTGGCTCTTTCAAGATGAGCTTTTAATCCAGGTCTTGGGTGTATAACCCCCTCTGTTTCTTCTCTTTGAGACCATTCCTCTTTAGGTTTGTTGGTTTTCTTGCACTGACGAAAGGGATCTAGCGTATCCGCGAAACAGCTATATGCTGCCTTATGTTATTTGCGCCTACATAATTATGTTGCTCATTTTCCCATAAATATATCTTTGTTGAAAATTGTGAGTTGTTGATTCAGGTATCTCGCGAGGCAAATTTTTAATGCGGGTGTAGGCTGCAAGGATAAATGCAGGTGTAGGCTGCAAGGGTAAATGCAGGTGTATGCTGCTGTGCCGAAGTGATTCTAAAAAAAAAAAGTCTGATGTGGGCAGTCCATGACTTTCCCAGCAGCCTCATATTCACGTTCTCTTTATTTCTTCAATAATTCATTGCGCAAAGTAACACTCATAATTACTTAAAAGGGCACTGAATTTGCATTTTTAATTCGATTTTCATTCTCATTTGGCAACTGGACTTATTTTCAAAAGTGGCGTAGCGAAAATGCAAAAAACTAAAATATCTCGACCCGTTTGTCCTAGTGTAATAGGGTTGGTCTTATTTTCATTGTTAAAAATTGCGTATAAAACAAGCATTTAATGCGGACATATTTGAAAATACGTATTTTTTTATTTTAGATTTTGACGGCTTTTGCTGACCATTACGCAAAAAATGGCAGGTTATTTTTTTTTCCGAATCGTGCCAAAATTTAATCAGCACCAAGATCACCGACAAGTGATTTATCTACCCAATTTTGTAAAATTTAATCTATTAGTTTTTCAGCTGGAGTTGATAGACAAATTTTGCAGACCATTTCTCAATAAAAGGAGAGTTCTTTTATCCCGAATCGTACCCAAAACTAATCAACACCAGGGTCACACACAAGTGACTTAACTATCAAATTTCATGAAATTGGGTCCATTAGTTTTTAAGTTAGTGGATACATACATTGCACAGACAGACACACACGGACGTCACGCTAAAAATAGTTTTTTCGTATTCTAAAGATCTCAAAACGTGTAAATCCGTCGAAAACTCGAGTTGCGATTTTCGGTATGATTCCAATCATTTCCCTATACATTACCATGTATTGCAGGGAAAGTAAAATGAACTACTTCACCAGACCAGTCTCTGAAATCTGTTCTACTGCATCGCCGCATATGAACGCAGGAATGGGGGACCGGTAAAAAACTTTCTACAACTTACTTACACAACTTAATTTTATCTTCCCTTTTACGGACTAGCTTAATAGAAGGAATAAAAAATAAATCGATGCTTTTATGACAGGTTCAGGGAGGACAAAGGGAAGGCCGAAAATAAAAACGTAATGCTGTGAACATCTTCCCCCCCTCTTCCGCGACTCCGCCCCTGGCAGGCGCCGGCGCCCCCTGACTCCCAACGTGGCCTGTCAATGCCAGGATCGTCTGCGCCAAGTCGAAAATGGTTTCTGGAGTCCCCAAATAAGTGCCTCGCATATACCCGAATTTCGGTCTGCTTTGTTTACAGCTAATTTCGAATGCAACAAAAGTCTAAAGTATTTTGTGCGCACGTATTTTGAGTTCTTTTTGACCTTCCTTACATACATAGTATACATGACTATACATGGTTTCCGTAGTAACCTATTCACTTTTGAATATCAATTAAGAATATTACTTTTCCTGAGGAAAGTATTGTGACGGCGGGGTTAAAAATTCAAATTCGAGTTTTCGAAAGTAGAGCACGTTTCGAGTATACCTGAACTCGTAACGAACGTTTTTGAGGTGGTATGTGTGTTATTTGTAGCTGTGTATTAGTGTATGTGTTTGTAGGTGTGTGTGAAAGTATAAGTGTATGTTTATAGGTGTGTGTATTACTATGTTCGTGAGTCAGGACGCTATATCTCACGCCTCTAATTGTCGAATTTTGTTGATTTTCTGTAACTTGATAGTTTGTGTTTTGTATTTTTTATCCATTTGATTGTTGATTTGCTGTATTATATTTTATTCTGTGGGTGTTTTAAAAAGTTAGGTTTATCGTGTTACATCTTCTTACTTTTCGTTCATTGGATTTTCAAACTTCTATTATATATATATATATAGGGGGGGATGAAAGGGGGCAATGCCCTCTTGAAAATTTTTGAAGCATTTAGGTCATATAATTGCCATTTTTAAGCCCATAAATCACTTTTTTTCACAATATTAATAGCTTAATGCTTAACAGGACATATATTAATATATATATAATGTATGTATGTGTATATATATATATATGTATAATATATATATCATATTTTAAATCGTTAGAAAATTAGAACCTTCAATAATAATAATTTCAGTTGTGTTATTTTTTTTAATAAACGAAAAATGCAAACTTTAGAAAGCTAGTATAAACAGCTCTTGAGATATTGCACGTTTTACAAATAAATGTATCGAAAATTTGCATAACATTAAGAAACGGTTTTACCCAATAGGCAATACTATTCAACAAATCTGTTAACATCAAACTCGTGAATCCTCTTTGTTCCATTCACGAGCGAAGATACTTTTTGTAATATATTTGTGCATATTGTCGAAGAATTCGCAAATAGTCATTTATTTTATACAATTTATATTAATTAAATGTGAATTACATTTTGATGAGGATTTTTCATGCGAGTTTGAATAAGTTATTCTGTTTAGACCAAAGTATAGTGAACTTTCAATCCAAAAAAAAAGTTTGAAAAAACTAACTAAACTTGACTAAAACTTTATTAAATTGATACTGGATCGCAATTGAACGAAAAAACATGAGAGCACCAGGCAAGGACGTATCCAGAAATTTCATTTCGGGGGGGGGGGGGTCTGGACCCACCGGCCCCCTCTATGAATACGTCATTGAAGTCAATCATAACCGGGATAAATACCCCCTGACGTAATCGCTATTCCGCACTGACGCTAAACCGGTCCATTGATTCTGTTATCTGTAATGTGGATCTGAACATGAAATAAAAATGTGCAACTAGAGAGGTGGTTGGCTCACTTTGCATATTTAATAAATTACAAAAATACAACTGAATGCACAATAATTTTATTTTTCTTACCTGCCATATACCTACCTGTTCATTACATTTCCAAGCAAGCCAATTTAAAAGACTGAAAAGTATCAAATCACTTCCAGCCCAATAAACAGTCCAGCTTGACATGCATATTCTTCAGTCTTAATACACAGTCCAACTTGGCCTTCAGTCCAACTTGTCATATTTCTTCATTCTTCAGTCCAACAAGCGTCCAGCATCTCGTATGCACATGAGTCCAATAAATAATCCAGCTCGCCATGGATACATTTGAAATGTTAGACCTTTGAATGAGCATCTGAAAAGATCAATTGTATAAGCTACCTTTAGTAAAAAAAAAAAAATGTCGTACGTCTTGCGTTCCAAATTAGCGATTCGCAATTTTACTGTTGTGGCGATATATGAAAGTGACAACTGTACAAATCGGACATTGGAGCCTGCAATGATTAATCGCCCTATCCAGTTAACTTATATTTTTACTTTCCCTACAATATTTGGTAATGTATAGGGAAAGTATTGGAATCGTGTCGGAATTCGAGTTTTCGACGGATTTACATGTTTCGGGACCTCTAGAACACGAAAAAACTTCTTTCAGCATGACGTTTGTACGTGTGAAAGCCCCAGGCCGTCCGGCTCGTCCAGAGGACTTAGAGCAACAAGTTGGACGAACGTTTGTACGTGTGTCTATATGTGCGTGTCTGTCTGTACAATGTATGTATTCACTCTAACTAAGAAACTAATAGCCAAATTTCATAAAATTTTATAGGTAAGTCACTTGTGGGTTTCTCTGGTGCTGATTAGATTTTGGTACGATTCGGAATTTAAAAAATCCTGCTTTTTTTTTTTTTTGCGAAATAGCTGCAAAAATCGTTAATCTAAAATAAAAACTACCCATGCTGAAATGTATCCATTAAATGCTTGTTTTACAAGTAATTTTTGACTGTGAAAATAATAAGACCAACCCCATTACTCTAGGACTAGCCGTTCTCGAGATATTCTAGTGTTTTCGCATGTTTGCTAAGCCAGTTTTGTGAATGAGCCCAGTTACCCAATGAGAACGAAAATTGATATAAAAGTGCAAATTCTGTGGTATTTCAAATAATGATGCGTGTTATTTTGTGCCATTAAATTCAATTTAATGAATTATTAAATAAATGAAGTGGATATTTGAGTCTATAAGGAAAGTCATGTGCTGCCCACATCAGATTTTTTAACCTCAAAGTATCTACTATTCTATATATTCATGACAAAATTGTCACATTCGTTAACAAAAAAAAAAAAAAAATCTCATGTAAGCAGCAGATGACTTTCCCGACATAATTGTTGGAAAGACTTTACTTCTTTCACAGCTAATGATGTACCACATCCCCGGCACAATGTTTTTGGCAATGCATTAAATTCTCACAAATTGAAATTGTGACATTTTAACACGTTGCCAAAAACAGTGCATTGAAATTGTGAAATTTTAATGTATTGCCAACACATTGCTTTTGGCAACTTGAATCTTGAATCTTTGGCAACTTGTACAGATCAGTTGAAAACAAAGTTCCGATTTTCAAGGATTCCAATACTTTCCCTATAGTAGTATATTAACATGTGTTGTAGGGAAAGTAAGTAATAAGAAGAATCTATAATTTCCTCAGACTTTTGCTGATTAACTTCTTGAGGAAAATCGAAATCTTTTACGTTGTTTCTGAATTAAATCTTAGAATAAATTTTTGGCAGGCTATACTCTAAATCGTTAGCTCAAAGACAAAAAAGAATTTCTAAAAAAAAAAAATTTTAAATAAAAATTCTTATGTCAGAAATTGAGCCGATGTGTCTCTTCTGTTCCTGACATCTCAGAACCCTATGATTTGTCGCTATGGATCGGCTGAAGTTGTTGTTTTTTGTTGTTGTTGCCAACCTAAAAACACTATTTTTGCGTAAAAATGTGAACAACTGATACTTTTTGATTCTCGCGAAAACAAGCCGCCAAATAATCTCCCCCCCCCCCCCCCGCTCCTCTCTTTTTTTTTTTTTTTTTTTTTTTTTTTTTTTTTTTTTTTTCACGAGCTCGAAAAACCGTAGCTGCTGTTGACAACTTGAAAAAATGCCTACCTTAGTGCAAATACTATTTGTGTTTTTCTATTTATATCTTTATTGGTTGACTTATTCATATTTTTCTAGCTGTTTAGAAATGGACACCATTATAATGTCTTTATTAATTTGAAACTGTGGCGCCTTGATCGATAAAGATCTGTCGCATAAAATATGAGATATCGAATAAATTATGAAATATCATCATTCTGTTCTGAAATAAGTGGGTAAAAATAATCCAGACCGATAACAACTTAATCATTTCTTATATAAAAAGGACTGTTGGCGAATGATTAGGCTTCAAAATGCAAAACTATTACACAAATTATCTTCTCTCGTGAATGGAACGAACGAGATCCACGGGAATGCTATTGACGATTTTATCGCATAATGTTGCATATGAAAAGTGAATATATTTCACAATAATTAATATCTTTAATTTTGATTTTTTTATAAATTTATTTAAGTGTAATATCTCGATAACGGTTCATGCTAGCTTTTCAAAATTTGTCAATCTTCTTCTAATGAAAAATTGCATAAATGATTATTTACGTAACACTATTTATGGTTCTGTTTTTTTTTTTTTAATTTCATTTGAAAATTTGTGGGGGGAGGGGGGAGGCTCTTCTGAACATTCGATTGCGTTTAAAATGAACATGCTTCCAGCATTCACTGATTGTAATTTTTGCACGAAATTTCGTTCAAAACGATCCATTCATTTCTGAGATATCGTTTTCACAAACTCACGGGGACACGCACACATACAGACATCACTTCATAAACAATCGAGTTCAGGGATGCTTGAACTGTGCTCGTCCGACCTTTGTTGCAACCAGATATAATTTATTCCAGATGAGCTACTTAATTTTGAATACATACATTTAAGAAAAATTCACTCTCACCTAAAGCTACTTAATTTTGAAAGACCCTCCTCTTACACATTGTCCATCTTTCACCACTTGTGTATCCCCAATTGTGTTCCCACATTTGGCGAGCAATCAGGAGCATCACAGTACTCATGCCAAATAAACGAGCACGAAAGAAGCGAACAAACTTGTCTCGGAATGTCATCGTAACGGAGAATGTTGTTACTCAATGCGGAGTGTATAAATATGTGTAACATACTTAAAATGCAATTAAATATTCTAATACTTGCATCTAGTTCTCTATTAATGAGGAGGGTGCTGTGCTGACATCTCGCAAAACGATATCCTTAAAACGAAATAAAATCCTGAGTGAAGCAATACCCTTTTAAGTTTCTTTCCATTAGATGTATACGAAATAATATTCCCTGTTGCTTTGTGGGAATTATTAAGTATTCTTGGTTAAAAATATAGCTAGCTTCACTCTTTGTAGGATAAGTACGTTTTGTTAGGAGACCTGGGGAATTGTAAAGTATTTTCGTTTTATTAGAGGGATGTATGCAATAATTATGTTTTGTTAAGAGGTTATGTAGGGCTTAGTAAAGTGCGTAGTCTACGTTTGTCCAGAGATTTCAGGAACTCAAACAGGACAGGAAATTGGTTTTTCTTTCAGGCATACCCTCCCCTGAGACATTTTATGAAACCTAGTTTCTATTTATGTTACGCAGCATTTAGATATATTTATATAGGACAAATAGAAAACTTACCCCCTCTAAAATGTCATTCGCCCTCCCCCCGGTCAAAAAAGTCCTGAAAGAAACACTGCAGGAAATCCCATATACATAACTTTATGCACCCTCATATGACGAGATTAACATCCAGTGTTAATATTCTTGATATTACTATATACGCATAAAATAACTTTCATGTTAGTCATCGCATTAATTTCATGTTAGTTGTTAGCTTGGTTTAAGCTCACTGAATTATCAGAGTTTTACCTGGATATTAAAAGAAAAGTTTGCAACTGAAACTTGTTAACTCTGAAGTAACCCATTTTGCCGGTTTAAGTTAAACTCTTTTCTAACGAGATTATAGACGAAAGACAAATATAAATAAGTAAATTATTATTCACATGCTAACTATTACTGACAGATTTCGCCAGAAAGACTAAAACTATAAAGAAAAAACGAAAACAAATATCGAGCTGACAATCTTTGAAACATTGTATATATACGTTTCGTTCATTTTTCTCGTCTTGCGTTTAATTTTTCTCCTACGCTACCGGGGCTACCCATGCACCCGAAATGGAGAATTATTTTCGAATATTACAGTCATTAGCCCCCACTAACGAACACGTCTTAGAATGTTTTGACACCGCACTGCCCCTCCTTCGAACGCCGCGTTCTTTTCCGAACCCGGCACACAAAAACAGACTGCATAACAGGGCCGAAATTAATTTTGGGGCAGTCTAATTACGGGGTTTTTAACTTGTAGCTTGTCCTAACCATAGTACTTTCCATCCCAAACTCGATCATCTATTAAATCGTTTGGGAGCGAGCGACTTTTTAATACATCAATACCACCAGAAATGCGCCATAAATCATCGGGGCCGGGCGGGTCCCTTCGCTATGTGTGTTTACCCCCGCAGATCTGCTCTCTGGGGAGCGGTTTTTAGCGCACGATGAAGATTGTAAACAACATTAATAACTGCGGCTTTGGAATCATAACATGTCGGAATAGGCTTATCGCGGGCATCATCGGGCGCTAAGCGTCGAAAACAACGTATGGATTGCCACCCGAAATTATTAAAAGGGGGGGGGGGATGCAGTATTGGAAACTGGGGGTCAGGAAATAAACAACTCTGTACGAAAAAAAAATCTGTGCCAACACATAACATTCATTAGATCAACAAATTTTGTAACAAAAATAATACAAACTAGAGATGATTGAAACTTTCTGAAAATCAGTAATCTTACTACGCTGTTACCAGTTAAAATACGCATATCAAATTTTAGGTTATTTGCTTAATTATTTTGGGAGTTATCGCTCTCCCTGTGTGAAATTTCTAACGGCTCAGGATTTCGCACGTAAGTTTGAATAAGTCATCCTCTTGTGACTTATAAGTTGCCAACAGCGCCCAATTTTAATGTGTGGTGCAAAATTAAAATAGGGCGCTTTTGGCAACTTATTAGCCAAACTGGAAGACTTGCAGGATTTTGTCAGAATAGTTTAATACCAAAAACACTGTGTTGTTGATTTTGTTAGCCAAGAAGTAAAGTCGTTACATTACGTAGGGAAAGTCATTTGCTGTCCGCATCAGAATTATGTGCAGTGTTTCTTTCAAGCATACCTCAGAGTATTCGCCTCCCTCCCCCCGAGACATTTTATGTTAACATAGTTTCTATTTATGTGACGCAGCATTTAGATATATATATATTTATATTAGGTCAAATAGAAAACTTCCTAAAATTTCATTCGCCCCCCCCCCCCCCCCCGGCCAAAAAGTCCGGAAAGAACCGCTGATTATGTGTTTTACGCTGTTTTATACAAAGTGTATTAACTTTCAAACTGAATATTTTCTGAAATTAAACATTCATAAACATTACTTGCATTGAGAGTCTGACCCTTACCATTTGCAAATGCTGAAAGCTATAGAAAGAGGCAATTCAGGATTCTAAACGTAAAACAACCACCCCCGTTGCAATACACGATTACCGATACATCTCAAATTTATATTCATGAATTCAACACTTTCAAAAGACGCCTTCTCTTTCCTTATATGCAAAGTATGATTCATCCCGGCCTGTAAAATGGAGCTGTCACGATCCAATTTTCACCCCTCCCCCCCTTTACGTTAAACAAACTTCCATTTCTAAAGCATGTCTGGTCCGTTATTTCCGTAATGATGAATATACCTCACGTGTGCAACGCACTATTCAGGTATCATGTATGATGCAACAACAGCTATGTATGCTAAACGTCCTTATTATGTGTAGGCGATAATACCTCTGTTCTGATTGGTGGCAACGCTGTGGAACGAGTTGCAGATAGACACAAATATCCTGGAATTTTTTGTGTAATTTTTTTGTCTTCGTCCGCCCTTTTCAGATTGTTTTGACCAATTACGTTAAAGCGCTGGGATTTCGGGCGGGCGCGGATATGTCGGCAGCTGTCACCCCATTTCATTGTGCCGCTACAGCACGCGAAGACAAAGTGAATGCGAAAAGCTTGGACCTGTAGATTTTAGAATGCATAAATGCAAAGTAGGGATTTGAACAGCTCGATAGACTTTCTACATCCAACTCGAGAATAAGGGCCAAGGCCCCACTGTCGACCGAGCTTTTTACTTTAATAAAAGAGCCAGAGTCCAATTGTGGACCAATCTAGTGACTTTTTACTTCCCTGCAATACATGATAATGTATAGGGAAAGTATTGGAATCGTATCGAAAATCGCAACTTGAGTTTTAGACGGATGTACACGTTTTGAAACCTATTTTTAGTGTGTATCAATTCTAACTCAGGAACTAATGGATCTCGTTTAATAAAATGTTATAGGTAAGTCACTTGTGGGTGACCCCCCATCAGTGTTTTTTTTTTCAGGATCTTCAGTGTTTCTTTTAGTTTCTTCAGGAGGGAGGGGGATGGGCAAGCTTTCTATTTGCCCTATATAAATATATGTAAATGCGGCCTCAAAAAATATGCAAGTTCTATTTCTCCGAAAGGTACCAAAATCTAATCAGCACATTGGTCACTTACGAGTGACCTACCTACCCAATTTCGTAAAATTTTGTCTAATAGTCTTTGCGCTAAAGTGGATACATGCACAATAAATGGTGAATTCATGTTTTAGAATGTCCGAAATGTGCAAATCTGTTAAAAACTAATTCTTCACTTGATTATATATATATATATATATATATATATATAATGAAGTGATAGCAACCACTAAAAGCGATGTGTTTTATTGAAGCATTTCGTTTGCATTTATCATAAAAAGAAAGGGCAAGATTCTATAAATATAATATGTAATGCATGAAATTCCAAAGTGTCACGCGTCAAAATATAGACTCGATCTCCTTTAAATCTATTTGGAAAGATTAATAAAACATATAACTACATTTCTAATGTTTAATAGCATTTCCATCATTGCGTATAACTTCATATACACCCTTTTCCATCAAAGAAACATTTAATATTGGAGTTCAGCTCTAATGTTATGCATATTAGTTTTGCAAAATATTAGAACTGATGCTTTCTGTGTGGGTTATTTTAAATCTTCTGTTCTCCAATTGCGTACACTGTGCAGCTCAAACTTACCATTCAATTTTCAACGAGGTTCAGTTCTGGGCTTAGCTCTGGCCAGTCTAAAGCCGATATATTTTGGCGTTAGAACCACATTTTCGTTGAGCTTGAAGTATGGATGGGAGCACAATCTTGCTGAAAATACCAATTTACACCTTTCTGGTAGTCTAAGTCGAAGAAGAAAACCCCAATTTGAACCTCCCAGAAAGTCACGAAACGGAATTAAATTGTTCTCAAGAATCTGTTGGGAGTCTTCGGTCTTCATTTCCCCTATTAATCCAAATACACACCATGGCGGATCCGCCACCTTGCTGCCTACTAAAAAAGTTCTCTCCATAAGTCATGCTAATATGATGCATGGCCATCAGGACCAACCTAGATTCGACATATTTGCATCACTTTAAGTATTATAGGTGGCCATTTATTGCTGCAAACTTTCCATCTTGTGTAAAGATTTTATAGTTGGTTTCCGAGCCATTTTGTTGTAAACCTGTATGGTGCCTTGTGTATTCAGTCTTTGAATAGTTCTTTTTACTTTCCCTGTAATACATGGTAATGTATAGGGAAAGTATTGGAATCGTGTTGAAAATCGCAACTCGAGTTTTTTAACTGATCGACACGTTTGGGGACCTCTAGAATGCGTAAAACTATTTTCAGCTTGACGCGCGTGTGTGCAATATGTTTCCACTCTAAGAACCTGCACCCCCCCCCCCCTTTTTCTTTTCTTGTGAAATGGGCAGTTAAAATCGTATGTATCCACTCTAGCTTAAAAACTAATTGAACCAATATCACAACGTTTAGTAGATAAGTCACTTGTGGGTTACCCTGGTGCTGATTAGATTTTGGTACGATTCGGGAAAAAATGACATGCCTTTCTGTGAAATATCCTTCAATAGTCGTCAAAATCTAAAAAAAGACTGCGCATGCTCACATATATCCATTAAATACTCGTTTTATACGTCATTTTTGACGATGAAAAGAATAAGACCAATACTATCATTCTAGGACTAGCCATTCTCTATATTTTTGTTTTTCGCATGCAAAAATCGGAATCTGGGATCTGGTTAGATTTAAAGGTTTTAATCGTCTGTGTCTGTGGATACGATATCTCTAACATATTGAACTGACTGGTTTTATTATTTCAGACTGGTACAATTATTTCAGTCGGTAAATGCCAGAAAACTTTCTATTTCTATTGAGGCGAAAATTTATTTTTCGAAAACTTTTCAAAACTTGAATATAGTTATTATAAAAATTGTCAGTTTATGTTTTTAATTTATTTATTTTTACTTATTTTTTGTTCCTTTTTACTTTCCTTATATACATAGCATAATGCAGTGGTTCCCAAACTTTCCGGTCCACGGACCTCCTCAGAGAAAAAAAAAATTTCACGGACCCCTTAAAACCATATTGCAAGGGAAGAGGCGGGAGACGTTCGCTACGTCCCCCCCTATTCAAAGCTGACGCCATCCGGTCTCTATTAGTATTCTCTAGTAGTCCGGTCTCTAGTAGTATTGCTCGAAGTTACAAGTGCTTTGACGTCCGAGCTACATCAGAGTATCGTCACCGTTAATCATGGCATTGTGCCAAAACGAAATCTACTCCCAAACAATTTAATTCTGTTTGAAGATATAACCTATCAGTTTGAAATTAATTTCATGAATGTATTTAATTCAAAGTTATTTAGAAAAAAAGTTCATTATTATTTTATTTAAAAAAATAAAATTAAAAAAGAGTGGAGAAAAATAATGAATTTTATTTTTTTTAAAGCTAACTAATAAAATTATTAATTAAATATTGTTAAAGATTAGTATTGCGTATTGCTCGCGGACCCCCTAAAACCTCGTCGCGGACCTCCAGGGGTCCGGGGACCCCAGTTTGGGAACCACTGGTATAATGTATAAGGAAAGTATTGTGGAGGAGTCGAAAATTCGAATTCGAGTTTTCGACAGAGCACGTTTCAAGCATCCCCGATTACGAATCGAATATTTTTGAGGTGATGTGTGTGTGTGTGTGGAGACGATATCTCACGAACGAATGGAGCGATTCGAATGAAATTGGGTACAAAAATTACAATCCGTGAATACTGGAAGCCTATTGTTTTCAAACGCAATCGAATGTTTAGAACCCCCCCTAAATTTTCGAGTGAAATTTTGAAAACATTCATCAAAAAATAAAATCCTTTAATAAAGTTACGCAAATAGATATTTCTCATGTAATTTTTTCTTAGAGAATGATTGACATAAACTTTAGGACGCTAGCATGAACCGTTCTCGAGATATTGCACCTTTTTGAAATAAATTTATCAAAAAATCCCATAAATTAAAAAAGAGATATTAATTGTTAAGAAACGTGTTCACTTTTCATATGCAATATTATGCGATACATTGGGTGACATCATTCTCGTGAATCTAGCTCGTCCCATTCATGAGAAAAGATACTTGACTATTGACGTTCACATACAAAAGTATTACTTAAGTATCTGCTATAAGAATAACTTATTTTCCCGTCCATAACGCTTGGCGAGATTTTGACGACGAATTTGGCGGAATGTCGCCAACTTAGCGACTTTTTGAATGTTGCTAAATTAACGAAAATCTGGCCAAATGGATAAACATGACGCTCAACCAATGAAAATGATGACTCATTGACGAAAATTCAATATCTTGGAAAGAATATAAGTATCTACTATACGAATAACCTATTTTTTTCTTTTTACTGTAAAAGTAGTCAATTCATTGCATTATATAAGGAAAGCCATGTGCTGCCCATATCAGATTTTTTGTTTTAATTAAAAGCAAATGGCGTCGTTTTCAGTACACCAACATGCGCCGTTTTCAACATGTGACAAACTATTTTTCTAGAACGGTAAAAATATAAAATTAATATTTTTTTCTATCCTCATAATGTCTGTTTCATATGTACACGTTATACTAGAAATTAACAGATATCATTTTTTTTTTTTATTATTTAAGGGTTGCTTCCAAGCAATCGATATAAATATTCGCGTGAAATCTCAGAAGTTGCGAGATACTCGCAATTTGGATAGCTCAGTAATAAAAACACGTCTCGAGATCAAGAGGTTGGGGGTTCAAGTCGTTCTTCTAGCAAGACTTCATAGACTGATTTACTCAAGTTGCGGACTTGTTAAACTCTGCCACCGAAAAGAGGAGAGAATCTATTCATGCTCTCTGATAGTCAGAGTGTGTCCAGAAATCCCTTCTTCCTCAAATGAACGACTCGCCAGGGGGCGTTCATTTCGAAGATCCGCCGAAAACTGCCTTTTCCATCACCTCCGTACACGCGAATGGCGGAGTAATTGCCCGGCAATTATAGGAGGGTATGGCGAGCTCTGAATTCGGGTATTGAGTGACGAAATGCTGGCCACGGACGATTTCATGAGATAGTTATAAAATGTCACGGCGGGGGAAAGAAAAACAGATGCAATGAAACACCTGTATAAAGTATTTATTCATTGCACGTTCCATTTTTGCTGTCCCGTCCAATATGTACTAGTATAATAGGGAAAGTAATCGGACTGGGTCGAGTTCGAATTTTTGAGCCAATACAAAGTGAGTCGAATTATCAATGTTTCCTTTATACTATATAATAACATCATGGTTTCGGGAATTATCCTTGTTTTCCAAAGGAAATCATACTTTGAAAATCTTAAATTTTGAATAATCCCAATCCTGATTATGAGAATGACTAAAAATTAAAGTTCTAATTCTTCCCGTAATGCATCTACTACACCTTAAATTATATATATATATATATATATATATATATATAATAAATTACAATCCTAAAAAGTTAAAAATGCAAGAAAGAGAAAGGCGCATATTGCCGCACTATCAAAATCTTGAAATATAAGATTTAAAATGCAAAACGATTTGTAAAAGGTGGAATGATTGTGTTAACAGGGTTGCAGTAAGGTCAAGGGGGGGTTGCGACCCCTTTTTCCTGGTTAGAAGCTAGCTTTGACGTCATGAAAACGTTCCCAGAAGCTGCACGCCCGTAATAACAATCGAACATATACGTGGGGATAAAAATGTCCGAATCCCAGACAACATATAAAAAGGATCATGAAAGCAATAAAATTGGAAATTTTACAAACCAACAGGGTGAGAATCAAGGAAGAGTTGCATAAAGCGTATAGACTTCGGAGAGGGAAGCATACATATAAAAGTCACATCGAATATAGAGTGCATTTAGAAAGAGAAACAGATTATTCTAGGTAAAAGTGGAGTTGTATTCCAGGATGTCGGATAAATTAACTTAATTTTTATCACTATATTTTCTGCAAAAAACAACGTAATAATGTTGGATAAAGCGGAAGGGATACGATTGTTCCCGAGTTTCGTTGATTAAATGTATTAAGCATTTATTAAATCGTGTAATAGATGAGTTTAATAGTCTGTATCTGTTCAAGTGATTTATGATTAAATTACGAAGTACGTTTAAACTTAGGTTAGTATTCCAATTGATAAAATAATTGATCTTGCACTCATATTGATGTCTCTTGTCAAATATTTTATAACTTAGTTTCTGTTCCAAATCATAATAAATAGTGATGTCTAGGAAATCAACTGTTCCCACATTCGTTGACTCCGATTCGATCAGTTCGAGACACGACGGGTAGAATGTAAAATCAAACATGGTATATTGATTATCCAATCCAATCATGACGTCATCAACGAATCGAAAGAAGGGAATTTCACTGATTAATTGAGTGCCTTTTTCGTAATGATGCAAGTAAAAATCCGCTAGTAACGAGGAACATCCCCCTCCCATTGGGATGCCTTTAATCTGTCGAAAAAATGTAATTCCATTATACATAATATTCTCAAATAAGACAATCTTAAGAAGGCTTTTGTATTTGTTGGTTTCCATATGTTTTTGTAAATCTGATGTATAATACATTTCCATTAAAATATCATATAGATCTTGTAAGTTGATATCGTTAAAAAGGTCTTTAAAATCAAATGTTCTGAAATAAAATCGTTCAGAATAAGTTTTCAATCTATCGACCATTTCATAACCGTTTTTAAACATAACAGAGCCCTCTAATCGTATTTTCTTCATGACTATGGTGTTAATAGTTTTAATAAAATGGAATTTACTTTGGTTAAATAGGTATTACAACCTATAGTGACAGGTCTGAATTTAATTGGTTTTTTATGGATCTTAGGTATGAGCACTAGATATGGAAATTTGACTACTGTAATATTAATACCAATTTGTTTATAGAGGACTAAAATTCTATTAACGTTAGCAGTATATCCTTGTTTAATTGGACGATACATATTGATGTCTTCATAGCATGCCATAAGGAGTTATACGTAGTATGCTTTGCAAGTAAAGGCATAGTTATTAATGGCTTTATCCATACAGGTGATGACATAGTTGTTGTGAAATTCCTCCAAAACTTCTTTAGTGATTTTTTCTGTTTTCGTAAAATGTTTATGCAGGTTATTGAGATTGAAATACATTATAACGCCATTCATTAAAAGTAGACAATGGGTAACTGTATTTTATTTCTGTTTTGTAAATAAAGGCATCCAAATCCTTATTAAAATTACTTTCTATTCCACCTTTAAATACTTGATGCCGAAATTTAGTGCCCATCTTTAGAAATTGTAGTAGAGGAAGATCTTTTGCAAGTTTAATGTTTCCTGTGACGGTATGACCATGATCTTGGTTACATAACGGATCATCAATACAATGACATGTCTGTTGAACATATTCAGATAAATCCTTACTGAGCTTATTATAGTTGTATAAAGTGCGTCCATATGAGTCTTGGTATAACGAAAAGATATATTAGTGACGGTAATAGATGATTAAAAGTCTTAAGAATATGTTTGAAATTCAGATGATCAAAAGTCTTATTACTAAAAGGGATATGATTGCTCCCGAGTTTCGTTGATTAAATTTTGCTGTCCCGTCAAATATGTACTAGTATAATAAGAAAAGTAATAGACTAGTAATCGAAAAGTAATAAGACTGGGTCGAATCCGAATTTTTGAGCCAATACAAAGTTAGTCGAATTATCAATGTTTCCTTTATACTATATAATAACATCATGTTTTCGGGAATTATCCTTGTTTTCCAAAGGAAATGATACTTTGAAAATCTTAAATTTTGAATAATCCCAGTCCTGATTATGAGAATGACTAAAAATTCTAATTCTTCCCGTAATGCATCTACTACACCTTAAATTTATATATATATATATATATATATATATATATATATATATATATATATATATATATATATATATATATATATATATATATATATATATATATATATATATATTAGGGTGGAGTGAAAAAATCAAAATTTGAAGAATGTGATGTAATAGTGCGGAAAATTTTCCTTTCGCATGTATTACTTACCATGTACAAGCATTTTTATAGCAAACAATATCTAGAGGTTCCGCACATCAGGCCATGAAATTTACCGATAATGAGTAAAAATTGAATAATGTTGTAATGCAGTATAGGATGAGAAAATGTATTAGAATTTAATACTGTCGAAAACCCAGACCGTCAGGCTCATTCGAAGACATAGAGCAGCAGTTTGGACGGCCGAGAATTTAATACTGTGGAAACTTTAGCTTTATTAACTTTAGCTTCACTTTTCTTAATATAGGCAAGTTAACAAGTAAAAGCCTTTACTTACATTGTTAAATATAACTTGAGGCTCCACGCAGAGTATGAACTTTACAACAAAATGTGAAATTTCCATATAATATAGAACAAAGATTAAGTGTAATTAAGTATGAAATTATGAATCGAGCTTGCAATAACTCACTTGCAATATCTCACTTGAAACTAAAAATATTGGTAAAAAATTCTTATACTTTTCAGACCTCAAACTGTAACCATAATGCTAACAACTGAACGTGAACATAGTTTGATGGGTGACTTGACTATTAACTTGACTATTGACGATATTCTGCTTTGGTGTTAAATTGTGGCATAAGTTGTCTAGACTCCAATCTGACTCTAATAAACCTATCTCTCTTGGTTGCACCACAAACCGCAGCTGCTGCATCTGTGACTAATTTAACGCATCGTTCCACCGATTGAGTATGGATAGTTTGAGAAATCAAACACTTCAGGTAAGCCATCAAACACCATTTATTTCAAAGCTGCATCTGAAATTCCCATGGTAAGTGCGGAGGTTCCGTTTTTTCCCAATTCTGGTAGTCTTCAGCTTCGAAGTTAAAATCTGGAATTGTAAATTTACGGAGTCCAATGGATTTCCTTGCTCTTGCCGCCAAGATCCAACGCAAAGCAAGCTCCATGATGAATGTTCGATCATCTGTAATCATTGCTAATAATATATTTTCTGGTCTTCTAAAGAAACCATTGCGCTGAATTACAGGATCGATCACGGTTTTCATTTCAGCAGAGAGATAACGTGATTTCTTTATTGTTTCAAAAACTCGTTTGGACCCATCCTTGCAGGATTGGTGAATCTTAATACTAAACCACGTTGCTGCATAAATTTTCATAACGTATTCTGCTAACGTGTATTATAAATTCTGTGATGGATTATTAGTTGCCATGTATAAACGCAAAATGCGATTTGCTGTTGTTAACCACATTGAGTGGGATAATGCTCCAGGTTCTCGTCTTGACAAATTTGAGCACTGACCGCTGGCCACAACTTGGCTAACATCAAATAAGTACTGTTGATCAGTGCTTAAGTCTTTTCTATTTATTTCTGGAAGGTTAACTTGAATTGTTTCAAACGATACAATTGACAACTGTTCACAATTAGCCAATGCTTTTCCAATAATACCAGATAATGCACGAGGCCCTGCAGTTGTGCAGTCTAAGTGTTGTAGTAGATGCCGTAACGAAAGCTCGTTTGAATGGAGCTGACATACAAACCACTGCAAGGGTTTTTTAAAATAAACTTCGAGAAGCCTTATTGCTCCTCCATTTCTAGTATTTACGTTAGTTCCGTCACATCCGACGGCTACAATGTTATCAGCAGAAATTCCGTTCTCTGTTAGATAGTCAATTATGCTCTTGGTGATGTTTTTCGCTGTACCACAGGATGGAGTCACATGACCAAGATGCAGGTTCTTAAATCAGAGTAACATGCTCTTAAACTACTGTTTTGCAGTATTTTTTTCCATCTAAACTTCCAAGTTGTAACGTCTTGTCCTTTCTGCCATCGAAGTACAATCCACGTAGTAATGTCGGGCTTTCTGTCTCCTCTATGTTCTTCCTTTACTTCTTTTTCTCTATGATTTTGCTGCGGTCGATTACGCTTCAAGAATGTTGTTCCGTAACTAAACCCACATTTTGAAGCACAGTACTTGAGATTGCTGCTGCTGCTGCTCTGTCGGACGCACCGTATCTGTCACATTTCCTTGGCAACGTTGGTAAAGGAAGTCGCATTTGTTGTAAACTGGGTGGTGGCTTCGTTGAATATGGTGGTTCATTAATTGTTGGTCTAAAGTTTTTTTTTTTTAAAGTAGAAGCCATGAAAATGTCATCGTTTATCTCCATTTCTGATGAACCCAAACTTGTTTCGGAGAACACTGGTGCTGTACTTTCAGTTATTTTAGCAACATTAGGAAGTCGAGCATTTTCTTGTGTTTTTCGTTCTGATTCCATCGAAGGATCCTTGTTGCGGTTATGTCAACAGTAGACCATTTTTCTAACAGTTCTTTGGCCATGAAGAAACGCCTGTTCTTCAACAGGAACCCTATATGAGACTTTTCACAACAGCAAGAGGAAAATTCACATTTACAGGCCGAATTATCGAACAATTTTAGTTTAACTTCCTCTCTGAATGCTTTGAACTTGGCCTGATAATGCTCACTGATTTGTTTCCCTTTAATTGATTTTAATAGCCCTTTGTACTTGATATGATATGAACGAATGAGTTGAAGAACTCACACGTGGATTGAAGCTTTCGTCCACAGTTCTATCTCTGAAGCTACTATCTCTGAAACTTCAGTTACGGTCGGTTCTTGCGTCGTTTCATCTGGCTTTAAATCGTACCTTACGTATAAATACTTTATCATCTCTTCATACGTGGGCAAAACAATCTTACTAAACTTCTTCGGTGCTCCAAACACAGGGCACTTTTATCAAGTTCTTATTTTAACTTTGCTATAGTGGTAGCCATTTTTCACAATTTAGTCAGCGACTCTGCAATCGACTGACATTCGACAATACACAATATCGCAGTGACAATGTGCGATTACGTAGGCACAAGCTCAAGTAATGTATGTCCTGTATGTCAAGTAATGTACCTGTTGGAGATAAGTGGGCAATGTAAATTGCAAAACTGTTGAAAGTAAGGTAGGAAATAAGACTACGTTAATGAAATAGTCCTCCCATTCATTTTCAAAAAGTTGCACTTCTTAAATTTTTATACGCCCTCCTTTAGACAAATTGGATCATCAAATAATGTTTATTTTTAATACAATAAGATCATTAAAAAAACAGCATATCTGCATCTTTAAAATCAACTGAATTATGATAAAGGAAAAAAATCTGACTTATGCCACTTTCCGTACTATGTGAAAGGCTGTTTCATCAGTGAAAATAGGGATCATAAACAAATGAACGATAGAAATTCTTTAGATCAAAAATACATTAATATGTGTCAAACTTTTTTATTACAAATACATCTAAATAAAGCATTATACAGACAGAGATCATATAATGCAGTGGTACTCACTACGCGGTTGGGTATCCTATGTATTATCATCCAGTTTTATCTTTTTTGTGATATGTCACAAATTTACATTTCTAATTTGCTATAGGGTCCCCATTCACAATGTTCAATTTTCAATTAAATATAACTCGCTCAATTTTAAAGATACAAATATGCGAGTTTTTTTTTTAATGATCTTGTTGCATTAAATATAAAAATTTTCTGATTCACCCAATTTGTCTAAGGGGGTCGTATAAAAATTTAAAAAGTAACTTCTTGAAAATGAATGGGAAAGACTATTTCATTAACGTAGTCTTATTTCCTGCCTTACTTTCAACATTTTTGCAATTTGCATTGTGCACTTATCTCCAACAGGTAAAGAATTAAAAAGCGTTCCAATGTTTTTGGGACACCCTCTATATATACTACCCGATATAAAAAATGTAACAGCATGAAGCTTTGGCTGTATAATTAGCGCAAATTGCGGAACAAACTCAGTTGGGTGATGTATGCAAATGATCTGAAATGCAAGTAGGTCACATGATTAGAGCGCGGAATAAAACGGAAGTAAACGGCAGATGAGCCAACAGTTGTTACTGCCTGTCGCCTACTTTCCGAGCTGTTTTTCGCTTCAGAAGACGCGTGTTGTTGAAGAGAGATGCCTGACCGAAGTAGTCTGACAGGGTAGTGTTCAGCGACGAGTCTCGATTCTGTTTACTGAAGGACAGTCGTCGTGTGAGTATGGAGGCAACGTGGAAACAGATCCAATCCTGCTGCGACTGTTGAACGCCTTACTGCTGGACAACGCTTCATCATATTTTGGGGTGCCATCGGCTTCGATAGCTGGTCACCTCTGGTTCGTATCAAAGGCACAATGGCGGCACGAAAATATGTGGATAATGTGCTGTTGCCGGTTGCACTACCCTACCTTCAGCGGTTGGAAAATGCTGTTTTCCAGCAAGATAACGCACGACCGCGCATGGCACCCATCAGCAGACAATCCTTGCAGGGTATCAAGCTGCTTCCTTGCCATCCGCTATCTCCATATCTCTCGCCCATCGAGCATATATGGGACGTGATTGGCCGTCATTTGACTGCCCTGCCCCCATCTCAGTGGACAACCTCAGAAGGATGGTGGAAGGCATGTGGGCATTCATTCCTCAGGACACTATTCGCACGCTCATTGCATCTGTTCCTCGAAGGGTTGCTGCTTGTATCGCCGCAAGAGGTGGTCCTACTGCCTATTGATCACCCTGTCTATGCTATTACTGTGTTGCATTATCCTTCTGGAATTAACATCACTTATGTATGCGATCTCTGTCTGTTTGTTCTTCATCATCCCACTCTATTCGCTTGTTCATGGTATTGCATTTTCTGTGTAGAGTAATGCATATGTGTGTACATACATATATATTTTTTCCCCTCCAGCCTATCCTTGAGTCTATTTTAATTTTACATATGCTCTTAATTTTTATTCCCATATGCTCTACAGACCATTTTCAATAAAAAATAGGTCACTGGTATTTAATATACAAGTAAATAAAATTCTTTATATATATATATATATTTTTTTATCTTTAATATTCAAAGTAAGGAGATTACAGGATTCATGAACACGCACTCCTAAAAGATAACAAAGATATCAATAAGCTCATTCATTCAAGTTGTTTTTGCAACTCCTAGTTATTTTAATTTATGATATATATTAATAATTTTAAATATTATATCCTTTAAAGTCTTAATATATTACTTTGAAGTTAAAAGTTTGGAAGTTTTCTACATGTACAGAAAGACATTCGGGGTAGTGAGCCTCTAAGTTTGTGATGTGTATATGTTTTGAATGTGTTTATTTTGCGTAAGAAGGCCCCGAATTAACACCTGGGCCGCATTTTGCCGTGATCAGGCCCTATGACTGGCAGATAATTTTGTTCTTTAAGCCTAAAACACTCCTCAAAACTAAGAGGAATTGTCTTATCCGATATTGTATTTTTTTTTTTGTCCGACTGTATGTTTTACTTCAAAAGTTATCATTTTTTTTTAAACTCTGGTTCCCGAATAAGTCAAGAACATGCGATTGACCCGTTGCCAACTTGAAAAGAATGTTTTTTCAAGAATTTTGAATAATTTTAATTTGTTAACGAAAACTCATAAAAATATACATTCTTGCTTTCCATATAATAGCAATATGGTACCTTATAACACATGATACAACGTATACCATACAATGGTACCGTACAATACGTGGTACCAATACGATGTACATGGAAATATATAGGAAAAGAGTTGGAATTGTGTCGAAAATCGCAACTCGAGTTTTCGACTGATTTACATGTCTCGAGTACTCAAGAACCTGAAAACACTATTTTTAGCGTAAAAAAATAATTGACTCAATTTCACAAAATTTAGTAGACAAGCCTCTTGTTGTTTTCTCTGGTGTTGATTAAATTTGGTGCAATTTAGTGCCGCAAAAACTGTCAAAATCTAAAATAAATGATTATATGTGTGAGTCAAATGTATCCATTAAATGGTTGTTTTATGAGTAAATTTTGACGATCTAGAGGAAAAGACTCATAGCTTTAGGTTTAACCGTTCTCAACATATTTTAGTTTTTCTCATTTTTGCCAAATCGCCAAATGAAAACGAAAATTGGATCAGAACTGCAAATTCGGTGTCATTTCAACTCATTTTCAGTGTTATTTTGTGCAGCTAGACTCGATTTAATGAATCGTGAAAGAAAGAGAAAACTAATTTGAGTCTGTAGAGCAGATCGTGTGCTGCCAGCATCAGATATTCTACCTCCCTACAACATAATATAAGTAAAGGTAATCCTTTAGATACTGTTTCCCCTTTACATATACTATTGTTTCAAGTAATGTAATTGTGATGGGTCAAATATTCGACTCGCGGATTAGTATGGATTTGTGCATCCCTGAATGCGAATCCATCATTTTTTCGATGTTTTTACTGAGAAGTTTAGACGATAATTTTAGATCAAATTGAGATAATTGCTTGCGATTTGGTACTACTTTTGCAATCTGTAACCGTATGAGACCTATTGATTTTTGGAGAGATCGGGCCAGTGTAAATAAAGCCTTCAATTATTTGAATATTTATTTCGAAAAGGAAAATAATTAAAAACTACTAAATTTTGCAATAGTTATTTTGCATGTACTTTTTTTTATTTAAAGCGTATATAGTATATTTTATCGAATGCTAACAAGCACCGTTCTTGAGATACTGCACATTTTCAATCTAAAATGAAAAAAATCATATGGAAAAATAAATATATTTATCATCAAATAAATATATAATTTGTAAGAACGTATAACTGTAAATAAATAAATAAATACCACTGTTTAAGAGCTGTCACAAGCTGTTCTCGAGATATTGGAAATTGTACCTTTTTTGTATAGAGATGTTTTGATCAAATTGGATGAATTTTAGTAAAATTATTTCGATGAATAAATGTCAGGTCTATTGATTTTAGGGTAACTCTGATAAGGAAAGAGATTTTTGAACGTTTTTTTTTTTTTTAAAGCAAAGAAACATCATTAAAGAAGAAAGTTACTTTTTTTAAACACCTAGCTATTTTATATGTAATTTTTGTTTAGAAGCGAATAATAAACCATTTACAGAACAGGGTCATTTATATAACGATGATCCTATAGCCAAGAAAACAAGAAATGTAGAAAAATAGTAGAAATTTATCTTCATTAATCCAGACACCATCACTGCAGGCTGCACGCTTTGTCCCTGCTTTCCCCTCTCTTTTTTTCGACGTTGACCCTACCTATACTCGAGATATTGCGCCTTTTAATCAACATTCAAAATGGTCATAAACTATATTTCTACGTTCACTATAATCAAAGGCGTCAATAGTTTGTAAATACTTTTAACCAAAAGTAAATGGACATCATTGTTGAATAATTGCCAAGAGTCATTCTCGAGATATTAGAAATTCTGCTTTTCCTCAGGGAGCCCGATATCTCTTGAAATAATCGATCGAACTATGGGGAGTATGGAATGATTATTCTAATCGTTAACAACAAAAAAAAAAACTTTTTGATTCTTATCGAGATATGGATATATCCATAAATGACAACTCATATGAGTTGTCATTTATTTCCCATAATATCGAAATTTGTTTATCTGTAGGGAGAGTTATTTTGGAGATTAAATTTTATTTAAATTTTGATATTGATTATATGACATAAATAGATCAACGTGGTATGTGAATGTATAAAAATATCGAGCGACGTCTCGCATTCAAAATATATTTAAGGTTTGTAATAATCATTTCCAAAAAATTTAGCCAACATTTTCTGCTCCTGAATATTTCATTCATTTTTAACAAATAGCACTCTTGAACCTGGTGAGAGTTTCTAGCTCACCTCTGGTTCAATCTGGCATTTATAAATAAGAATAAATTCTTAATATTTATTATTCCAATCTGGCATTTATTATTGAATCTGGGGCCTGAAATCGAGATGTATGAAATGTTCCAAAAACCACGAAGAATTTTCTTTTATATGCTCATAATTTCACAAAAGTTTTAATTGTGCAGTGCAGTCCCGGAACTGCATATCCTGTCGCCCCCCTCCATCTCATCCCGCAAGAATAGCCTTGTCCCTCTATCTTTTCTAAATACTTATTTCACAGTTTTTCTTAGACACCCCCCCCCCCCCCCCTCCTTTCACCGGAAAGCCCGGAGGTTGCGCGGTTTCTCAGAAACAATACCCTTCTGCGGAACCACCATACCACGAATTCCCATTGTGGAGTTTCGCGAAAAAATTGTTTCAACCCTGATTGTGTGTATAATTATAAATAATACAAAGAGCGATTTTATGAAAATTTATCTTTTTATTTACTAGGATTGATGTAACTAGGGATAGTCAGTGAATGCGGATGTGCAAAATTCCACAAGGAGATACATACCGTTTATAATTTTATACATTTAAGGCAACGTAGGCAGGGCTGACGAGAGGGAAGTGGGATCGAAGCCTAAATGGAGCTCCGGGTCCCCAAGAATTTTTTTGTAATGTGTAACGGCAAGGGTGTACTGAGTTTTTCGAAAAGCGTAACCCTATTAAATAAAATTATCCATGCAAATAACGCGTCTTGCTACATCCAAATCAAATTGAATCCATAAAACGTCAAAAATTAAAATACAAATTATTCAGTTATGTTGTTGTAAAATAAAAGCGGTTCTGTTTAAATAAATAACTTATCATTTAATTTCCCATGACACTATATTACCACAATTTATTTATACAATTAACTATGATTGCTGTTGCATGAATTAATTTTCCATTTCTTGTTATGAGTACATTTCTAGCCGTTTTTCGAATTTAAACCTGATCCGACACATCTAATAAAACTACTGCAATTTAGAATAACCGAGGGGACCAACCACACGTGTTGCATCCGAACAATTTCAAAAAGGTCAACGCTAAGCATACCCCCATCCCATAGGCAGAAGTCGCTTCGCTGTAATTTAAGCCGGTAACCTTAGAACGGGTGTATTTATGTTTCTATGCTACATAATATCTAATTTTATACCCCTTTTTTGTGACTGACGAAAACAATGAAATATTGATTGCAATTCTTTTCAGGAAATTATTTACAAATATTCTAACGGTTTTGTCACAAAACTCTAAAAACTGTTAAGTTTTTTTTCTCTTTTACGTTTCAATATAAAGTGTGATGAAAGTTGTATTTATAGATAAGATAACTGTTGGTATAAATTCCGTATCAGTAGTACAACGTCATCTTCAGAAATAGATAAAAGCTTCAAATAATTACAAATAATCCTTTTCATATGCCTACGTTTTAATTAAAAAAAAATTTTTTTTGCATCATTTATAGCATGCTACTATGCGCCATTGCATCATTTATAGTATGCTACTGTGCATTTATTGTATCATTTATAGTATGCTACTATGCGCTATTGCTACTATGCGCTATTGATAATGCATATTTTTAATCTAAATTAATAAATAAAATCGTAAATAGACATTTGTGTAACCATGGCCCTATTTATTAGTATTTTGTAAGTATATAGTTTTACCCAGAAATAGTGAACACAGTTTTTTATTTTTCTTACAATACATGGAAATGTATAGGGAAAGTATTAGAATCGTGTCGAAAATCGCAACTTGGGTTTTCGACGGATTTACACATTTGAGGACCTCTAGAACACACACACACACACACACACAAAAAAACTATTTTTAGTGTGACGTTTGTGCGTCTGTCCGTCCGTCTGATGTATGTATCTATTCTAACTCAAACAAATGGACCGAATTTCATAAAATTTTAGAGGTACGTCACTTGTGACCCTGGTGCTGATTAGATTTTGATATGATACGGGATAAAAGATTTTTTTTTTTTAGGGGGGGGGGGGGTAATGTTCCTCAACATTCGTACGCATCTAGCTAAAAAACTAATTTATCTATATTCACAAAATAATATAGGGTTGTAGGTTACCCTGGTGCTGATAGATTTTTGTATGATTCGGGGGTGGGGGGTGCCTTTTTTAAGAAAGATCCACAGAAATCGTCAAACTCTATAATATAAGATTGCATATGCTCAAATGTATCCATTAAATGCTTGTTTTATAAGTAATTTTTGACGATGAAACGAATGAGATCCATCCCCATTACGCTAGGACTAGTCGTTCTTGAGATATTTTAATTTTTTCGTATTTTCTCTAATGGTCTTTGCGTCTAGTTATCATATGAAAAAGGAAATTGAATTAAAAGTGCCAATTCTCTATAATTTCAAATAATGTGTTATTTTTGTGCCATTAAACTCAATTTTTTGAATTATTAAAGAAATAAAGAGAAAATGAATTTAAGTCTGTAGGGAAGATCATGTGCTGCACACATGAGATTTTTACTTTCCCTACACTAGATTAATGCAAAAGGTAAGTCTTGTGATGAGGATCAAAAATCTTACTCATGGATTTGAAAAGTTCTACATGTTTCGAGCATGCCGTAATACGAATAATAGTGTACAGATTGTTATTAAGGCAATATTGTATTAATAACAATCGAGAAAACAATACAATTAATTATTGTATTGTTTTCTCGAAAATTCTCGGAATTTGATATTTTGATCAATAAAGTATAGGCCCGATAACTCAAGAACGAGTGCCCGGTATGAAATTTTATGCGTAGGTACATTACAAAAAAATATTAGATCAAGATAGAAGTTTTAATAATTCTTGTGATTAGAACTCTAATTTTAGGAGTTTCATAACGTTATTTTCTATGTAAAATAATGCTAATTCCTGGATCAATGTGGTGTGGTATATGCCAGGAAATTGGTAATTTGGACATCGGCGTCACAAAGCTGTTGTCAAAGTTGTTTCAAACAATTTTTACGAAATATTTTATAATAAACTTGTATGATAGCAGGAAAAGATGCATCCTTTCTTTTGATTTTAATAATGATCGGGATACAAGTAGGTCAAATACTGTGGAATAATGTACTAGACATTTACTACAAAATGTCTAGTGATCTAGCATAAGATATCGCCCCCCCCCCTCACACACACAATAACACACACATACTAAAATACATACACATACACACTGAAATAAATGCATACATGCATACACACACACAGACATCACCTCAAGAATATTCGATTCTAGTTTAAAGATGATCTTCAGTCGAAAAATAAGACTTCGAATGCGAATTTTTGACCCTGTCACAATACTTTCACCTCACATACATACTATGTATGTAGGAAAAGTAATAGGGTGTTCAAAAAACTACTTAACATATGTTTTGGTAAATCATATGTATTTTATCATATATACACATTTTGTAGAAAAATTAAACTGGTTGATGCAGCTGGGACGCAAAATCAATATATGTGATGTAGAAGTGGTAGGCGGTTAATGTTCTTTTTCTTTTTTTTTGCTAAAGACTGCCACGATGAGAAAGTTTGGGAACCACTGATCTAAGTGGGCGACAAAGATCGCAGTATGTTTTGGTCAGTCAACTTTTGCTCGTCTGAAAACAATTTAATATAAGAATTTTTAATTCTTGAAAAGTACTCATTTCTAACAGTATATTGGGAAACAATTTTTATATTTATTTAAACAAAGTGGGTACTATTTACTGTATGAGTAGTCAAACGTATTGAGAAGCAAAAATATACCTGAATTACTTCGGAATGTGTCGATAAAGGTCGGTCTAAGACCAACCTATATGTTGGTACAAGAACGTGCCATAGGATAGCCTGATAGCGACTATAAATTTCTGAAATGCACCTCATCTTTCTATTTCTAAAAATGCGTCATGTTGATCTAAAGCCATTTATTACTGATGCAATTTCGTATGTAATTGGACAAAAAATATGTGGACCACTGCATTTAGCGTTGTTATAATGGTCTTCTGTGATATTTTGCATTATCAAAGATGGACGCAGTTGGAGAACCACTCAATTCAGTTTTATATTTGACTTCCTCCATTTTCTATGTTTCTTCTCTTATTTGTGTGAAAAATAATGAGATATAATTATATCGGATAATAAAAGTATTTTCATTTCAATTTCTTTTATTTAAAAAAAAAATTAATATATTTTTTAAGTGAAAGGAGTGAAATAGAAAATATTTTGTGTACATTAATAGCGCATATATTTATTTCTCCGCGCATAATTGTTTTCAGAAATTGAGTATTTTGTTTCAAAATTTAATTTTAGAATAACCACTCCTAACATCTTGATTGCGCGCGTGAGCTCTACGCTGGGAAACGATAAGTGTGCGACTGCAACTTTTTGAAATCTAAAACGCACCTCATCTTTCAATTTCCAAAAGTTTCACTTACCGGGAGCTGACAGAAAAGTCGACTCCTGTCCACAGCACCAACAGTCGGTCCATTCTACTCCTGATGTCTATAACTAAAGCTCGATTATGAGGCACATTCCCCCCCCCCCCCCCCATCATTCCCGCCTCGACGCTACACCCCCTTTCATCTTTAGTATCCCCCTGTCCTGATTCAAGAAAAAGTGATCACTGCATCTCTTTTCAGCTTCCTCCTCCACCCCTCTGATCGTCCGTCAAAAGATGCCGTCCGGTAGTGCCCTCTGTCGGAAGAATATTATAAAAAATAGTAATAAATATTCAACACCATTCAAGAATCGGCGGCCGTTCCGCTAGATGGCGTTTCACGAGACCGCTATTGGCCCGCCCCACCGCCAATTAGCGCGACGCGAAGGGCGGGGCGGGACCTATCACGCCCTCGCCCGCCTCTTATTGGTTCCCCCGCCCCAATGACGGACAACCGCGGCGCCCAGTGGGGGACCGGCATTCGAGTTGTCTACCGCGGTGGATTGCGGTCGCTTTAGGATCACTCGCATATCACACAAAGGCAAAGCCAGGCGCTGTTTGTTCCATTCTTCTTTTGGGGTTTTTTAAGTGTCGTTCGTGCTTGGTGTGCGTCGCCCCCTTTTCATCGTCTGCAGCAGTATTTTTTTTTTTCTGTTTTTGTTCGTAATTTTTCTGAGCTTTTGTTCGAAAGAGAATCGCCAACAGTGCACGTAACGGCTTTTCATGGCTAGCTCCGCTATCGGGGTAAGTACAGAAAATCCTTTTTCCTTGGAATTGTTATCGTGCAGTACAAATGTTTGTCTTTGATGCTTCCCTGTTACACCCGATTGATCCCTTGGAATGGGATGACACAAATTTAGATTATTTTTTTTTACACGTTTATGTTTGTAAAAGGCTTCTTTGTAATATTTTCCTTAAATTTATACTAGTATATTTTCAGTTGTTTTCCTTTTATAAACCATATTTTTTCATTTATCATTATTTCCTTAAAATCTTTAAACACTCCCTTTATTTTCCTTGAAAAAATTTTGTAATTTATCCACTTACTTTTTTGTCAGCCCTTGTGTTTATTTTTTTCTCTTCTTGTCAGGAATTTAAATTAATCTATCTCTTCGATACTTTCATATGTTGTGTGTGGATTTCTTTTCATACTTGATGTTTTACAGTATCGTTTTTTGTATTTTTTTAATTTTATTTTTGCACATTTCAATTTTTTCCATGGGTTAGTCTTTTTTATTTTTAAAGGAAACTTATCATTATTTCCTTAAAATCTTTAAACACTCCCTTTATTTTCCTTGAAAATATTTTGTAAATGATCAATCAGCGCTGCTAAGAAATTACAACGTCTATTAATAAAATATAGGTTTGAAACAAATATCCTATATTTTCTATAAATCTTAATCAAAAGCACATACCATTTATTTGTTTAAATGTAGATTCAGTACAAAGTCTATAATATGCTTTTGAAAGGGATCTAATTATTTTACCTTGATGTGAAAGGGGGGGGGGGGGCGAAATATTTCAGCTTCTGTCGTAAACACTCACTTTGGGCCTTTTAAAATCTCTACTTGTCTCTTAAAGCTTAAAAATTCAGATCGGTCACGAAAATTTCGATAACGTTTTGTCAAATTTTCATTCAAATTTTTTCAATATTCCTAATATCATAAACTGTTGGTACAGTGATACATTTATCAATTTCGAATGGATAATTTTCATTTGCATCACAGTCGTCCGATACAGTCACAGTCGCCGTTCGGCTATCCAATAGATATGACAGAAAACATGACCACAAAACTTGCGTCTGTAGTTATCCTATTTATTAGTATAGTGGATACTCCTAGGAATGACGTCATGAAAACCATCCATCCATTCATTCATTTTCTCGAAAAACTCATTGCCAAATTAAAAAAAGAATATTTTTAAATTGCCTTTTTGAAATATTGAAGCATTATCTTACTCGCATACAGACTGCGTTAGGTGTGATGTCAGATGAAAACCGTTTATGGGAATATACCTACAAGGCAAATTATAGGGTCATGTTTACTACTATAATAGCAATTGAATGACTCTATAGGCAAATATATATTTAAACATCTATTAAAACTATCTAAACTTATATATAATTGCCACTTCTAGATTTTTGTTGTTGTTGTTGTTTTTTATATTATACTTCTTCCTTACATATGTTTATACCTCCTGTCCTATAGTGATATTCCCTTTCGAAACACTACATAATACAACGAACTAGGCTTAAACTTTCTTTCATTTATGGTTTTAATATAGGAATTTAGATATTTGATATTATGGTTACTCTCTATACCATTCTATATATAAAATTCTAACTATATTTTCATAAATGGCATTTTATATTCTTTATTTTTGTAATAAATTGACTTAAATAATTTGTAATCCCTTTCTTTTGATTCATATTTTACAATATGTCGTTGTAAAGTAATTACAGCTAAACATATTCTTGTGTATTTGTATCTTTTTAGTTTTTAAATTTTTCATATCGAGAAATTTACTTCTATTGCAAACTGATTTGAAATTATAGCGAAATTTGTTACTACGACATAGACATTTAATTTATTTGATGTTTGTAGGGGGATGGGGGAGCTAAATCACTTTATATACTGATTTGCCTTCTTTTCAAAACTTTGGTCTTGTTTCGAATTTGCTATTTGTTGTCATTACCGAGATTCATATTCCTTTACATAGAGAGTAAATACACAAGCGTTGAGTAAATACATAAATATTTTTATATATTTGGTAGAGCGATAAACCATAAAATATGCCTTAATGCTGATCGAGTTTTTCGAAATTCTAAAAATTTAATGAATTTTGACTTTGCGAATATAATTTTCTGAAGGACAAAACTGTTGAATTTGTCATACGTTTAAAAGAAACAATAGAATAGGGTCGATTAAAATGAGAAAATTGTATACATTTTGATTTTTGAGATAAAACTATACTTTCATCGCAGCATATTAAATGTTAATGACTGCACTTGCTATAAAAATAATTATTTGTCATTTTGTTGGCCTTTCATTCAATTCATATTAAATTTAACTCGTTTTATTAAACAAAAATATAAACTGAGAATCCAGTCCCCCAAAATGGCCGGATTCTTGAGTTATATCTTGTCCCTCTCGAGCCCCTCAAATCCCCGGCTTCCTCCCGGTCTGATCTGATCAAGCTCCGCAGTAAATTTGACGCGGCATATTGAATCGCTTGACTTCAACTCTGGTTTATCAGAGATTTTTGCCATAGTAAAACAGTTTATCTTTCCTTCTTCCTTGTTATTTATTTTGATTTTAAAACAAGGTATTCAATATCAGTATATTGAAAATGGATCATATGTAATAGTTCATCGATAGATAACGTAACAGCCTTGCAACTTTACCACCTTGAATAAGAATATATTTGACGCTCTTTTCTAGACACTATTATTATAATACGCATTATAATACGCATTATAAAATGCTCTTTTTTTATATACCATTATTAGATACTAGTAATGCGTTTTTCAGACCCTGGTGCATTTATTGCACTTAAAATTATACATTTGTTTTGTGTAGAATTTTACTCGAGGCAATAAACGGAAAAGTTTTTAAAATTTTCATCATATGCTTTTGAGACAAATTTTAGAACATCTATTTAATTCATAAAAACATGTTTCAATATTTTTTCATAGTAACCTGTATAAAATTGCCACTTTGTGTTCGCCAATAATAGCACAGTATTGAAAATACTTCTATTAGACATAGCGATCAATTGTCTTATTGTTTGTGCTTCCATCTTTATAATTAACAAACATTGGAATTCTATAATTCATGACTTAATTTTGCATGCAATGATATATTTTGCTCATTAAAATATTCTGCCTTATATTCGGGCCTATTTTGCAGTTGGTTGAGGAATGTCTAAGCTGATAAAATGTTAAGGTGTTTTTCTATATTTGTATGAAACAGACGATGACAGACATCTAATTTTTAAGAGAAATATTCGAATGTGTTTAAATTTGAAATACATAGTTACGCCATTCTGTGATAAAAATGTTTAAATAAAAAAAATGAACGAATGTTTATGGCTGTCTTTAATACAGTAAATATGGTGTATTGAAACATTAATGTTTAATAACACACGTGTTCCCTATATTGTTTAATTTTTAATGGGATATGAAATATCTTTTTATGGATAACGCAGCGTATTTTGAAGTGTTAACATTTTATGGGAAATTTTAATTACGTTTACAGCTTAATTATACAATTCGAGATGCAGAATGAATTGCAATCGAATGTTTTTAACTCTCATTTTATGTAATTTAATAATTTTTTGATATGCAAATGAATACTAAATATTGTTTGAAATGATTTTGCAATTCAGTAATTTAACTTTTCTTCGTATTAAGTTAATATAACTTTTTATATTCTTCAGACTAAGAGTTTTGTTTTTCGTATTAAAATAAGATTTTAAGTTATTTCCTCGTTTCTGCATCCAAAAAAGAAAATTATTTTGCTCATTATATTATTTTTTATTGCAAATTTCCCAAATGCGAGTTCAATTATAAAACAATGAACAAATTAGAAATATTATATAAAACGGGTAACTTTTTTTTAAATTCGAAAATATGTTTTATTTTTTACACCTGCGTAGAAAAATATAGCTCCTAAACTGAGAAACATTTATCAATGTCACTTTTATTTATGTTTAACTCAGAAATACAATTCTGCTAAGTCTATTTTGATTTGTTATTGTTCTTTGAATGTGTTATCATAAATATATCCTCACTAACTTAATATAATTAATATATCACTTTATATATAAAATGCATACAACAGCAACGAAAATGTTTTAGTTTTTTAAATTAAGAAAAAATGAACTGTTTTCTAAACCTCATGTTAAACTAAAAATAGATAAAACTTGGCAAATATAAATTCATTTAATTCACTGGTTATTACCATATATTATTTAATGAAAATTAGATTTTAGAGAATTTTTTGTACTAAATGAACTAAGATTAGATTTAAATTGTCTTTATCTCTCTTTCTAAGAATATTTTTCTAGTTTCAAATAGTTCCGAATACCAATCCTGGAACGTTCCAAAGAAGAATATCGTTGAAGAGTACATAGCACAATCTGTTGGATAAATTAAAGTTTGATAAAACCCCTTACAGAAATTTTGATAGAATTTACATAACAAACAAATCGGGTAACAACTGGGGAAAATGTGCAACCTTTTTTTTACACAAACGTGACACATGCGGCCGTCCAAACAGTTACCTTAACACCTTTCTGGTAGGTCGGACGGTCTGAGTCTCAACAACAACACAAACGTGACACAAAAATTGCAAAATCAAGGTTATTTTCACGAAATTTTGAATTGTAAACATTGATAAGTTTGCTGCGGTGTGCGGGATTTCAAAGTTAGATTTTTCCTCTGTAATTGAAAAGTAATTTCTAATTTTTCACCTAGAAATCTGGCTGTGATACATTGTTTCTTTTAAGTTGATGCTGAATAGTTTATATTGAGCCAAGATTTTATAGATAAACTTTATAGGACCCAAATGCAGCCAATGTCTATATGGAATAAAGGCGTTTGTTTTGGTCTAATAGGTGTCCTCCATAAAATCTGTTTGGTATAAACTAAACTGAGCAGTATCTTGCAAGCAAGAGATGTTGTTAACTGTATACCTTACTTATCCTCTATATTTATCTTGGTTTTATCAAATTTGCACTTTCTGCCAGTTTTTAAACAAATGCCGTTGAGTATTTTAAAATTCTTTGTTGAAATATTGATACTGTTGCCTTCATTCAAATTTTTTTTATGACCATCCGTTTTTCTGTATTAGCACTTGCATAAAAGCTATCAATACTAAAATTAACAAATCCTCAAATGCTACAATTGACAAATTTTGACATATGAGGAGAGGACAAATATGGAAGTACAGTATAACATCAATGAAATATTAAATTCGTGTTATTGAAAAAGTCGAAATTAAATTAAAGAAAAATAAAATTACAACTTTCACAAAATTTAATAATTACGTTCTTTTTTATCATGTTTGCTTTCAATTTCTTTACTAATATTTAATGAAATTTTAAATATTATTAAAATGGTAAACATTGTATTTCCTATCTATTTTTATTCTTTCCCTGTGGCATTTATACAACATAAAAACAGTGAAAAGAACATAAAATATAAATAATATTTTCTGAAACAGAAATTATCAAACGTTATCATGTATTATCCTTATAAACTTAAATAGTTTTATTAAACCTAAAAATATTTGTACAAACTACTAACTAAATAATCAAAATAGTTTGTTAATAATTATAAAACAAAATAGTAAACCTATCAAAGAAAGGTGTATTGATATATTTACATTTTTCCTTATGCTAATATTAACAATGTTTTTGATTTTCGGATAAAAATATTTGTATTTTTATTTGTGGTTTGCATGAAGCATGCATGGTTAACATATTTTATATTACATTGAAATTTTTCATGTAGGCGAGATGATTGATGGGATATTACTTCATTTCTTCTTAACTATGTTTAGTTTCTGACTTGTTTACAACATCAATCTTAAATACATATTTAAAACAATCTTCAGTCGTGGTTATAGAAAATTCTTTATTTTCTATCTCGGTTATAGAAAATTCTTTATTTTCTAAGTTCTCGGTTTTATAAATTATTGAGTATACTCTAGATATCTTTTAATATTACCTCACGATCTTGATACTGTTTATTGCAAGTTCTTATCATACTTATGATTTTCTAATTTTAATAGCAAAAGAATTCAGGATGGCTAAAATACTTTTGATAATCAGCACCAAAAGCATCTGACAAAAGTAGTTAATGGTTACACAAATTTTGGGTATTTTTGTATTGTTGCTTACCATAAATTACATTTATTCATGCAATACGTTAATATTAAGATTATTTAAATTGAAAATGCTATGTCTTTAGCAACTTGGCTAAGTTTTTATTCAAGCAACTTTTATAGAACAACAAAACAATTTGCTTCGGTCGCTTAGCAATATACTGTCAATTTTGTTAAATTAATTTTTATATTAGCAAAATATGTATTGACTAAATGCTAATTTCATGAAAATATTTTCATTAATTTTATTTTACAATTTCTAGGCTTCTTGAAGCATTTACAAGATCATTTGCAAATCTGTAAATAGATATATACAGAGAGTGTTCACACATTTTCGTAATGATTTTGGAAATATATATATATAAACAAAGATAAAAATTTTATTTTTTAATATGTTCAATCTGATAGCCCTTTTGTTGAACTATCATATTACATCTTGATTTCTAAGATAAAAGAGCTTTTCTTAAAATATCAAGGTTGATTTTGTTCCACTCCTCCTCCACAATCTTCCAGAGCTCATCCAATGTTTTAGGATGGCGTTTATAAAGAGCTTGTTTTAAAAGTCCAAATGCACAGTAATCCATAGGAGACAGGTCGAGGGTGGGATACATTTAAATGAAATAGCCTCAATTCCGGTTTCATTTCTCATTTTTTTTTTTTTTTTTTTTTAAATATAGCAGTAGATTTAGAGGTATGGCTGTTAGCCTTATCCTGATGGAACTTAACACAGTAAAGATTGTTTGGGTAAAGTGATGGAATGTCTTTTTTGAAAACAGGTGTTAAAACATTTTTCTGATAGTAATCAGAGTTAATTTTGACATTTTTTCTACTTTCCTTATTTTGAGTTTTCCGTTATAAGAGAATCCAGCAATAACCATAAAACCTTAAGCAAAACTTTTCTTGTTTTCTCTGAATCAACCTTTGTTGGGTATGCATTTTTTACCTTTTCCCCAGTCAAATGTAAACTTTGACGTTTCTTTCCTTTTTTATTAATTATGTCACTTAATTTACGTGTAGAAATATTAAAACCAGACTTTTTACATCTTTTTTAATAATCGAATAAGAGTATTATAATTTAATAAGAGTATTTCTCTTCGGAAAGCGCAAAAATATATGCCTTCGATCCATTGTTTATTTTCTAGCGACATTTTAAAGCAAATAATATTTTTAATGATGCAGACGATCATTAAACTCTATTCCGACTTGATGCCAGTCAAGTTTTCTTTTTTTTATTATTATTTAAATTTAATTCATGGAGAAAGTCAAAATCGTTACACACACACACACACACACACACACACAAAAAAAAAAAATGTGTGAACACCCTCTATATATATATATATATATATATATATATATATATATATATATATATATATATATATATATATATATATATATATATATATATATATATATATATATATATATATATATATATTGTCATTATATTGTTATTGTACATTGAAAGAAAATTTGTAACAAACTTTTTATAATTTATATACTCAAATATATTGCATTTTTATTTTCCTTTGTTTATCCATTTTATTACAATGAATCAATATTGAAATTTTACTAAATTTGAAAAATTGCACCAAACTTTTTATTTTCTTAAAAGTGAAAAGATTGCCAAAACATGTGGGACGCCATAACGCAGTATTTTTCTGCCCTTCAGCTTTCGGTATCCTTTTTTCAGAAATGATTCTCACCTGCCCCTCATTCCCACTGATCTTTTCGGTGTACCCCCTACAGTATTTTAAAGGTGCATCCCTCCTTTGAATGATTTCAGTTGGTCATTTTGTGTAATACAATCCTCATTGTGTAAAACAATTTGATATCAATACGAAACATTCTTAGAATTAAATTCAAAAATAAGTTGCAAAATTTTATCACTCAGCTGATTGAAACTGGCTTAAGAATGACACGGCCCAGGCTACTGCTGGTAGAAACTTGGAACTTTGAGAACATGTGGGACTTGATCTATAAAAAGTCTAAAATGTACGAATTTTGTCCGGAAAGATATATAAATCGGTGAATATTTTGTTCCAACATTAGTTTTATAATTCAACAACGGCTAGACACACAAAATTCTATTTTATACAATCCTGCACAGATCCTAAAATATTTTCACCGTTCTTGGGATATTTCAACACTTTTTTATTATATTTTGTCAATGTATAGCATTGTGGCGACTATAGGGTTACCATTTAAAACTGACGTTAACGTTTAAATGCCGAAATGGTTTGTTGTTTGTTCTTCAAATTTGTTATGTCGAAAAGTGCTATTTGACTTTTCGCTTAAAAGAAAAAATATTAAGAGATTATTTTGTGTAAAATTAAAATCTCATAACTTGTTTGTCTTATATTTACAAAAATATTTAAAATCTGTCTGGTGTTACAGTGGCTTTTGATAAACTCCTTCTTTTATAAACTAGTATCTATATTTATAGAATATATATATATCTACTATTTTTATCCTTGGTCTATAGTTACTTATTTGTAACAGATATGCTAGTGAGTTTTTGTACTTACCGTAGTTTATGCATAGTTTTCGATTAAAAAATTTCGATTTATATATATAAATATATATATATACATACATACATATATAAAAAATATTAAAATTGTAAATTTAAATTCTCACCATTGATATTTGTTGAATATACTTAGCTTGATGACTAGATATATGCATTTTATTCTCCTCTTGATTAATGATTCTCTATTTTATCCTTCTTTTTAAGTTGGCATTTAATGAGTTACAACTTCTTGCTCTTCTATCATTGTATTTCCATGTATCTTTATTATATATATATATAATTATTTCATAAATACCGTAGCTTGCTAAAAATATGAAGGATACTATGCAAATATGAATATGTAAAGAAATTAAAGATATTAAGTAAGAAGAATGACAATGCAAAATGCATTTAATTTATTGACTCGTAAATTGAGTTTTTTTCTATTTGATTGAAGATTTGCTGTTTTATACTTTTATTTTGTGGGTGTTTTAGAAACTTAGGTTTATCGAGTTGCAGCTTCTCACTTTTCTTTCATTGGATTTTCAAACTATTATATATATATGATATATTTAAAGAATCTTTTTTTTTGTCTGTAAAATCTGAAACCAAAAACTGAGCATCGTTCGTACTCCTATGGGTATACGAATCATCGTTTGAAGAACGTTATTATAAAACATCTAGCCGCCACTTAACTTTCTCATTTGTATTCCTTTGAGTGTTACTTAATATTACAATCATTTTGAGAATGAAAAAAACAAATTGAGCATTTTTAGATTTTGTGCACAAATTTTAAAATATTTCGTAAAAATTCTTTAAACGATCTTTTTTTTTAAGTTGGCAACACTTTGGCGACGCCGATCAATTAGATGCATTTATTTGGCTTATGTATTAATATAACCTATTTTAATACCATATAAATCAAACGATTCCCTCAACTCTATACTAGTAGCATTATTGTTTTCCATAAGGAAGATAATACCATGAAAAGCTAAGCTCTTTAATTTCGAATTATCAGAGTTCCATTCATGACAATGACTAAAAATTCAATATAATTCTAGCTATTCGCATAATGTATCTACACATAAAATTGGATGTCGAAAATTGTATTCGTTATCGAGATTTGTGTCCACACACACACTAAAGGACATCATTTCAAAAGTGTTCGTAATGGGGTTCAGGAGGTTTTGAAACGGACTCTTCTGATAACATTTCAAATACGAACATTTTCGGGGGGGGGAAAACTGTATAATAGTTGATAAGAAAGTAAAAATAGACACAGTCATTCAATTTGAAACTAAATTCATTTTAATGTTTACTTTCTCATAGCATGTATTATAGTACAGAGAAAGTACTGTTCTCGCGAACATTTTCGAATTTAAGATTTTGATGCCAATATATATATTAAGACCTGAACAAGTTTTGACTATTTTTGGAGGGATGTCTGTCTGTCTGGGAGTCGATTTCTTGTGTACACGATATCGACAACACATGTTAATGGATTTTCATGACACTTTATATCCAGCATTGATATAAAGAAATATATATCTAGAACTAGAAAGAATTTTTTTTTAATTCGAACGAAAATTTCGAAATTTATTATTTCAAATTTATTATATTCGAAATTATATATATATATATATTACTTAATTTTAATTTTATCTTATTTATTATATATATATATATATATATAAATTATTAAATCCAAAGTTAGAATGTATGTAGTAACTCATAATACACTATTCCAAAATTTTCTACAAAATACAAAGAAATAAAAGAAATTAAGACAAAAAGAGGAAATAATAAAGCATAATGCAAGTCACAAAGACGATCAACAAATTTCAAAAATGAGGAATGCAAATAAGAAAACAAAAAAATCAAGCAAAAAAGCTTGCACATGGAGATTTAGGCTTACGATAAGTTCATTTCGAAAAAATTCTCTTCGGGTCCATATATCCCTTCGAAATGACCACAAAAATGCTTGTTTCTGAAACACAAGATAGATTTTATCTATAAACTTGTGTTATATGGACGACAAGCATATAGATTGGAACAATAAAGGAAACATAAATACCTCAAAACACACCTCTTCAGCGCAACCATGACGAGCAAAATATGACTGGACCAATGTTGCCATATGCCAAAATAAAAAGATGTGATTTTCTGTTGCCAAAGACAGTAATAAAAACTGTACTGCGCAAAAGCAATAAAATGAAATAAAATGAGTTATTCAACAGTTAAAGCTTCAAGATAAAAAGATGAAAATATAATTTCAAGAGAATGAAGAAGTACGGCTAAAATAAGATAATAAGGGGAGAATATGAGAATTTTAGGCTAATCGAAACTTATTAACTATACTATTGACTAAATATGCAGGATATTGATACATTTTACTGGTAATTTTGAGGTTATTAATGTGCAAAGCATGAAATTTTTTATCTGATAATCTATAAATTCTAAAAAGTTGATTAAGTATAATATTTCTAAACAATTGAATCGAGTTGCAGGAATTAAAAGGTAATAATTTATTAATATTAAATTTAAAAAAATCTTTTTTATCATATAATTTAGTAACTATCCCATGAGCAGGTTCTATAATTAGATTTAAATCCAAATAATAAATATTATTACTAATAGAAGTTTCATTAGGTATTAATTCCAAATTATCCGGATAGAAATCTATATCTATGACGTAGTTATCAGTAAATACAAGACAAATCAGATCATCTACATATCTATAAGTTTTATAATCAGTTGAAGTAAAGAATTTTTCATATTGATATAGGTATAAATTAGCTAACATACTGCTACTACAGCCACCTTGTGGAACACCTGAGACTTGTAAGTATAATTTATTACCCGATTTTTCAAAAAATTTTATAATATTTGAAGAAAAAAAAAGCTAATAACAAGAAAGGTCAATCATGTATAAAGCATTGATTATATGAAACACTTTCCAACTCCAATGTAATTTTATTTAAACATGTCTAAAATGCGATATTTTAAAAATTATCACTACTACAATAATTTATTTTACTTGGAAACTTAAATTTCATAAAAAAAATAAAATAATAATAAACTTTATTCAAATGACGTCATCGAAATATAAACCGTCTGGCTCTCTATTTAAAAGCAGTGAATGTTTCATTCATATAATTTTATTCCAAACTCCAAAGTTAAATAATTTTACGTAAAAAAATTTCAGCAATTCTTATACGAGTCATCTTACAATTACTTATTTACATTCTGCATCCATTAAAATTAAGCTTCGTTGTAGAAATAATCAGAGTTTGATGATCATTTAAACTCAAAATATTGTAATTGCGTTGGCGCAGAATATAGATGCACAGAAAGCACGCAAAAATAAAGCGATTTTAGGACGGATGCAACACAGAATATAAATTTAAAAGAACTTTAAAAATCACGATTTTGACACTGAGGGAAAAGATGGATGCCCTATTTTATTTTGAAGTGGGTTACGTGATCTCTTCATATTATATGGGGGTCATTATTTTCATTTTTATTTAAAAACTACGGAACCTATTTTGCTGAATTTTTTTATATATATATTTTATGGGATAATTCGAATATATTCTAAAATTTTCGGAGCAATTTGCGAATTTTAACTCCGCTTAAAAAATGAGGTCGTATAGGATTCGTATTTAACTTTTTCAACCCGGGTTCAATCCAAAACGAATTGGGTGATATTATTCATTTATATTCCCATAGGTCCCACAGACCGTCGGAACAACATACTAAAATTTCATTTTGATAAAGTCATTTTTACGGCAGTTATCGTGTGAACGGACAGACAGAGTGAACAAAGTCATAAACACTTTTCAACTATGTTGTAAAGTGTTAAAAATGGATTCTGCTATGAGAAAGTGAGGTTGATACAACTAATTAGATTTTGTAACGTTTTTCGTCGAGTCCCACTAATAAAGATATTACGAGTGAAGGGCGAATCTACGATTTAAATGAGGCTTATGTCACGGTTCTATCGTCACGGCGATAAGACATTTTATCTGATCTAGCAAAATAAATGGCTCCTAGCGCAGTGTAATAAAGAAATGAAAAATCGTCAAAGCTCTGAATAAATTGCAGCGCCTAAAAGCTTGAAGCACCGGGAAGAAAGTTGTTCCGATTCAAGTGTACATACAACAGATTTGTAAATGACAAAACCTATCCAATAAATCAAGATCGCGTCTGAATGGGAATATATATAACTACAAAGGCAAATTGTGTAATCATGCTCTGTTATTATATTGTATTTATATTGAATAACCCTCTAATGTCTGGCAATCGTGGCGTAGATGAAAACCATCTGGGGAAAAATGTCTCACAATAAATCCGATGGTATTTATTCTGTTTGATAAGAATGATGCAAATCCCAAGATTTTCATCCGGAACGAAATGACATTAGTATTAGAGACTTGTGGTACACGTATATAGTATTTATTGAGAAAAAAAAATAGTTCTCACAGAGCCGTTCATAAGGGGGCGGGGGGGGGGGGGGGCAACTGACACCACTAGAGTGAGGAGCTTGGGCGTCAAGGGAGCTCGACCAACTTTTTTTTAGATACAGAAGATTCGCAAAGGAAGCATCCCATGATAAATGTTTACAGAGGCCCACAATTTGCATGGGTGGCCCTGGATCTCGTAATGTTTAGTTTCGGTTTTGTGTGAAGGCGATTTTGACACTACACTGAAGTCACTTAAAATATCATATGCAATTTTTCTTTTTTCAGTCGCTCTTCGAAATCATGTTTGGTTTACACAAAGACAAAAAAAAAATCTGATGTGGTCAGCACATGACTTTCGCTGCCAACTCATATTCATGTTCTCTTTCTTTAATAATTCATTAAATTGATTTTAATTGCACAAAATAAGACTAAATTTGCATTTTTAATTTAATTTTTGTTTTTATTTGGTAATTGGATATTTTTCTGAAAACTGCGTAATAAAAATGCAAGAAATCTCAAATATCTCGAGAACGGTTAGTCCTAGAGTAATGGAGTTGATCTTATTATTTTGCTCGTCAAAAATTACGTGTAAAACAAGCATTTAATTGATACATTTGAGCATACATAGTTTTTTAGATTTTTGCAGGCCACTTTGTAAAAAAAATGCAGGTTGTTCTTTTCCGAATCGTACCAAAATTTAATCAGCACTAGGGTATCCTACAAGTGACTTATCTACCAAATTTTGTGAAATTTGGTCTGTTAGTATTTCAGTTAGAGTGGATACATGAGATTTTTGCTGGCCATTTTGCAAAAAAGGCGGGTTCATTTTTCCCGAATTGTACCAAAACGAATCAGCACCAAGGTCACACACAAGTGACTTACCTACCCAATTTTATGAACTTGGGTCCATTAGTTTTTTAGTTAGAGTAGATGCATGCAATGCACAGACAGACACACGCGGACGTCACGCTAGAAATGGGTTTTTCGTACTCTAGAGGTCCCAAAATGTGTCGATCCGTTAAAAACTCGAGTTGCGATTTTCGGCACGATTCCAATGCTTTCCCTATACATTACCATGTATTTCAGAGAAAGTAAAAATGAGATATTTTCATAATAGAAATCTTCACATATTACAGTAAATTGATACACTAATTGCATTTAGGTCAAACGAAAATGTGGAGCGGTTCTTATTTGCACGAAAGTGCATCCCCCATATAGCGTTTGCTCAGATCGGGTATCTTACAATAGTTCTGATGTTTAATAAAATTTAATTCATGTTTTGTTTTGTTTTTTAAGAGCTTTTTCATGTATGGTTATAGCTATGTTTTGCAACATTGGTTTATAGTTAATTGCTAATGTCAATTTGTCAATTTAGATGCATATTTTTAACTCATTTATTAGATATTACTTGGAGCAGTACCTTATTAATGATGATTAAAACTTAACGATAGTTAATAAAATATTTTGCACACACCCCCATAGGCGTAGCCAGGACCTCGAAAAGAGGATGTGTGTTCGTAAGGGCTAATTTCAGGATTGGATGTCATTTTCCAATATGGACGGTATGGAGAACGAATGTATATTTTTAACTTAATGGGGAGTTTTTGAGTCAAACGTCTCATTTCTGGTTACGCCACTACTCACCCCCCCCCCCCCCCCTCCCTCTCCATGAAGATATTTTTTCATTCTGAAGCATTTTCGTCAAATTATATCTGATTATTTATTTATTTTTTATTTTTTAATGCCTATGTGGCGCAACAGTAACGGTGCGGTGATTTTCTATAAATACCTTCGAAAAGAAAAGAAATTAAACCGCTCTGCAGGGAAAGCTTTGAGGGGTGAATCGCTGTATTCACTACCTTATATTTCTGACGGATGTGAGAAATAAAAAAAACCACTTTCTTTTAGGATCGCGGTCCAACGCCTCCGAGCCGACAGATCAAGAAAGTGAACTGCTAGCGGGCAAGCGTAACACATTACAAGTGCAATGTTACATAGGCTGACTCACCTTTCTGGTGAGAAGTGAGGCAGTAATGGTTTTAAATAACACTGGATTTGGATCGTTTGGGGAACTGCGAGGTCATTTTATATACACCCCGGGTCGGTCTAATTTAACGAAAATTTACAGTTCTTTTAGCACTACGAACATGCTTGCTCCTCCACCTCCCTCTCTGAAATTTAAACCTTGGCACCTCTGTATACAACCCAGTGCGTAATATCCACTCAGTCCCTGTTCTAACACCTAATTTTATAATCTTCTATATTAATTACTAGTATTTAAGCCTGTCAAAGACAAACTTACTCTTAAAAAATTAAGTTACAAAAAAAAAGTTTTATTTTGGTTAACAATGCGACTCTTCACATCGAAAATATTCGAAACTTGACTTAGGTTATGTAATCGATACTAAGTGAATAAAAGTAATATATTCCTGTGAAAACGGCATAAAATAATATATAGATAAGATGCACTTCTATTACAGACCCCTCCCCCATATGGGTAGAAATAATACGCCAGTTTTCTATAAAGTCCATATTGGGAAATAAAATCCAGCACTATCCTCGCATTGGGTCCTCTCTCCTTCTGAAATTTTGTCTACGCCCATTTTCAGCTTTATTACAATGTATCATTGGAATCACTTAATACGAAAATGTTTACTTAACGAATGCAATATTGTTTATTTATACCTAGTATTATCACGCATATAAAACAATTATCGTCATTTATATATATAAAATCCCAACAGATGTGTTTTTCTCTTTACCTTTCTTCGATGCATGCACTATTTCTTTCTTTTTCCGGTGTTTTACGCCATCCGTCATCATCATCTGAAAAGGCTTTTTACGTTTTGTCTCATCTTTCATCGTTTGCATCTTTCATCGGGATTACAAATCTAGCTTGCAGCACTTTCAACATCCGTATTGACAAAAGCTCCCCCCTCCTTAAAATGTCTTGTTGCGGTTTTGTATGTCATGATTAAAAGGGTTATTCTTGCATTTTTCTTAATTACTTCAAATCCTCAAATCAACTTAAAATCAACAATCTCAAGAATTATTTAAAATTATAATGCTTAAGTATAGTTATTGAGTATTGTTTGCTCAATACAGTATAGAGTATCCTATATTCCGAATTATACGACCATGGTGGAAAAAAATAGTAATATCAATTTTAAATGGAACAAAGCGTGGTAAACATTTAATGTACTTTTCATCTCATCAAAAATACAAATGAAGCTTCAAAATGTAAACAACTATTTCCATTCTAAAGGCCAACGTTCATTCTAAAGGCCGTTCAAGGAGAGTTTTCTCAAAATGTATGTTTTCATGCTTTGGTATGTAAATTTTATAACATCCACATTCATGAAATTTTGCAAGCGCAATAAATTTGTGTATCTAGTGAATCTGCTTTTCTTACTTAAATTACTTGGTATTTTTTTAAAGTTCGGAAATTATTACGTAACAATAATGGGCATATTTTTCAAACTCTTTTTAAAAATACCAAACAATTTAAGTAGAAAAGATTTTATGTCTCTTGCAAAAAAAAATTCATGAAATGAAAAGTATAAACTATATAATTTTGGCAATGAGCAGAACTTATTTTACTTTTTGAGCTACTAAACGAAAAATTGATTTTTTTTTCCCCCATGTTTATCGAGTCTTGGTATCCTTATGTTTCATTGTCAAAAGTAAAATCTATTTAAAGCACAATAGTGTGTGTGTGAGAGTGAGACAGTAAAACATGAAATGAATTCTCTCTAATGCATGCATTTGTTGAACAGTACGTACTGTAATTTGTGTATTAAGATAACATTCTTTCGTTATAATATAGATGCTTTATTTTGTTCTACAGCACTTAATAACTTGTTTCCGGATTATCCGACATTTTCAATTAACCGATCTTCCCATGTTTCCGTTTATGTCGAATAATCTAGACTCCAGTCAATGTTGTAATATTTTGTCTAATTACAAAAATAACTTATCTATTGACTGTAGCATAGTCAGGATATCGTGAAAGATGGGGGGGGGGGGGGGGTCGACGACCGAATGGAGGGCCATTCAAGGTAATTTTCCAATATGAACCCTATGGATAACTAATTAATTATTCCGCCAATAGAGATGTCATGACTCCTAAATTCTCTCCCTACCTACACCACTGTCTGTAAAACAACAACTAATCATAGATTATTATTCTATTTTGAATTTTATCGATTCAATATTTTTTTTTTAATCTCAAACATAAATGAATAAAATTTAACTTCCTTTTTCATATAATCTACTAACTTAAAAATGTGTACACTATTTTGATGAGAAAGAATTGATGTTAAAATTATTTCTAAAATATATTAATATAAAAATTCCGTTTCCAAATAGAAAAAGAAATATTGAAAATGTATATAATACGAGTATAAATGTTCTTGTATTCGCTTCAATGTGTTTTAAGTTGCGCATTTTGAAGATCGGTAAAATATACTTTAAAGATTGGAAATGAAGGGAAGTTTATTAAAATGTTAATGCTGCTGAAAAGAACTCAATAACAGTTAGAACATCTATTAAAGAAAATCTTAAACAACGTAATTATGCTCAAATTAATAAACAATGCAGCATACAGCTGTTTCTAGGATGCGTTAGATCCCCTTCTTCAGTCAATACTTTTTCTTTTTTTATTTCGAATATATTAGTCTGTCTTGCACTGAAAATGGGGATCCAGCATAACTTCGAAACAGTTGTGTATGCTACATTCTTTATTAATGTGTGTTCAATTACGCTGTTTAAATTTTTTTCTTATCCTTTTTACAAAAGTATTTTTACTTATTGAAAACATCTAATCTCTACATGTTTATTTAAAATGCTTAAATAATGAAATAATTTTAACAAAATATTTCGAATTCAAAAATATTTATATTTCAAATATTGCGATCGTTTTAAACTACTTTACATGGTTGATCGTCCGAAATCAAAACTATTTTATTAAAATGTAAACAAACTAAATTAGAAGATTTTATAAAAATCATTCATTCCCATTAATTATAAAATGATCATAAAAAATCATAAAAAAAATCATTTAAAAATGATTAACGCAAATGAAAACGCTTTTATGCGTATTCATCATCTGAATAACATCATTGTGCCGTTTCATTGCTTTCATCGCTTATGTTTGAAGTTTAGACAGATCGGCAAATAATGAAATGTAGCCTGCAGACGTTTTAAGATCCGTTTTGCCTCAAAGATTTTAAATCTAAATACGGCAGTTTTACTTTCCCCATAACACGTTAAAGGAATGTTTTGTGACAGGTTTAAAAATAAGACTGTTTTGGACGATCTATGCGCGTTTTGAGCATCTCTGAATAGAAATCAAGAACTTTCCAATTATGACTGTGGATCGGTAAACTATGTCTCACAAATGAATTGAGCTAGTCAAACAGAATTGGGTATGATTATTTCAGTCGGTAAACGTATATAAGACGCCTATTAGTTTTTATGAGAGATCAAGCAAAAAGAGTCTTCAGTTTTTCAAACACTTTAAAAAATTGAAAAAAAAAACATTTTAGGAATTTCTAACAATTATGTCATAGTCATTTTATATGTAATTTTTTTAAATTTTAATTTAGAAATTAAGAACATCATATTTTGGAAACTGGCATACGCAATTTTTGAAATATTGTAAATTCGAATATTTGATAAGGAAAATCACAAAAAATTAAATATAATTAGCAACTCAGTTAATGCTTTGTATGTCCTTACAACTAGAAATGAGTTAACGATTTTTTAGGCGTTGCCACGATTTGTTATCGAGGTATTACATATTTTTCTTTTCCATAATGAGCATAAAATCCGGTTCTGTTTATTTTTTTAAGTCGATTCAAATGCATTACACTCAAAATATTTTTAAAGGCCTACAATATCTAAATATCCTAAAATAAATTTAAAGAATTTAAATATTTTGTGTGTGTCTAGAAAGATTCTTAAGAAATTCAAACATTTAAAATGTAAAATAGTTTGTAAAATATCTACATCATTATACATTTAAATAATTTATAAATGTTTTGATATACTAAATATAATTGTAAATAACATATGAAATATTTTATACATATTTAAAAACATAAGACATTAAATAATTTTAAATTGATATAGGGTGCAAACATTAAATTATCCTGCTTATGCCCTGCTCTCTGACATAATATAGATATTTCAAAAATATGCCCCAATTAACTTCATAGACATATTTGAGAAAGCTAATTTAACTTGCACATTTACAAAATCAGTAAATTGCGCAAAATGGCGATTAATTTTTTAAAAATTAAAATATATTGTGGATCTGCGTGATATTTAAAAATGAAAATTGCCCGTTTGATCGAATATCCACGGTTCCAGCAAATATTATTCTACTATGAGCAAGGTATTCTATTATCCGGGGAAGCTGATACGTACTATAGTTACCTTGTATATGGATTGATTGCCACATAATAAACATGACATATTGAAAAGAATAACAACAGAAAATAAAGTTATATTTTGTAATGAAAGAAAAATTTTAGATATATATATATTTATAATTTTAAATTTATATATATATACATTTATATATGGAATAGATGATTCGCGGAGATCATTCTTTAAAACCGGGTAATTTAACGTTGATTCCATGGGAATTATTTTGGGTTTTATAAGATTTTATTCGAATAAGCAGGGTATTCGATTATTCGTGACCTAAATTAGTGGATACGACTGTATAATACAGAAATATTCATACATTTTTGCGCGTGGGAACTAAATATCTATACATTTTTACTTTATCATAAATTGAGAAAATATTGTTTTCACGGAATTTTTTTTGATTTTGATATTCCGATACACGTTTTTAAGACCTCCTGAACACGTTTTGATTATTTTTGGAGTGATCTCTGTCTGATGTCTGTGGCCGATTTCTTGTGTATACGATAGCAGCCACGAATATTAATCGATTTCCACTGAACTTCAGATTGGGATTTGTTATCGATAAACCTAAAACTAGATGGAATATTTTTTAATACGTGCGAAAACTGCCCCTTAAAGTGAAGGGTAACACGCTATAGTTGTAATCAGACCCACGATACAGATTTAAAAGAAAAAAAAAATTCTTGTAAAAATTGAAATAAATGGAATTCTGGCATGAGATAGTTGGGTTGAGCCACACTCTAATTTTAAGTCATTTTCTGTTTTGCAAAAAAAATACAAAAGCTTTTAGCTTCTTTTACGAAACTGCATTTAATTTTTCACTGAGCGCACTTGCAGTCTGCAATGATTCCGTTCCCATTCCCTTGTGAAGACTTCCCTCTGAAGCACCTGCATTTCGAGGATTCACTTACAACCTATAGACAAGATATACCTTCTCATGTATATACAAAAGGTTTTGACAATTCCAGCCAAAATACATAGGTTATTATTATTAATTACGCCCAGACACATACATCCATTACAATTAACAACCACTTATGCTTTAATTTATACTTGTGCTAGTCGCGGTATTAATAATCTGAATTGTTAATGATCATGCTTCGATAGTTTGTTATCTGTCTTACTTGTATACCGCAACAATTAATTGAGCACTTTTTTTGCTGCTTTGCTGGCTGTTTTTTTTTTTTTTTTCGAGGGGGGGGGGGGGGGAGCAGTCTTTGTTTTGAAATTCTTCTCGTTCATATAGGTGGAGGATAAAAGTATTGCTTTGTATTTTGTATAAGATTTTGAGTTAGAGAATCTCCTAAAGAGTCTTGTGTCTAACATTATACTTGTTCCTTGTACGAAATATTATAATATAAAGAAACTTAAATCCCAATTTGCAATGAACCGTTCATATTAAGAGTCTTTCTTTTTGAAATTTTATAATAAATTCCACAAAAAAAAAAAGTAAAATATTTCAGCTATGTTAAAATAGCTAAAATGCTTATTGAAAAACATCTATCCTTACAACAGAATTTGAACCTATAAAAACAAAATAATTCTAAAACTATAAACAAAATCTCGCTATTTGTGCATAGAATATTTTAAACGAATATCCTAATATTGTCGCTCTGTAAAAAACAAATAATTAATATTTTGCAGTTGCTAAAAAACATAAAACATGCAAATATATAGTAGCAATATGTGACAGACCATAAAAAAACTCATAATAAAGAAACAAAATTTTTATTCTTTGTCTGTAGATTAAAATGTTTATTACTTTTTTTTTCATTAATTTATTATGTTTCCATTGTTTTCTATATAGATACACAAACAAAGATCGCTTGCATTTTAAGCGGGACTATACCAAGGCTACCCATCAAAATTTCATGAAATTCAGTATAGCTTTTCTAGCTAATGATTCGACGGACAAGCAGGTGGATTTTCAATTTTATTTATATGGAATATACAAAAGAAAAATATATCGAAGTACTCCTCTAACTAAAATATATCCTTAACCACGCAATGGATTTTGATAATATTTCTTCAGACAATGAAACTGAGTAAAGAAAATAATTTGATGCAAGTTTTATCATTCTGCACCGAAGAGAGTAATAAAGAGAATTCAAAATCTGTTTCTTTCTGCCTGATATAACGCTTGTAACTCGAGAACGGCTCAATTGATTCACACATTGTTTTCAGCCAACGGCCCTACCGTGCTGAAAACACCGGTTCTCGTTAGATCACCGAATTCAAGCAGCATGGGGCGCGGTTAGTACTTGGGCGGGTGACCTACTGGGAACACCGCGTGCTGTTGGCACATTGCGGGCGCGGTAGCCTTGTGGTTTGCGCGCTGGATTTGCACGCTGCCACAACTACCGTCGTGTTCATGCGGAGTACGATCACGTTAAACATGTGGGTCCGTAAGTCCTTCCGAGAGGTTGGTGGTAGGGGAAGGAGGGTACGGTCCCTGTGGATGCCTCCCCCACTGGGTTCCGGTCTAAATTGGGTGGCACTTCCCGGCCGTCCAAACGGTTACCTTACACCTTTCTGGTAGGTCGGACGGTCTGGGTCTCAACATCAACACATTGTTTTCACTGGTTTAAGCTTAATAATGAGTAGATAAATTGTTAAAAATTATTTTCGATACTGTACGGCTTTGTATATATAAAACCGAAAATTCCAAAATACGCCTAAATGACCTGTTACAAAGCTAAATATCTTCCGAAATACGCAGTGTATTTTGATGACATTTTTGCAAGCAATTAGTCCAAGAAATGGGACATAAGCTTTATTATCCTACATTCACCTCCTAATGGTAATTAAATGACCTGTTACAAAGCTGAATTTGTTCTTTTAACATTAGAACGACGGAGGAATTTTTGGAAGAATCGTTTTTCAATGTAGTTATGCGGTCAAAATGATCGATCGCTTCCGTCGTTTTAGTGTTAATATACCCTAAAGAGAACGGCTGTATTTTTCTCATTAATGTATGGGTGGTTATGACGACCCCTTCCCCACCTTCTCACCTATCCCTCACAGCAAAGATCGTCACATGTGTGACAGGACGTTGTAGTCACGTGACACCTGGGTCACAATGTGACATCATATTTGTGACTTCTACGCAACGTTACGTATTAGTAACTTCATTGTGACTATATTCTGTGACGTTTCCACAATTTAATTAACACGTAACAATGTGACGACATTACAATGGCAATTACAATGTGACGTCACAAACAAGTTAATATGCGACGTCACAAACGACCGCACAAATAACCAAAATGACTTCACTGTGACCTCAATATGACATTGCCGAGACGTACTGCGTCGTCCCAAAGTCACAGTGTGACGTAAATCTTACGTCACCGTGAAAGAAAATGCTGTTAGGGATGCCACTATAGAACATGGGCACGTGACGTCACACGAAAAATTTAGCCCTTACGTTTCCAAAACAAAATATTCATATGCTTAGTAGTATGGAAATTTTCATTATTTCTGTACGTCTATTTTAGAAATCTACGATCGTTGAATCTCTAATTTTAGTAGGATCAATCTAAATTTATCTTCTTTCATGGACATTTTTAATGTACCGGAAAATAAATTATTCACTTTCAATAAAATATATACACGAGTTTTTCTTTTAAGAAACATTCTTTATGTACCTTTCCCTTTTCGCTCGTATATACACTGCAAAATGTACTAATAAATATATATGCATCTTCAGAACGCCAGCGAGTGACTACGGTAAAAATGAGTAGTAGTGTACATTCACTTAAAATCACTTAAAGTGCACTTTAGCAAATAAAAGTTTTAAACATATATGGTTTCTCGAGTACTTTAAATAACTTATTATCAGCACCAAGATAAATTTTCATATTTATTGGGTCTAGTTTCAATTTTTATCGTCCATCATCATCAGTTTACCATTACCTGCATGATAAAAATGTCCTTATTTTTCTGCGCATTTTACTACGCAGGCTGTTTGTTTATTTACTCTCGTGCCCATTCTGTATAGCGAGTCTCAGTCAGAAAATTTTGAGAACAACTCATTGAAAAACCGGCCATAAATCGTAAAGCCTTCCCTGTCTTGTTAAACTGCATAATACATTGCTTACCTGTTTCCGACTTAAATGGTGCTAATAAGAAAAAACGGTAAAACCATCGGTGATTACATAGTGTTGCACGGTATATTCCTTTCACCCAAACCTCCTGGTTCAGGCGAGTCCTACCGTGACGCCACCCCTTGACGGGTTACGCCCTTTGAAAGAATCCTTTCGTCTCGGGAGTCTGCATGAGACTGTTCTCGGATTACAGAAGCACGTATTCTTCTCCACTGTTTGCTGTCCTATCGCGAAGTGTTGCCACCCTGTTTTCGAAGTGAAGGATTATCGTCTGTCCGTATGCAACACCGCCGATGCAAGATGAGATAACAACGGCAGACACCTGCCAGAACGGAGGACGCCGTTCATCTATGTCTTGACAGGTGGCAACGATGACCGACAAAAGGACGATGCTCGATGATTTTTTGAATGATCGAATATGCAAGGTTGTGTTGAGTTGTAATAAAAATTGCGGGAATAATATTTTTTCGTAACTTTTGTATTCCCATTTCATTTGGAAAATATGCTGTATCTCAAGTAGTACAGGGTATCGGCTCCTGTTGAACACATTTCATATTTTCTTATACCTAAACATATCAACTTCCTCATCAAAATTCAAACATGTTTCTACATAGATCAAGGCATCCGACATCGTGTAAATAAAACATCCTACACGAAGATGGTGTGAAGGGGGGGGGGGGGGGCGACAACAGAAGCGAGACCAAGCGCATGAAGCTTGTGTGGGAGGCAGGCCGTCCCTAAATACTGTGTAACACTTTAGGTACTCCACCATTGTGCCCCCCCCCCCCACCCCCACCCGGCGAGAAACAATAAGCAGGTCCGTGGTATCATTAATCTGGTGGGCGCTTGTGCGCGTCCTTGCGACGCGCGAGCTCGATTTATTAAAAAGAGGGGTACCACGACGACAGGAGAAGGAGGCCCGCATTCACGCGAAGGGCGATGCCGGTGATATGGAAGTGCGTACCCTCTTTTATTGTGCAAACGTTAATTCCATTCAATTCTTGATACATTAAAACATTTGCAAGCATGTTACTGAAAGTTTCAGGGGAATCAGCTGTCCGTAATGGGGAGTAAATTTCCCGGTAATTATGATTTTATATATATAATAAAAATAAGGCTAATTTAATATATATATTTATATTTTAATTAGCCTTATTATATATATATATATATATATATAAAGAAACAGACATACACAAATAACAGAAACAATGACGAGGGCTGGCAAAAGTTTAAATATTCCCAAATTTAAAGGCAAAAATTGGCTATTCACTTTGCGTGATAAATCCTTTTTATTTAGGCTTTCAAACTTTAATATATATATATATATATATATATATCATTCTGCACATTTTCTTTTTATCATTTATATATATATATATATACACACACACACACAAAAAAAAAAAAAAAATAGCGCTTCAGCAGACGATAATTAGTTGAATATTTCAGAAATGAAGCTGGCATTTTTATGAACGCCTGTAATCGTGGCTTTTCTTATCAGTTTACCGAAGTTATCAACAAAATATCTACAAAAAAAAAAAAAAGAGCAGAGGTTGCATTATGTTTTACAGTGTATATTCTTTGTAATCAATGAAGCAACTTAAACTATTTTGTAAAATATTATTAATTTGTAAGAACCCTTAATAAGTTTTGATCTTCAATAATTAATGTGAACAGATAAATGAATTGATCATCATTAATGGCTTGGCAGCTGACCGTGAGCATTGGTCTTCCTCAGAATTTCCCCCCCCCCCAGCAGTTCCCTTTAGAACAGTGTTTCTCTTATTTATATATATATATATATATATATATATATATATATATAATTAAAAACCTTACAACCCTTGTTCACAAATCGATCCATCTCCGCTTGGGTCTTTCGTGGACTGGTATGTTTAAATTGACGTGAATTATCAATTTACTTTTAATTAATAATTATCATAAAAGATCAAGAAATGAAGCGCTCCATTATAGATAATGATTAATTTTGTTTCAAAATATTATTTGTTTCATTGCGTTTGTAATTTAGAGAGCAATCGTGCATTTAAAACGGTATTAATCATCGTGTAATAAAAGCAGTAATATTAATTATATTTATTACATTATTTGCTCCCCCCCCCCCCTCCCATGTAAAATTTCTAGCATGCCATTTCATATACTATACTACAATGTAGGGAAAGTAAAAATATATTGATTTTAAAAGCCCGCTCGGCTATACTTCGAATGAAACAGAACGCAAAAGCTTTTAAATTTCGCTCACCCCAAGTAAGTAAATTCAAGGAACATTTTTTCCCACGGTTCTATACTGCAGAGGTCAAACCGTGTTGAGAAAACATCTCCCGTTAAAAAAAAAATAAGTACATATTGAGAAAACGACTGTTTCAAGAAATCAAAATTGACCCGCAATGCTAAACAGTCATTAGAGTGAAACTTTGTTATTCCTGGGGGGAAATAAAAAGTAAAACAACCGGCGAGAAAAACTATCATTCAACACTTTTCGAATATCAGTGTTTTCGATAAAATTATATTAGCTTTATTTTCAGCAGCAGTGTTTTTGATACGGTATTATTTTGTGTCCCCCCCCCCTACAATATAGTAAAGGGAAAATATTGTGATGGGCAGGGCCTAATTAACGCAAGGGCATGTGAGGCAGCTTCCCCGGGCCCCCGTATTAAAGAAGTCCCAAATTAAGCAATTGCAACATCGAAATATTAACAGCTGCTTCCCCCTCCCCCTTCAAAAAAAGTATGCCATGGGAATAAAATAACCCCCGCGTAAAGATTCATTTTGGGAATTAGACCATTAATTTAGCATGATGGCTATGGTTTTTTAATAATTTAAAAAAAATTCAAATTTTATTAAGAAATTTTTCAATAATTTAAATCCCATTAACATATACAAGAACCACATTTTGTTAAACTTTTTTCTATAATGCAATTATGTTTTAGAAAATGTTTTTTGTTCATTCCATATATATTGCGAGGTGAAGAGGGCCCCTTGAGAAATGTCTGCCCCGGGACCCAGTTAGGCTAAGCCGAGCTCTAGTGATGGGGGTTAAAATTTGATTTCCCCCCCCGCTGAATGACCATGTTTTAATATCACTGTCTAATGCTGCAATCACAATATCTTAAATAAATTGATCAGTCAAGCAAATATAGGTAAAATAATTTTGTATTTTTACTTTCTCTGCAATACATGGTAATGTATAGGGAAAGTATTGCAATCATGCCGAAAATCGCAACTCGAGTTTTCGACAAACCTCTGGAACAGGGACCTCTAGAACACGAAAAATCTATTTTTAGAGTGTCGTGTGTGTCTATGCAATGTATGTATTCACTCTAATTTAAAAACTAATAGATCAAATTTCATAAAATTTGGTAGATAAGTCACTTGTAGGTGACCCTGGTGTTTATTAGATTTTGGTACGATTGGGGAAAAAATGACCTGCCTTTTTATGCGAAATGGTCCGTCAAAATCTAAAATAAAACTACCTATGCCCAAATATATCCATTAAATGCTTGTTTTTATACGTAATTTTCAGCGAAGAAAAGAATAAGACCAACTTCATTATTCTAGGACCAACCGCTCTCTCTCTCTCTCTCTCTCTCTCTCTCTCTCTCTCTGTATATATATATATATATATATTTGCACTTTTCTTACGCTACCTTTGAAAAAATGTCCAAGTACCAAATAGAAACAAAAATTGAACTATAAGTGCACATTGTTATTTTGTGCAATTAAACTCAATTTAATGAATTATTAAAGAAATAAAGAAAACATGAATTTGAGTCTGCAGAGAAAGTTATGTGCTGCCCACATCAGATTTTTCTGTATGCGAGACATGTATAAAAATTTGATTTGTGATCTCTTGTAAAATTTAATTTCTTTTTATACTATTTTTACTGAAAACTTTAAAATTTTTCTGAAATTTCAAGTGGACATGCATTTTGTCTGTCTTTTGTCGGCGCTTTCCGGTGCGATCCATCACCATCGCCGCTGGAGGTGTCCGTGTGCGCCGAGAGGGTTGGACAAACGCGCCGACGATACGCTGTTTTTTTTTTTATCTATGTTCGACAAACAGAGGCGCAACAAAAATGAAAACAAATCGTCACAGTTAATATCTAAAGTAAAATTGAAATACAGTGTATGTACCCTGTTATAAAGAGCAGAAACTCTCTTGCCTCAAAATTATACATATGTTAAAAATGTATGCAAATTTTTTCAGAAATAGCTATTTATATATGAAGTAACATGGCCTATAATCTAAGGCTCCTCTATATACGAGCTGACTCGTCAAGCATATTGAAGCCCACCCAGGCCGAAAGCGTATAATCCATTAGCATTAGCTCTATTCGTATTTTCACTTTAGGAAGTACTATTGACATAATTTTTGGTGGGTGTTCTGCACTAAATTGCTCTAAACATACTAGAAAAAAGGTTTAGATAATTTTGCTTTCCCAGAAATGAAGAGGGAATATAAAAATGGCTTATAAATAGTCGACAGAATCATTGGATACCCGGTACAGGAGCATACTTGTGAAAGCTAAATTTTACAATATTGTAATTGAAACTTCTATTTTTATATAAAGCATTTATTTTAAACACTCATTTTATAATTTCGGTAACTGTAGTATGTATTATTATTGACATTTATTTGTTATAGTTTTATCTTAGTAAACGTGATTTGTAGTCCTGAATGTGCTATTCTCTCTTCCAAATTTAAAAGTATAATTGCTTCAAATTATATATATATTAAAAATTTATTCATGTTACACCAATATCGTTCAAATTGTATACACTTTATTGCATTTTTAGAGTATAATGAATCATAAAATTGTTGAATCCTACTATTAACAAACCGTCGCCAAGCGGAAATCTTACCATATTATAATAATTATGTAAACATAAGCTAAAATGGTAGATAAATCGAAATGCATTTATCATAAAAGTTAATGAATGATCAAATAGGATTTTTTTACTAAAAACGGATAGAAATTATGTCTAAATGACTCGAATTTACTTTGGAATGGCACTGATATTTTCATCGCCAAGACGATGATTGGCGCCAGTCATTTGATGTAAATATTGGCGCTATGTTTAGAGGATCCAGTTTAGACGATTTCCTCAATATTATCTTTTAAGGCACTTCAATTCTTTTGTACTAGGCATAAAAAATATATTGTTTACAATACAGATTTATATAATTTATTAGTATTATTAATATTTTAAATGCTGTATTTATCTAATCTATACATCCACAAGTTTATAACAAAATTGCCCCTCTTTAAAATTTTAGTACCTTTAAAATTAAGTACACTTTTTTATTTTAATGTCCCCCCCCCCGGGGTAATTCGCACACTACTATGTTGTTGTTGAAACCCAGACCGTCCGACCTACCAGAAAGGTGTAAGGTAACTGTTTGGACGGTCGGGGCACACTACTATGTATCATCATAAATATATATATTTCAAAAACAACTTTTCATTATTTAGTACAGGCATTTCAAATAAATCAAGGTCTTTCTGAGCTCATAATAAGACCATATTTTATTCTGTATAATATTAGAACTGTAACAGATGTAAAATAGAAATATACATCAAAGTATTTCATAAATTTTAATAAGACCGGATTTTTGCAAAAAAATAATAAGAAAAAGAAATGTCCATCTATTTGTTAATCTGCTTATAGAGTGAGAATCATATTTTTGATTCTTGTTAATAAATATCGCGTAATTAAAAATGTTACTCCAATCTAATTCATATTTATAAAAATATAACTCAATTATATATTTGTTAACATTATCAAATACCTGTAAAAATCAATATTTGGAGCATGTGTTAAACCGCCAAATATGGTAACCCATGTATTTGTAGAAACCTTACTGGGCTTCAATATGCTTGATAAGTCAGCCTGTAGTATAGGAGCTCTAGGTTAATCAGGAGCGTCATTTAGGGGCGCTGGGGGTCGGCTGCCCCCCCCCCCCAAGTATTTCCATATTGTGATGTTTCCTTGCCGAATCATATTGCCATCGTTAGAACAAAGAACTTTTGCTCCCACTCCCAATAAATTCTTGAAATGGCTCCCCTGTTACAATTGAGCGAGATCTCGAAGTTTTTACTTAATTACGTGAAAACAAATTATGCTATTGTAGTTATGACTGTCCTAATTTTGCTTAGAGAGACACAGGCAATCCAACAGACAGATATGTACACATGCATCATTGAGAAAAATAGTTGATTCGTGTTAAGAGTTGCTGAAAACGTGTTACAAATCCAAATACTATATTTGGATTTTTAACACTTTGCAACATAGTTGAAAAGTGTTTATGACTTTGTTCTGTCTGTCCGTTAGTACGATTACTGCCGTAAAAATGACTTTATCAAAATGAAATTTGAGTATGTTGTTCAGACGGTCTGTGGAACCTATGGGAATATAAATGAATAATATCACCCATTCGTTTAGGATTGAATCCGGATTGAAAAAATGAAATACATTGAACCCTATGGGACCTAATTTTTCAAACATTCTTTAAGCCAATTTAAAAAAATGCACAAATTGCTTCGAAAATTTTAGGAAGTATTCAAATTATTCCATGAAATATATAAAAAAAATTTCAACAGAATATATTCAATAGTTTTTTAAATAAAAATTAAAATAATAATTAAACCCTTCATATGAAGAAATCACGGGACCCACTTCAAAATAAAATAGGGCATCCATCTTGTGTCAAAATCGTGATTTTTCACGTTCTTTTTAATTCACATTTAGTGTTGTATCCGTCCTAAAACCGCTTTATTTTTGCTTAATTTCTGTGCATCTGTATTCTGAAATATTGCAATTACAATATATTTGAGTTTAAATGATCATCCAACTTTGATTATTTTAACAACAAAACCTAATTTTCACTTATGGAGAATGTAAACAGATTAGGCTGTAAGATGAGTTGTATAAGAATTGCTGAATTTCTTTAACGCAAAATTATTTTGCTCAGGAATCTGCAATATAGATGATATCAATGAAACATTCATTAATTTTACATAGAGAAGTAGACGATTTAATAGCAGACTTCTTCGATGAAGTTTTACGCATAGAGTTAAATTACTTTTACCTGCATGGTTTTAAGTTTTTCAGTAGAATAAATTATTGTAGTACTGCGATGAATGAAATGAAAATGTATGAATGAAATATTTACTGCTTTTACACAGAGAACCAGGCGATTTATATTTAGATGACGTCATTTGAATCAAGTTCGTTTTTTTCGATGAAGTTTTAAATTTTGAAATATAATTAATTATTGCAGTATTGTGATAATTTTAAAAATCTTACCGCTGAATGTATCGCATTTTAGAGATGTTTAAATAAAATTAGAGTTGGAAAGTGTTTCGTAATCTATGCTTTATGTATGATTGATCTCTTTCTTTTTTTTTCTTTTTTATTTATTTATTTATTTTTTATTTTTACTGCCGGTAAAGTTATAATTCTATGATTTGTTTTGAATATCGGAGTGTTTACATTTAAAGCCAAAATTCTCAAATTCTAAACTAACAGCAAATTAACTTACCAGAATTAACTTTTTTTTTTTTCAAATTTTACAGGAAAAAATTTGAAAAATCAGCATCGTGGAGCCAAATGATTACAACTATACCGTGTTACCCTTCACTTTAAAGGGCTCGAAAAAGTCCTCCGATTGATGTCATACATTCGATTGATGTACATCTCCGCCGGGTGGATAACTTGCCCCGTAATGACGTCACGATTAAAAAAAAAATTGTATCACAGCTATTTTGCACAACAATGATTGAAACTATTAAGTTTCATGATCATGAACTGAGCCGTAAATAAACCATTTTATGCATGATTATATCAAATTTTGTCCTATGCTACCATGTTAAATATATTTATATATATATAAAAATTGAAAGATTTTAATCGAAAATTATGCATAAACTACTATGTACAAAAAAACCCATCTCTAGCATATCTGTTACAAATGACTAACTATAGACCAAAACTAAGGATAAAGATAGAAGGTAACATATCACTACAATGGAAAGGGGGATGAGAAGAATATTAGGATACAAAATTCACAATTAAAAGTATATAAATATATCAAAAAGAAAACACGGCAAAAATGAGAAAAGGCAATAATAATTAGCTCAAGATAAAAGATTAAGACATAGAGAACAATCAATTGAAACTACACAAAAAAAAGGCGGTTAGTTCGAAATTGCATTCTCATCAGGACATATATATATAATTTCAAATAAATTTGAGTTTTCTCTCGAATTTAAAAAAAAATTCTATCTAGTTCTCGATTTTTTTTATAACAAAACCGGATATAAAGTTTCATGAAAATTCATTAATATGTGTAGTACACAAGAAATAGACCACAGGCATCAGACAGACATATGGTCATCACTCCAAAAATAGTCAAAATGTGCACAGAAGGTGTTAAAACATATATTGGCATCAAAATCTCGAAATCGAAAATTTTCGTACGAGAAAGTAAAAATTTAAATGCATTTTATTTGCATTTCTTTGCATCCTCCCTAAGGGCGCTACTGCCCAAGCCAAAAAGTTTCTCCAAGAAACTAAATGTATATTATGTACATCGTATACCAATTGTATACCATTACCATCGTATACCATTTTTGACGAACCTATTTACTTACGGAATTTTATATCTCATCCAATATAGTGTGAAACGACATTACAAAAAAAAAAAAAAAGTTCGATTACGAGATCGTTGCGCATGATCCCTCCTGCTATTCCTCGTTAACCCCCTACCCCGCTGTTTAAATATCGCCCGTGTGGACCTCCCCGGGCTCTCAATTTGCTGTTTTATGTGACTTTAAGCTGAAGCAGGCAAACACTTCTGGGCGAGAATACACCCGCCTACTATGTCTCGATTAGCATGTTTATTGAAAAGATCTCTTTGAGTGTTTGCTTTTGAGCTTTGCCCAGAAGACGCTCTCGTGTGGATGAGTGATATTATTTTTCCAGCTTTGAATAGACTGTGGATTTCGGTGTCTTGTCGCTCAGGGTTGGAATATTTGACTGCCCGTTTTCTCTCTCTCCTATTTTCCATGTTTAGAGTAATATGGATCTGAGAGAGGAGTATAGAGCTTTCCAACATGACGTCACACGTTCTTTATCGTCTGCTTCAAATGCGTTTGTAGGACACAAAGTGACTTTCTTTGACTTGATCCATTTGATTTTGTAAGAAAAGCATGAGATTTGAAGGAAAAGTTTATAAATAGGCCGGACTTTTGTGCTGTTTGTCGAGGTGATGCAGATTATGTTTCTTTTAAAGAATCCCCTGTATTCCCATAACAGGGAAACCCGGTAATGTTAAATTAAAATCGTAAAGATGTGAAAATGGGATTCAGGAAAGATTTGATAATATTGACAACTTCAAAATTGAAATTCTCATATCCTTGAAAATTCAAGTTTATTCTTTTCTATTAATGTAAAATAACTTATTCATAAAGTGTTAAGTTTGAAATGTTTCTAAACCAGATTGAGCTTAAGTATGGTTGTAATCGGTAGTAATGTAGCTCGAGAAGATGCTAATCCATTTTTGAAATTTAAAATATATGGATCAATACCTTTTTATGACGGAAATTTTATTTTGATAACGCTTTGCCACTGCAAAATCCATGTTAACAGGCTTTTTTCCACTTCAAAATCCACGTCAAGATTAAGTCAACTGTCTATCCTACGTTCCCGGTTGCTATGCTGTTGCCAGAACTGAGGCCACGTGATGTGGAATACTCTGTACCCTTTCTTCGTTATAAAGAAACTTAAAATTCATAATCATGTGTAAATTCCAATAGTATTCTGAATGACATTGTTAGTAAAAACACTATTAAAATATATAAATTGTTGCTCCCAAACAGAAGTTTAAGTATGGTTTGTAATCGGCAATAATGCAGCTCGAAAAGATGTTAATCCATTTTTGCAATCTAAAATGTATGGATCAATACCATTTTTATGATGGAAATTTTATTTTGATAGCGCTTTACTATTGCAAAGTGCATGTTAGCACAAAGATTAAGTCTTAACTGCTTATTCTACATTCCGGTTGCTATACTGTTGCCAGGTCTGAGGTCATGTGATGTGGAATACTCTATAATTCCTCAATCAGTTTGCTTTCCCAGCATTCCATTGTATAAAGGGAGAGTATTATGAATGGGTCAAAAAGCCAACTCGTATTTATTAATCAACCATTTTCCAATTATGCCTGAGTGTGAGTCTGTGTAAACATTACCTCTAAAAATTCAATTATGCAAATTAAATTAGGTACAATTATTTACAATTATTTTAATTTAACAATTATTATTACAATTATTTTATTCGGTCTTACTGAGGTCGAGCATTGGAAGGCCCAGACCACACGACCAACCCTAAGGCTTACGGTAACTTACTGTGTGGCCGGGAGGTCGAGCATTGAGAAAGCCCTCAATTTTTCAAACACTTTTAAAAAATTGGGAAGACTTGAAAATAGTTAATTTTTTTTTAATAGTCCTTTTATATGTAATTTTTTTTTCTATTATTTTAAGCGGATCAGATGTACTGACATGCGCTGTTTTCGAGATATTGCACATTTTAAATTTTTTTAAGACTTTTCAATAATAAAATCATAAAATGAAAACAGACTTTTGAATAAGAAAGTCATTAAATATAATCGTTATCAAATTTGAATGCATATAGAAACTTTTTGAACGTCAGTGATGAACAAAATCTATAAATTTGTGTATTATACACTGTAAATAAAAACGTCTGGAATTCATATACAAAAGTAAATTAATGAGTGTCACAAATTTTACAGCTTCTTTTGAAGTGAAATATTTTTAGATCGATTTATCATGTGAATTTAATGTGTCGTAAAACGTTTGAAAATACACGTCATTTGAATTGGGTCCTTCCGATTGGCTGGTTGAGAAATGTTGATTTACCATTCCTTCTTTTTTGACTTTATATATAAAGTTAAAAAAGAAGGAATAGCAAATTTTGACCTTGAGTTTGTTGGCCTTTTTAGTACCGACGAAAGGGCAGCGTATCCTAGAAAGAGTTGTAGATATATGTATTTTAATTATCAGGGGGGGAGGGGAGCGCATGGATTACTTATAGGATGGATTACTACTTCCAGGGATCGCAAAAATTACGCTTGACCCTGGGGGAAGGGATGTTTTTGAGCCAGCCCTGCCATCAGAAACCCACTCATGCTGTGTTTAGTACTGGAAAAGCTCTGAAGGTAGTGTGACATTCAATGCGATAATACATACTTATCAAAAATCTGAATAACGAAAGAAGTGTGCTTATTTTATGCTAACCATCCAGGAAGTTGTTGAAAGTAAGTAAACGGTGCAGAAACGCATGTCAACCTTGTCCGCTGAACAGATCATGTTTATTAATATAATCTTTCGATCTGGCAATGATGAATGCGCCGCCTGGCACGGCTTAGTTCATTAGCAAGATCTGGAATGAGGTCTTGCTACAGACACTTAATAGAAAATTTTTGTATTGAACCTAGAAGGCAGCAATCCCCCCCCCCCCCCCCGTAATAGACGTATGGACCTAAATTCAGTACTTTAAAGTCTCGTCCACATTCTGCGATTTCGGATCAGAGTTGCCTTTTCCTTGTGAGAGATAGTACTCTTAGTCTTTTGGAGGGAAAATTTGTTTCAAAATGGGAGATTTTTTAACACTTGCAATTCGGGGCGTTTAAGCAATCAGAGTCGACTACTTTATTGTTAAAAAGGGTTAGATCCATTGAATTCTTCGAATCATTGAATTGATAGTTGTCACTCATGTACACGTGTCTCAAAGATATTTTAGATTTCATGTGAATATTTTTTCCTTAGCGTCTCTGACCCCACCCGAACCTGTCAGCCTAGAAGTTGGAGTTGATTGGGAGTTGAATAGAGGGAATCGCTTAATGTAGACAATCTGCCAAAAATTACATGAGCTCAAAACTCCTACTTTAGAGGGGCTTTAACAGTTTGTATATCAAATGTAAAAAAACACTTTTGCAATCGATTTAACTCGCATAGCAATAGGACTACCCTTTTCACATCCATACATTCACTCTTTGAATGGGGGATGCAAAAATAAACACGTCATCTTCAAGATTGAAAAAAAAAATAATCCTGATTCTTGAAGACCCTGGAAGGTAGGGGCGTATATCTTCCTCCCTCAGCAATTGGGCGGTCACAGGCGAGCGCTCCCGGCGGCGCCCACTTTTCCGCGGGCGCCCCTTAATCGGATCGGGCGCCGACACGGTCTGGCGGGGAGGATAGGAAAGATGGGGGATACTCTCCTCGAGCCCGAAGAACCCAGAAAAAGTACATAGAGAGTGGATTAGATCTCCGGCAAATGTTTGCAAGGACGTGGAAAAGCTGTGATCCGGAAAACCAGCCAATAAAAGCAGGGCACACGCTGAGGAATCTCGTCATTTCGAAACTTATGGAAGGGTTACCATAGATTGTTGGGTTAGATGGTGTTTCTGCAACTGACGCGGCATTGATATAACTATACCCTGTCAGACCCGAAGTCTGGACAGTCTTTTTTTATGCATTCTTCTCAATAATATCGATAATTCTCTACAGAGGCTGACCTACCATGCCGCTAAACTTGGCAATGCGGAGTACTCGCAGAGAGAGGGGGGGGGGGGGGGAGAAAATTGTAGAATAAATATATCCACGAAATTATAAGTGATAGGGCATCCAGGTCAGAATTTTTCGAAGTGAGCTCTAGGATTTGAAATTCCACTGCTGATTATTTTCCTGTTGATCAACTAAATCAGTCTGCTAATCCACCTAAATCAGTCTGCTAATCCACCTAAATCAGTCTGCTAATCCAGCTAAATCAGTCTGCTAATCCAGTTAAAATCAACCACTGCCAATGACTATTAGAAGATGTAAAACATTGAAGAATTCTGATGTTTATTTCTTTACGCCACCCTATCAAAATCCAAAATGCTCGACTTTATTGCCGCATCTGAACATTTACCTACATTGAACATTTACCTGCACCACTGTACCCTTATCTTGAGCAGAAAGTTAGCAAAACCCACGAATTGACCCTTCAACAAGCCCTCGCAACCTTGTTTGTCAGACTCCTCCGGTCGTAGAGCTTTCCTCGGGGCCCTGGGTGCTTGCAGAGGTTAAATATTCCGACCCACCCCGCATAGCCATCTGGTTCTCTCCACCCTGGAATCTTGTAACTAACCTCAGATACGATCTAGCTCCCATGACGGGAAAATTAATGAGATTATTATTATAAAAACCACCTTGGCTCCCTCTCCTCTACACAGAAATGTGTTTCACTTCGCACCATTTTCTACCTATGCGTCCACGTACAAAGGCCGTTCAAATACGACTCCGCTCAAAGCTAACACTGGAGAAACTTCAAGTGCCTTTTCACTCTAGTTGCCCTTTACCGGTATTCATACGTTCATTATACGTACAATAACTTGGTTGCCATTGTAACACTCGTCTTCAAATAGTAATTAATGTTACTTTCCCAATAATATATGATAACGTACTGTGGTGTGTATTGCCAGAAGAATAGAGTACCGGAACGCTCGTTGAACAAATACAAATAATTTATTAAGATTTTTTTTTCTTTATTTGCAAAGATAAATATGCCAAATATTAAAATATTTGTTCAGTATTTATTTAGGACTATTAAAATTAAAATTTCAAATGTAAAAAATTAAAAACAATTTTTTTTTAAACCAGAAAAGTAAAAATAGAAAACTGAAACTCCAAAATAATATTAAAAAGAAAAAAAAACTGAAGGATACTTTTCATTAAGTTTGTTTATCTAACGCATTGTAAGAAACTTTCAATTTTCATTGCGAAATTTATATTTTCGTTATTAAATAACTTTTTAAAAATCTATTAATTTTAATGATTACTATATATATATATATATATATAATAAAGATAAAATTAATATTAAAAGTAAAATTAAAATAGTTATACTAATTTAAAACATGATCAGTGTCATACCCTGGTTCAAAAACAATACGGAGGAAAATTAATTAAATATGATATGATAGGAAATATCAGACAAAAGGAAAACAATGCTACCATAAAAGACAAAATGATCTTAATTTTAAATATGAATAATACACATGAATTTATCAACATGCAAGAGCGAAGCATACTAATCAAGTTCAAACAACAAAGAATTATCAAAATCTGGAGGCTCAAAATATTAAAATGACAAAATAAGAGAAAAGATACAATCCGAAAATATGAAATAGGATAGAAGCTCTGTGAATCCAGCTTATCAAGGATCTTTGCATCCACAGAGGTTCCAAATGTGTTTCGCTCAACGATACAGCCACATGGCCGAAATAACGTCAATATATATATATATATATATATATATATATATATATATATATATATATAAATAATATAAATAATAAAAATATAGAGATAAGAAAGCTAATGTATAGAATATGAAATAAATAGCATACCCTAGTTTAAGAACATTAAAGAACTTAAATGTTATCCGTCAAAGAGGATTTGAAATATAATATCTAACAAAAGGAAAACATTGATACCAGATAATTAAAATTGATCTTAATTTTATACTAAAACGTAATATAAGTAATAAAATGTGGGAATTAAATTAACAGTTTACAAGAGTGATACATACAATCTAAGCACGTGCGTCAAAGAAATGGTAAATGCTGGAGGCCCAAAATATTAAAATTATAAAAATGGTAAATGCTGGAGGCCCAAAATATTAAAATTATAAAAATTTAATGAAGAAAATATGTAATTTTTAATAGATGGAATTTGATAGAACCTCTATAGATGCTACTTTTCAAGGATCTCTACATCCACTAATTCTAAATGTATTTCATATTATATATATATATATATATATATATATTATATGATATTCCAATGATACATTAGAGATAAATTGTAACTCATATAACCATAACCTAAAAAATAAGATAACTACGTAAAAAGATGATTATATGTGTATATATATATATATATATATATATATATAATATAACGTTTCGTAACGACGGTGGATTTCGGTCCAAATACAACACAACTGGTAACTGATAGGGAAAATATTCGTCGAAATCAAAATTGAAACTGGAGTTTTTGATTGAGTTTTATCTTTTACTATATATTTTTAAAAATCGGATAACAATTAAATATGACCAAATATCCTGATTTCCATGAGACAGTCTCACTTTTCAGCCTTATATCAAACTTGTCACAAAGGCACCCCATGACCATTTAGTTCGCATCGTCCTATCTAAGTCAGGCTCTGATTACATGTTAAACAATAAATGTCTTATACTAAAATATATTTATTATTACTATGTTTACTATTATCAAATGAGGGAATGTTTTGCAAGTATATTTTTAACTGTTAACTAAAAATAAAATGGACTGCTTTAACTAAAAATAAAATGGACTGATTTAACTAAAAATAAAATGGACTGCTTTGTTCTGGAGATATCATTAAGCATTTTTGAGATATTCAATATCGTACTTTTTCGCAAAAAATGCGATATTTCGAAAGAATCAAGTGATTTCCAGGAAATTTGATTTATTATAATCGGTAACGACAAAAATCGCATTGATTGTCAGTGAGATTGATTCATAAGAAAGCTCTAATTAGTGTCATTTTTCCATTAATAACCGTCTTTGAATAGCTAAAATGTAAAACTATTGGCGAAAACACAGCATAAAACAAAATAGTAACTGTATCAAGCGGTTTCACGGGGCAATAAATATTCTTCAGGATACAGAGAAACCACGCCGACAAAGGTAAGCATTCGTCTGTCGATAAATAGTTGTATCACGTGACGCAGGGAGGAAATCGTTGTAAAACGAAAAATAGAAAAGATGAAATAAAATAAAAACTAGGTGGAAGGGAAAAGAATAGCAGATGGTTTCAAAACACTTTCATTAAATGCGACTACGAATTTAAGTGCCTTATGATAAAATAGTTTAGTAAGCGGTGTCTGCAGCTATATGAGCAACATCATGAACTAATTAAAGAAATGCGCAGAAATGGTTATAAAAGTAAGTGCAGATTAATGACTGCGAAATTATGTATATAGCACAAATGAAAGAAATATGCTGTTTCTGTAGCCAAATGCGCTATATCAAAAATAATCGTTCAAAGTAAAATAAAACATACCAGTTTATAAAAGACTAAAAAGTAAGAAAGTAACAAATAAAAGAATAGCCGGTTTCAGAAATCTGCATGAGCTACTCCATCAACTAAATTCAAATAACATTCGAACAATCTACTTTTTAAATACTTAGGAGGGGGAAAAAAAATAATACGAAATAAAGAATAATTTAACGAAAAATAAATGAAGCACCATGTTTTGGAAGTCTTAACCTTTTCAACTAAATGTGGACATTTCTTGAACTTTATCTAACTTCAAATATTTTCGCAGAAATTTGAGATTACCTTTGATTCATTTAAAAAACATAGCGTATATTAAAAAGATTAAAATTAAATGTAATTATTAAAAATTATTTGTCAAAATTCAACGTAAGCACTGACTTTTCTGCAAAGAGGGAGAAATGATGGCACTTCACAGACCACGAGCATTCTCAATAATGGATTTTCCAAAAAAGTCCAAAAACACTGGCATGCCAGACAGATTTTGAGGTAACAGGTGGTATATGGTGCTGCACGTATAACTTAACTTCTAAGAAAAACCGCACACATACCTCACCGTTTGAGATGCCGATTGCCTGATCGCAAAAACCGACATGAAATGACAAGTTCGATTGAAGAGAACCGCCATTGAGATGGTTTTGACTGGAGCCAGTGTAAGTAGGTAGTTCGAAACTTTTCATAATAATCGATTTTGATGACTTTGGTAGTTACAAAGAAACATAATAATAATAGACCTATCTGACAGGAAGATTTAAACGGTTCGTAATATGGATTGAATTTTGGAGTTCTAGGAAAATGAATTGCATTCATATGAAATTAATTTCTGTTTTAAAAGTGTATTGGTTTTCCTTCTTAAAATAACGCATGCTTTTCTTGATGTATAATTTTCTTGATATACCTGTGTGTGTATAAAAAGTTTGAAAAAGTTGAAAAGTAAAAAGTGGAGTTGTGTATTCATAAAAGGTATTCTATTTCCGATAAAACAAATATAAATTATTTATATTTATGTTCGGAGTTATAGGCGCTCAAAGTGTTTACATTATTCGTAGAGTTCAAATTTCAACAGGGTACCCCGACGTTGTTCACGTCAAAAGTGTTTAGCAGATACTATCAGATTAAAAAAAAAAAATTCTAACAGTCTATATTGAGATCTTTTAATGCACTGACAATGCAATCGATAAAAATTACCCACAGCTATTTTCGCCAAGAATTCGTTAATTTCATGATACGATAGAATGCGTTTTTTCCGTGTCGTCATTCAGCATCACGTAAAGATGTTTCACTTTGCAAATGTTACACGTTATACTGGGATCTGTCGTAGATGGGTGTTGTGTGAAGATTCCATTAGAATAGGTGATTCTCGTGTGACGTCACGCATGACGTCACACGAGCTATTATGCTAATGAACAATAGTATACTTACAAAGGCATAATCATTCTGTCATATCAATTGAAATGCCGATATTTTTCTGGAGGTGATTTTCATCTACGTTACAATCGCCAAACAGGTTGCAGGGTTAAGATCATACAGAAATTAGGATCACGCAATTTGCCTTTGTTTATATAGGTTTATTAGTATAGTAGCTACGTCACAATTGTCAGACATATTGTACCAAGGCTCCTGAATATACAGGCTGGCGCAACAGACACCCACCCCAGAGACAGTTATTCGTCCCCCCCAGAAACAGTTATTCGCCCCCCCCCCAGAGACGGTTATTCGTCCCCCCAGATCCCAGAGACAGTTATTCGCCCCCCCCCCCGGAGACATTTTGTTACCCAGCTAAATGATAATGTAATATAATGGAGTATAAATGTAATATAATAAATGTACGCTGTATGTAGTTCAAATTGCAATATTTATATGCACACACACATATATATATACACAAAATATAATAACCAACTCCAAGTAATCATTGAAATATTAAAATCAACAAGGCAGTCAAACCAAGTAAGTACTAGACATTATGATAAAGATTGGGATAATAATTGAGATAAAAACTGACACCAATTCAGCGCTATTGCAGCGAACTTTAGTGTAATTCAGTTCTTACTAATTAAAATAGGATGTTAATACAGAAATTCGTAAACAACTTAACAGAAAACAAAATTACCAATATATAATACACGCTTCGTGCAGCAGACGAGTACATGGATAAATATTAGAAAAATATAATAATACATAACAACCAATTCCAAATAATCATGAAATAATAAAATCACCATAAATATATATAGCAGTAAAAAATTGCCTACTATATATACATATATATATGTATATACTCGTGTATACTATATATATATATACTCGTGGTTATTTTAATATAGATTTTAAAGTATTAAAATAACCACGAGTGAAGTAATTTCATACATTAGTATTTATATGGCGAAAATGTTGCCAATAGGTTTTGTATCTAATTTAATAAACAATCATTCTGACTTTGGTTTTAAACATTAGTTTTGAGTATATAGTTTTTAAAGGATTAAATAACCACGAGTGAAGAAATTCCATACATCAGTATTTATATGGCGATAATGTAGCTAATAGGTCTTGTATCCATTTTTTAAAATAACCACTCAGACTTGGATTTAATTAGTCATGAATATATTGATTTTAAAGTATTAAATAGGCACGAGTGAAGTAATTTCATACATTAGTATTTTAAATTAATTGTTAAAAAAATTTTTATAGTGAGCTTTTCAGTTTGATTTAGCGTAGAATAGTAAACTTTTAAAGATTTACATATTATTGAAAGTGTATATGTTTGTATGTAATTTTTACGGTTTTATAAGAGTCATGAAGTAAATAGGCTAGGGAGTATTGGCTACCGGGAGCGTTTGCCATGGCGGAAAAAAGCTTTAACCGGAGTGTTGGGGGTCGCAACTCCCCCCGGCCGTTACTCCTGTCACTCTTCTTGAAATTTACGAGTACATTGTTACTTGTTCTTTTTTGGGAATTTATATAGGTATACACATGTAAAATCGCAGCATAGCGCTTTACAAGTTGTATTATAAATTATTTTTTGCTTTTAGCTTTTTAATCAATTCGACAAAAATTGTAGCAATTTTTCAGGTTTTATATTATATATATATAGTGATTTTATTATTTCCTGATTATTTGGAATTGGTTATGTATTATTAATATAATAATACATAATAACCAATTCCAAATAATCATGAAATAATAAAATCACCATATATATATATATATATATATATATATCAGTAAAAAATTGCCTACTATATATATATATATTGTGGTATATAGGGCAAATAGAAACTTGCCCCCTAAAGTTTCGTTAGCTTTCCCCCTCCCCTCCGCTCAAAGTCCTAAGAGAAGCATTGTTGTCGAGTCATTTAATTGATATGGTCGAAAGCATGATCACTCAATTTGTCTTTGTAGGCATATTCTTATTAGTATAGTAGCTGCGTTGAAGTGGCGTCATATAAAAAGCATCTGAACCAATCCTGCCATTGCTAAACAAATCCTGTTTGCGCACGAGGTTCGCGCAGAACGGAGCATGGACTGCGAGAAAGAGTGATCTCACGTTGCTGCTGCTGGCAAAGGGTAAGGCGAGATAATATAACGCAAAACGTGATGGCGCATTCTATGGCGATATTCCTGGGGAAATCGCGCCCCCCTGCCCCTGAATATCCCCCCTACGCACACCCCTTGGCAAACCGGCAAACTTGTAACCAACCACGAAAATATAGATACGATCTTTAGCTTCCAAGAAGGAGGGGGGGGGGGGAGAAATAATGAGATTACATGCGGCCGCTTTTATTATTGTGCTTTAAAAACTAAAAAAAATAAAATGATGAGAGGGGGGTTAAAAGGGGGTTGCGCGCGCAATTACCTCGAGTAGCATCACCGGTGTAGGCCTTGCCCGTGAGAGGGGGTGTTGGCTCGCTCGAGTGGCCGAAAAGTGTGAAGCGCCGTAATGAAGCCGGTTGTGAGGCGGACGATTTTCGGTTATCGCAGCCATGAACTGACTGACTGCAGGGCGTTTTGGGGGTTGGATAAGGGTGACAGCAGTGACATTGTCGCTGAGATATAAAACGGCGAAACACCTCTATAATGAATCCCTAAGGGACGGACCCATAAATTTCGTTATATCTAAAATTCGTTAGCCAGCTTTAATATGCTGTTGAATTTTAAGCAGTTTTTGGTTTTTTTTCTTGCTAGTAGTCACAAGGCAATTTATTCCCTGCCTTTCGTAATATTTCAGTTTTGAAATATTTTATTGATATTTTGAACTATACGAGAATTTAAAAACCGTTAAATATAAACAATAGTACGCTTCAATCAATTTATAAAAAAAAAAGTATTTACTGTTAAAAAGTTAATTGTAATTACATTTTTAACACTTTACAACATAGTTGAAAGTGTTTATGACTTTGTTCATTCTGTCTGTTTGTCCGGTAGCACGATAACTGCCGTAAAAATGGCTTTATCAAAATGAAATTTTAGTATGTTTTTCAGACGGTCTGTGGGACCTATGGGGATATAAATGAATACTATCACCCAATTAGTTTTTTTATTGAACCCTGGTTCAATAAAAGAAATACATTGAACCCTACGGTTGAAAAAATGAAATACATTGAACCCTATGGGACCTAATTTTTCAAACATTTTTTAAGCGAATTTAAAATTCACAAATTGCTTCAAAAATTTTAGGAAATATTCAAATTATCCCATAAAATATATAAAAAAAATTTCAGTAAAATATGCTAGGTAGTTTTCTAAATAAAAATTATTTAATATAGGGAGAAAAACAAATTCAATTAAATTCTGACTCTCGTTATATCCTCCAGAAAGAAAAAAGAAATATGTTATATAATAAATATCTTTCCAAGAGTTTAATATTTTACACATGAGAAAGGTTTCACATTTTAAAATAAATATGGTAGATAACAATTTTTCAAATTTTTAAATAAAATAAATTATTATAGTGATAAATAATAAATTATATTGTGATGAATGAAACGATTAAGAAAATGTTTATGAATGAAATGCTGCTTTTATATAGAGGCGATTTATATTTCGATGACGTCATTTGAATAACGTTCATTTGTTTTCGATGATGTTTTCAAATATAATAAATTATTGTAGTGTTATGATAATTTTAAAAATATTACCGAGAAATGTATCGCATTTTAGAGATGTTTTAAACCAGGCAATTTATATTTCAATGCCATCATTTGAATAAAGTTCATTTTCTTCGATGAAGTTTTCAAATATAATAAATTAATGTAGTATTGTGATAATTTTAAAAATATTACAGAGGAATGTATTGCATTTTAGAGATGTTTGTGTAAAATTGCATTGAAGTTGGAAAGTGTTTCATAATCAATGCTTTATGCATGATTGATCTTTCTTGTTTTAACTTTGGAATTAAAATGCTTTTAAATAGTTTACGAATATTTTAAAGCTTTAAACATATTATATACATTTTTAAATGCGTATTTAGCTGTATTTCAACACATTACAAATTGGTATTTTTACTTGTTCAAGTATTTTTCGGATAAATTAAAATATTATTATACACTCGCAATATTATTTGTGTTATTTTAACTTTTTAAAAATAATTTAATTATTCTAAAATTATAAACGCATCTATAAATTTTAGAAATGAAACATATATTTTTAAATATGCAAATATATATTTGTTTTAAATTTAAATATTGAATGAACATCTTTTTGACAAAATTATATTTATTCAATATGAAATTTCTACTTAGCATCATTATAACGGGTGTAAAAATGGACAGAGGAAAATAAATTTTTCCTTTAATTGCAAAGTATTAACCGATATTTTAGACTGCTTTAGAACTTCTTTGTGGATTTATAGACTTTACAGAGCTGCAGTTTGCTTTTCTTGCTTGTTTTTATTCTGTATTTTTGTGTATTTCTTTTGGACTTTCCGGTAGTGATTGTGCTGTGTGTTTCTACACACTAGCGAATGATCGATGTATCAAATACTACTGCTAGAAATAAAATATTTTAGACATACGTCATCATACTATGAAATATGTACGGCTAAATATATAATTAATTTTTATTTTCCAGATTTTTTTTAACTATAGTGTTTGGAAACTTTTGGTTGGAATAAGTTCTTGAAAATATCTTCCAATATTTTTAATGGATGCTATCATCCATTAAAATATTGGACAGCTAGCTGTTTAATATGATTAATGGAATTTTAATGCGTTTTTATTATGTCGCCGTGTCGGTATTCAAAGCTAACAGTGGAAACAAAGTATGCACTATGCATAACCCGCTTTTATGTTCTGAAATGAAACCCAGTATTTTAAAAGTTTTATTCATATTAATAAAAATTAAATACCTGTCGGAGATAACAAATAATAAATATACTCATAAAAAACGAGCCATAAAATTAGGTTTTTCACTTCTGTTAATCAAAGTTCCAAAACTTTAAATAAATGTTCAAAGCTTTAAATTAATGCTCCTAAATCTATATACAGGAGCCTAAATATATACAGGACTATATATATATATATATAGAGAGAGAGAGAGATAGAGGGGGGGGGGGGGAGGAGGAGCGTTACTCTAAATAATGCACATAACAGACTCATTCAGTCACCATCTGGTGGATAAAATAAGACAATTTTTCGAACAACATCATAACCCACAAAGAGAAAGAGCTATTACCATAAATAATAGCTCTTAAATAATACTCTTACTCCATTTATTTCCATTATTTGTTTATTACTGATATCATTAGGAGATGAAAATACTGGGGGAAGAAATAACAAATCAGCATTTTTATGTGCTAGAAGTACATTTAATTTTATTGAAATATACTTTTTATGGGAAAATAAGCAGAACAGATTCCCAAAAAATAGTTAAAAGATATCTTATTTATTATTATTTTCCTTTTTCTAAACTCGAGACACAAAATTGACAGTTATCCGATATTCAACCGTACTACAAGATAAAATTTAGACCTTTGTTGGCAAAATAAATATTTTTTCGTGAATGGAACGTGCGGTATTCAAAAAATGATGCTAATGAATTGTAGCATAATATAGAATGTAGGTAGTTAACATTTTTAACAATACTTGATAATTTTTTTATTTTGTGCAACTTTTTGATTCTGAATTTGCTCGAAAAAAAAAAAAAGTGCGATTGAAGTCCCTATATCTTGAAAACGGTTCATGCTAACGTTGAACACAATATCTTGAGAACGTGATTGAACACAATATCTTGAGAACGTGATTAACGCATAATATCTTGAGAACGGTTTATGCTAGTGTTGTTCCAAAATGCGTGTCATTAGTTTTCTTGTAATGATTTATACATAAGATAATTGTCTATTTCACATTGATTGTTCTGATATCTTTATGCTTTTTAAAAATAATCATTGGAAAATATGGGGTGAAGTTTCCCAAATTTTGACAGAGTTTATAAACAATAGTGTATTTAGTATTGACTAAATATATACACAATACGTTTACGCACACACACAGGCATCGCTTCAAAAACGTTCGATTTGAGTTCAAGGATAATCAAAACATGTTAATCTGTCAAACTTGATTTCGACTTTTTGATCCCGTCTCAATACTTTCCTATTTATGAAGAGGAAAGTGAAGAGAAAAATAAATTTTTACTTTTTTGCACCATAGTATGCACTTCCTTTTACTACGAATATTATCGTAAACGAGTACATATGTTATAAACAGACGAGTCGTTACTAAATGGAAAGACTTGTACCCGACGTTGCTACTAGGACACGGTTACGACCGACTGGGTGGAGGTGGGCGTTGACGTAGTTACTTCTGTCTCCCTATTTTGTGACATACATTTGTTGACATATCGAAGTCGGATAGTTTATTTCGTTACGCAAAACGAGGAGGGTGGAGTTCGCCAAAGATATTCCACATCAAAAATGAGATGCTCACTTACGAAAACAAACATCAGGCTTATAAAACAAGTAGCGTTGTTATCAGTGCGTGCGTGTGTGCTGATCGTTAAATGATTCCACGACACCCCGGGACGCGAATCTTCTCTCGTTCCGTCCGGACATTCGCTCGCAGTCCGCATACGAAAAACGTTCGCTTCCAGGGTGTGGCCCAGGGTCGTTCTGCATGCAAGGTCTGCCGCCCGCAGTGATTGCCGTGTTGACACGACGGATTAGGAGGTGTACCCCCCCCCCCCCCCTCACCTCCAGCTTGTCAACTCTCTGATCGCCACCAAAAAATCGCATAACTCTCATTTTTGGTCGAGAAAAGCTCATAACTCTTCGCCGACTTTTGCGTCTCTGTGTCACGGCCGTTAATATAAATAATTTTCTTTCAAAATGAAGCGACTTCAATCCCCAAACAGAAGTAAGCGGGAAATTGCCGACCTTTTACCACCCTCGGACTGATTTCGCAATTTTTGCTGTTCGTCAGCAAAGAGTAGAGTAAATCAAGTTTTTCTTGTGAAATATTTTATACGTACCCTAGCTAATCTCAATTTATTATTATTATTATTATTATTTTCAATTTACACTCTCTCAGCATGATTGAGACCAAAAGTAAAAAGTTGGAAACCAAGCGGAATGTGGGTTTACACGTAACTCATTTTATTCTAATTTAAAATTGCTAACACTTTGCTGGTTTACATTACTTGGGAATAAAGGTCTCTGCTCTTTTTTTTTTTTTTTTTTTTTTTTTTTTTTTTTTTTTTTTTTTTTTTTTTACGATTTGTTGTGCTCTTGTTTTTTTTTTTTACATTGACACCTGGAAGATTCTGTAAGGGAAATGGATAGACCAAGGGGACTAGACATTTAAAATGTTGTATAACGAATAGGTGTAGAAAACGAAGATTCCACAGGAATTCACACACAACTTAACTGACGTAGTCCTGTTAGACGTATGATTCATTTTTCTAGTGGAAACATTCATTTAAATATTACTTTCCATCAGTCATGGTACAATACAATCCATAGAGTTTGAAAGGTGATAAAACTCCTATGCTTGAAACGCTTGATAATGTCATATTACTTCGAGAATACTATCTAGGTATCGCTCGTGTTAGTAAAGTAGTCGCTAGTTGACACAACACAAAGTCTACCATTTCGTACATGTATTTTTTATTATTTTTTAATGAAGGGTCCCATCATTATGAGTATAATTAACCAGTATTTGTTCATAGTTGTAGGATATAGTACAGAATATAGAGATAAATATAAATTGAAAGGTAAAATAATTTTGAATATGTAGAAATATTCTTTGTCTCGGTTCTAATTTGCATTGCGCTCATAATTTATTTTTACAAGGTTGTTAGTTAAATAAATATTTTAGACCTTTCGCCATAGAAAATACATACAATGCAGGACTCTTTATCTTACCCCAGCGCCACCTGAAGGATTGTCTCAAGCAATATTAGGGTCTTAACATGAAGTTTTAACTCTTACTTTTCCCTCCATGGTAAAATCTATTTAGAGTATCGTCCACCATTGACAAAACCGCTCAAATCTGAGATTCCTTGGAATATAAATCTTCTGAAAAATACTGTTTCTTTATGGAAAATATTTATATAAATCCCCCAAAGGTTGCATGCTTGTCTGCCACGTTATTTCAAGCACTTCTCTAAGATTAATTGAATTTTTAAAACATGTTAATTTGTGTGTGAGGGGGGGGGGGGGGTGCTCCTCAATAAAACGTCCGATATGATAGTAAAACGCACTTCTGGATAAGATAGACTATAAATATGGTGCAATGGCAAATCGTTTGATTAGAAGAAGGTATACAATTCCGCTTTTCCAATATTTGTTTTCTTTAGGGTGTGCCGCATTCTAAACTGTTCGATTTGCCGAGTAAATGAGAAATGCTTTCTTTTTAAGTGAGATAAAGTCATCAAATTTGGCGCACGGGTAAACATTCAGATATAAGACATCCTGGAAAACACCAAATATTCTAAAATGTAAATTTGAGGGAGTGGGTATGTATCCTTTACACTAAAAAGGTTGAAAGGAGCACTGGTTTGGATGAATCACTTATGAGTAAGATATAAATTTGTGGTTTGATAACAATAAGTATCAGTCGTATGATGGAAAATAGAAAGAAAATTACTGCGTTGCAAGATGTGGTATTTTAGGGGTAACGAACACCGAAATATTAGATTTCCCGAATAATTGAGAAATATCCTGTCTTAAATGATACAGTAGTTGAAAATTTAGTGCGCAGGTTCGATAACTGGAAAATTGAATTATTCCAAAAATTTACATTGTTCAAGGTATGTTTACTGTGTGTTTATTGATTTCCTAAAGGTATTCGTCTGGTATTAATAAAATATTCCTTGAACGTTTCTTAAAATCATGCAAATTGCATAAATTCTATACAGTTATTCTATATAGTTATACAAATTCTATGTAGTTCTATGAGCGAAATATACTAAAATTCAAATTTAGATTACCTACCTCATTAATATCGAAATTCGTTAAACTGTAGAGAAAGTAGTGTATTAGTCACGACAAATGCTTTAAGTATGCTCCAAAAATCAATGCACGATATGTCAATGTCAGATCAACATCGAGTAAATGATGCAAATTAAATTGTATTGATGTAAATTAAAAAATCTGATATGAACTGCACATATCTTTCTCTGTAGATAGTTCCTCTTTATATCTTAAATAATTCATTACATTGGGTTTAATTGCACTAAATATAACAAACACAATTTATTGAAATGACACTGAATTGACACTTTTAATTCAATTTTCGTTTTCATTGGGTAACGGGGCATATTTTCAAAGGCGGCGTAGCAAAAATGAGAGAATAAAACTAAAATAGCTCGAGAACGGCTATAGTTCTAGCGCAATGGAGTGGGTCTCATTCCTTTCATCGTCAAAAATTCTATATGAAATAAGCATTTAATGGATACATTTAAGCATATGCAGTCTTTTATTTTAGGTTTTGACGCTTTTTGCGGACCATTTCGCATAAAAATGAAAGTTCTTTTTCCCGAATCGAAACAAAATCTAATCAGCACCAGAGTCACTCACCTATAAAATTTTGGGAAGTTTAGTCAATTATTTTCTGAGTTCGAGTGGATGCATACACTGCATAGGCAGACACAGACGTAACTCTAAAAGTAGTTTTTTTATTAACACTTTACAACAAAGTTGAAAAGTGTTTATGACTTTGTTCATTCTGTCTGTTTGTCTGTCTGTCCGTTAGCACGATAACTGCCGTAAAAATGACTTAATCAAAATGAAATTTTATATGTTGTTCAGACGGTCTGTAGGACCTATGGGAATATAAATGAAAAATATCACTCAATTAGTTTTGGATTGAACCCGGGTCGAAAAAATGAAATACATTGAGCCCTATGGGACCTAATTTTTCAAACATTTTTTAAGCGGATTTAAAATTCACAAATTGCTTCGAAAATTTTAGGTAATATTTAAATTGTTCCATAAAATATATAAAAAAAATTCAGCGAAATATATTCAGTAGTTTTTTAAATAAAAATTAAAATAATAATTACACCTCTTATATGAAACGATCACGTGACCATGATATGAAACGATCACGTGACCCACTTCAAAATTATATATATGACATTCATCTTGTTTCAAAATCGGGATTTTTTTAAGTTCTTTTTAATTCATATTGAGTGTTGTATCCGTCCTAAAACTACTTTATTTTTGCTTAAATTCTGTGCATCTACATACTGAAACACCGCAATGACAATATATTTGAGTTTAAATGCTCATCTAAATTTGATTATTTCTACAACTAAGCCTATTTTTCAGCTATGTAAAATGTAAACAGCAAAATATATAGAATGAGTTGTGTTAGAATTCCTGTATTTTTTTTAACACAAAATAATTTAGTCCATGGAGTCTGCATGGCTGATATGAATAAAATATTAATTGATTTCATAAAGAGAAGGACGATTTTTTACGATGAAGTTTCAAGCACATTAATTTCAAGCACATTAAGAGTTTAATTTTTTGTAGCTCCATGGTCTTAAACAAAATGTTTAAATAAAATAAATTATTATACGTAGTATTGTGATGAATGGGAGAAAGTTATGAATGAAATCCTGTTTTTATAGAGAGATCCAGGCGTGTTATTTTTTCTATGACGTCATTTGAATTAATTTCAGTTGTTTTGATGAAGTTTTCAAATATAATAAATTATCGTAGTATTATGATAATTCTAAAACTATTACCGAGGAATGTATAACATTTTAGAGATGTTTAAACCAGGCAATTTATATTTCAATGCCGTCATTTGAATGAAGTTCATTTTTTTCGATGAAGGTTTAAGTTTTCAAATATAATAAATTAATGCAGTATTGTGATAAGTTTCAAAATATTACCGAGGAATGTATTGCATTTTAGACTTGTTTAAATAAAATTGCATTGAAGTTGGAAAGTGTTTCATAATCAATGCTTTAAGCATGATTGATCTTTCTTGTTGTAGATATCCTAAATCGTGTAGAGCAGTCAAAAAACTCGATCTGCAATTTTCGACACCATTCCAATACTGTCCTTATACATTATCATGTATTGTAGGGAAAGTACATATGTTCATGTGACTTTTACTTGGTTCGATTATTAGTATACAATCAAATTCGTTTTAAACGACATTATGTGCTAGTCATTATCTTTCTGAAGGAACAAAATTTGACTTTTTTATATCCGTAAATTGACAATTTTATCTATTAAAACTTATAAAGTAGTTCAACCTTCAGTATTGCGCCTTTTAAATAAGGATTATTACTCATACTGTTATTTAATATATATATTTTCAAAATGTGTTTTATCAGTGAACATCGTTTTCTTACTGCCATCTTTTTGTATTTAGTTATGGAAGCTGTGATAAATACTACGCAATTACTCCATATTTTTTACTTTCCTCATACACACGTATAGGGAAAATTGTGACTGGGTCGAAAATTTGAAATGTAGTTTTCGTCGACGGAGCACGTTTCACTCATCTCTGAGATCTAATCGAACGGTTTTGAAGTGATTGTCTGTGTGTGTTTGTAGATTAGTGTGTGTGATATCCCACGAACGAATGGAGTGTTCCCTCGAAATTTGGAACGATTATTAAAATTACTGAATACTGGAACCCTATTGATTGTAAATGCGATCAAACGTTTGGAAGACTCCTGAATTGTCCAGATTTAAAAAAAAAAAAAAAAATCATTCGAAATTTAATAATGTTAAATAATCATTTTATCCGTAATGTGTTATTTTGAAACGAATAACACAATCTTTAGAATGATAGCTTGAACCGTTCTTGAGATATTGCATGTTTTTCAAAACAATTATCTAAAAAAATTATATAAAAATGAACAGCAGTAAGCATTAACAAATATGTAACACTTAGCGATACATTTGGCAATCGTGACGACTCATTTGACACAATATCGGCAATTTGGCTATTTTTTGTGGTGCCAAATGGACGAAAATGTCACCCAAACGGCGAAAATGACGCCAAATTAATGAATTAATAATTAAAATATTTTAATATAATGGATTTTAATATCTTTGCTTAGTAGATGTTAGCAATTTTTCTCAATTGTGAATTTATAATTTCGCCAAATTTAAGCGAATTGGATATTTCAAAATAATTTTACATGCTGTCGTCCAGGAAGGCGTCTCGTCAGTGTACTTTTCACCGTCACAAAAATCTTGTCATCCATTGTTTCGCATTGAAAGTACTTGCATTACATAGGGAAAGTCATGTGCTGCCCACATCAGATTTTTTGTGCATGCTGTGATAAATACTCACACATAAAATGTAATTAGCTCATATTTTTTATTTATATGTATGGGTGATTATGCATGCTATGGTATAAAATACTCATATTGATAAACACTCATACATAAAATGTAATTAGCTCATATTTTATGTGTATATGTATTGTTAATTATGCATGCTATGTGATAAAATACTCAAATAAATGATAAAATGAAATGACCTCATATTTTGGATGTATTTATGTGTGTATCTATGAATGAGTAATTATGCATATTGTGATAAATATAGATAAAATGTAATTACCCGATATTTATATGTATGTATATATGTATGTAAAAGTGAGTATGCATGCTGGAATAAAATAGTAGCTGGAATAAACTCGTATAGATAAAATAACTCATATTTTTATAACGTGTGTGTATGTATAAGTTATTACGCATGCTGTGATAAATACCTAGTTCAGACATGTGTGTAATTTGTTAATCCATGAACTTAAATTTCATTTATTATATTTATATTTCCGGGTCAGATGAGGGAGTAGTAGACGACCCCCCCCCCCCCCCTCTTTTCTTTCTTACTGCCCCGGCCTAAGAAGCGATTGCTCACCTCGCTTATTACGGCTGTCGGGGCTCCGCCCCAACCCAGCGGGGGCCCCTGCCGGCGCAGAGTGGGAGTTTCGCCGCAGCGGGCAGCCGTCGTCGCCCGTCGCCCCGGGGAGCCGAATTAGGCCTAACTGCCGCAGCGGCGCAAAAAGATCCACAGGGAGGGTTGTCGAAATGGAAACACCGTTGCGGTTGCAAAGAGAAACCGGTTACGCTCCCTCCCTCTTCCACCTCGACAGTGGACGTGTTGCAAGAAGGATACTTTTATTTATTTTTTAATGGATTTTGATTTTTTTTTTTACGGGTTTCTGGGAGGGGGGGCTGAAGCTGTGTTTCGAACGTTATGTACACGGTAGCGGCGCCGAACGGGAAAAATTTTGCTATACCTGCAGTTTGATGGAGTTGTGCTGTGTTCGTAAGCAAACACGGAGGTAGCTACCAAAACAAATGGATTCGTGTTGGAAGACAGCGAGGTTTAAATGTCTAATAATGGAAGAATGGTGAAGGCTTGAGCGGTCGTATGCATTGCAATCGGCGTTGACGTGATATCAGAAGTCCTTGTGGTAGGAGACATCTCTGACGCAATTTCTAATTATAATTTCATCTGCATTACGCTGGAAATAAGTGGATTTCAACTAAGTCACAATCATCATATATATTGTAGGGTCATCCAATTGATATACACAATCACGTATTTTTAGGTATATTTCAATTTATTAGTATTGTAGCTACCTTACATCTTGCGTGACGTCAAATAAGCTCGGCCAATCCCGAGACAGTATCCGGCCGTTTCCGGGACGGGTTTGGGTACTTTTTAGGATGTAATGTTTGATTGGGGATACAAATGGCCTTGAACCCGGTTAAGTGTTTCTTTTTTTTTTTTTTTTTTTTTTTGTTGCGTAGAATATCCCCAAGCTCCATGCCGAATCCGGATTAAATTTATGTTTCATATACAACAGTCCGGTAAAAGTTTGGTCATCATACACTAGTCAAAACCGGACGTCTGACTTCCGAACTTCCAATTAAATTTAATCTGGTTTCCATAGAGTTGACAAGCAGCATTATAGGGCTTGTCGTCAATTGGAAAGCTAATGGAACCACAACAAAAGAAGAAAAAATTTGAAAATGATTGAGTCATTGGGTTAGCTTGTTGTATTTTAAGAATATTACAGGAATTTCCGATCTACTTAGCGAAGCTGTAAACGGGGGAAAGGGGTGTATCTTTATTTGGTGCAGATTTGTTTATCGCCCTGTTTATTAATAACAATGTATGTAAATAATCTGATGTGGGCAGCACATGACATTCCTCATATAATGCAATAAATTTACTACTTTTACAGTAAAAAAATAGGTTAGTAGATACTTATATTTTTTCCAAGATATTGAATTTTCGTCAATGAGTCGCAATTTTCATTGATTTAGCGTTATTTTATCCATTTAGAGAGATTTTCGTTAATTTGGCAACATTTCAAAAAGCCGCCAAGTTGGCGATATTCCGCCCAATTCGTCGCCAAAATCTCGCCAAGCGTTATCAACGGAGAAATAAGTTATTCTTATAGCAGATAAATGATTATTGGTGTTCAAATATAAAAGTATTACTCAAAGTATTTTTTCTTATGAATGGAACGAGCTAAATCCACGAGAATGATGTCACCCAATTTATCGCATGATATTACATATGAAAAGTGAACATGTTTTTCAATAGTTAATATTTCCTTTTAATTTATGGAATTTTTTAATAAATTTATTTGTAAAATGTCCAATATCTCGAGAACAGTTCATGCTAACGTTCTAAAGTTTGTCAATCGTTTTCTAAGGAAAAATTACACAAGAAATGTCTATTTGCGTAATTTTCTTAAAGGTTTTGATTTTTTTCAAAATTTCACTCTAAAATTTAGTGGGATTCCGAACATTCGATTGTATTTAAAAACAATAGGCTTCCAATATTCACAGATTGAAATTTTTGTACCAATTTCCATTCGAATCCTTTCATTCATTCGTGAGATATCGTCTCCACAGACTCACACACACATCACCTCAGAAATGTTCGATTCTTGATCAGGAATGCTTGAAACGTGCTCTCCCGTCGAAAACTCGAATTCAAATTTTCGATCCCCTTCACAATACTTTCCTTATATATTATACTATGTATATAAGGAAAGTAAACGTATAACCGTAAAATGAATCCATTTATAGTTTGCTTAACTTTTACTGTTGCGTTGTTACGACTAACATCTGATTTTTACGAATAACTTTCTTGAGGGTTATTACGACCATCCATTAATCTTACCGATAATTTTCAGAGCCTTACAGTTATGCCGAACAACATCATCGTAAATGTATGAACACCACTGGCAGAAATAAATGTACGCAAAAGCCAGACTTTCAATTATTTAATTTGTTAGAAAGATATCTTCATTTTTAACATGTCGATGTCTCATTTAAAATTAATACATGTCTATGGTGAATTATTTCTATATTTATGATTGTTTGTACTGTATTCTTTATTTCGCGAGAGTCACCTTGTTGGATTTTATATATGTGGTATAAATAAATTTTAGAAAATTATCCAAAATATTAAATGTCTATTGTAATATAACCGCAATGAATTTTTTTTAATTTAAAATTTTAGTCTTAACAATATAATCATATGTTTTAGAAAATGCCCTTGAAATTAAATGCCATCATAGACATAAAATAATGCACCTAAACTGATGTCTATATTAAATGTAAATTAAAACACTTTGTTATCAAAATAGCATGAAACTAATATATAATGATATCAACCGGTTTCGGAGGTAAGGAGCATCATTCGTCAGGACACATGAGACGGAAATGTCTATCCAAATTTTGAATCTATCTAAATTTCAAATTAATTTAAAATAAACAATTGAATGTAAATAATAAGGTAAACATCAATTAAAAAAATTAACAATAAAACTCAATGTTAGCAGTAATAAACGTGATGTAGTTCAAAATGAAATGTTAGGCGTAGCAGTACAAGTGTAAATTTTAGAAATTTGTGCTTATTAATAGATGAAAAAAAATATTAATCCAAAATTTGGACTGACATTTTACTACTTCTGAAAGTGTCTGCTCTGTCTCATTCATCTTCAAAGGATTCCTTTTTTTTTTTAATAGACGAAAGACCCGTTGATTTCTTTACATGCATATTTGTTATGCGTTGTTTGCAAAGTATTTTAATTTGCATTAGATATTAGACGTAACTCCATAACCCCAAATTTAAGAAAATTATATACGTAAAATTACATCTTGGCTATAAAACCAACCACAGATTGTTGGAATAATTTTCGTAGAAAAAAAAAAAAACTTAGTTGTAATAGGATTAATTTTTTATATATTGCTCGTAAATATAAATGCTGGTCGTAACAATATAACTTCAAATTTGAGGGAAGTCTGCAAAATTGATCCTCGTTACGTAACCATAAATGTTTAAAAAAAATGCTCCCTAAAGTAAAATGCTGAAATTGCAAGTTTTATAGAAAACTGTCCGTAAAATAAAATGTCAAAACCGTAAGTTTTATAGAAAACTGTCCGCAAAATACTAAACCCTTAAATTTTAGAAAACTGTTTATATATAGATCGCATTTTTTCTCCATTAAAAGAGGAACCCCGAAATTCAATTTAGCATCCGGCATTGTGCCGGCTGAAGAAATGAAAAGGAAGGAGCGGTCATTAAAGAGTGAAGCCTGGGGATCTGATTCCCGACGTGTGTCACCATTTTCATTTATGACGTGACCCCCGTGCGTCACGTGTCACTCAGGAGTGACACTTGGCGTTTCTCCGTTTCCCGCGCTTATCAGAGTGCGTCTGCATCTGTGTGGACGAATTTGATTTGCTTTTACTAATTTTTTTCGTGTATTTTTCACAAATGTGATTTAATTTTAACGGGAAATCATTACTTGTTTATTTAATTCTTTTGTAAGACCTATTTTGGAGTATAAATGTGTGATCTGGAGTCCATACATAGGCGGCGCCACGGGGTGTGTTAGGGGTGCTTCAGCACTCCCATTACAAATTGCTCAAATACTCCTTTTTAATTAACAACTTGCCCTTATTCCAACAATTTTCAGTTTCTCCCTCTTTCTCTCTTTTTTTTAAAGTCGCTATTTTATTTAATTCTTTACAGATTTATATATCTGAGATCAGCACCCCCAGTTGTGAAAGCCTGGCGCCGCTTATGAGTCCATATTATAAATATTCTAATAGTAATATTGAAAAAGTTCAAAATAAATTTGAGATACATTTTTTACAAAACTAATGGCTTTTATAACAGTTCTATATCTTGTACTTCAAAATATAGTATAAAGTCTTTGGAATGTAGACGAATGTATTTTGCTTTCATATTCTTTCATAATTTACTATTTTTTTTTCCCCAATGGCCAGGCATTTGATATTTCATCATTCGCCTATACACCGGCCAGAACTTGTGTGCACGAAAGCGGCCACAGATAGCAATGGATTTCCATGACTTTTTATCCTGCGTTGTTATCGAAAAAATCTAGAACTCAATATAATTTTTATTTCGAGCGAAAACTTCGAAATGTATTCGAGATTTTATAATTATTTTTAAACATGGCAGCTTTAGAACAAAATTTGACATAATCATGCATAAAAGAGTTTTGTAGCGTCTCGTGTTTTCAGTTCATTTGTAGTATAACACAAAAATCTCGGTTCGCACACAAAACGCTATTTTATTTACATGTATTTACAACATATACACTATCATAGGCCAAGAGCGTCATTCTTCATTAGCCAAAATTAATCTTTACCCTTAATATTATCTAAAACATATAAAATAGTACTGGCCGGCCTCTCAGTCCGCCCCCAGCCTTCCAATTTTCCCAAAAAAACTAACCCCCTCTCTCCCAGCGTCCCCCTTATTCTTGTTTCTTTCTTCTCCGCCAGGGTTGCCGTCCTACACTTGGCGGCGTATCGCTCAATGCGAAATTCTGTACACTACACCCTCCACGCAAGATAAGTGTTTGGGGGGGGGGGGGTTACCAACCAAACACGGATTTGAACTAATTCAGAATTGAGCTCTAGCCAACACATGAAAATAACCATAATAAAATACAATTCACAGAGTAGTATTACAACCAATGATCCAGATGCAAAGCAGTTTCGACAAATCCGGATACCTAAAACATATAAGCATACAAGATTAACAATAACGTTAATTTTTAAGATTGAAACTAGGAATGTAGAATGATAACAGACATTAGAATAATGTTTATAATTCCCGCTACAGTCCTTTTAATAGAAGAGTTGAAGACCCAGACCGTCCGACTCATCCAGAGGACTTAGAGTAACTAGTTGGACGGCCGGGAAGTTAATAGAAGAGTTGCGAAAGTTCAAGTTAATCTGGACAAGGCATCTGCATTACCCATTTGAGATCCAGGGCAATGTTTGATGTTGATATTATACTTCTGCAAAGCAAATGCCCATCTTTGCAACCTTGATGACTGGGGAGCACATTTGGTCAAAAACGCTAATGGATTATGATCCGTATAAAATTCAATTGGTGCCCCAAATATCCACGTTTCGAACTTCTTGAGGCTCCATACAATTGCGAAAGCTTCTCGTTCTATTGTTGACCAGGATTGTTGCGATTTGGTCAGCTTTTGGCTTGCATAGGAAATGGGATTTAGCTTTCCATCATCCCCATGTTGCGATAAACAAGCTCCAACCCCAAATGCTGATGCATCGGATTGGATGGTAAACGGTTTACCCAACACAGGGGTATAAAGTGCAGTAGCATACCTAAGGGCTTCCTTTAACTTTCGGAAAGCACGGTCATGAATTTCTGTCCAGGGCAAAATGTCTGGAATCTTCTTTTTAGTCAACTCAGTTAATGGAAATGCAACTCCAGCGTAGTCTGGGATGAAGTCCCTGTAATAGTTGCAGAGTCCGAGTAAACTGCGAAGCTGTTTTTTTAGTTGAAGGGGTCGTTAAACTAGATATAGCCTTTACTTTGTCAGGGTCTACTTGAATTTTTCCAGAGCCGATAATATGACCTAAATATTTAATTTCAGTTTTCCCAAAAGAACATTTATTAATGTTAACTGTGAATCCTAAGTTCTCCAACTTTTCCAGAATAATATCTAATTGATTCAGGTGTGTTTCCCAGTCATTTGAAAATACTGCAATGTCATCTATGTAGGCTCGTGAGAATTCCCGATACTGTGCCAACGTTTTGTTCATTTCTCGTTGGAACGTAGCTGCAGCATTTTTCAAACCAAATGGCATGACTTTAAAACGGTATTGAGCTCGGTGGGTCTTAAAAGATGTCAGATCCCGACTTTCGAATTCCATAGGAATAGCCCAATATCCTTTTAAGAGATCCAGTGTGGAGATGATTTTTGCTTTTCCGATACAATGGATCAATTGCACCGCGTCCTCCATAGGAAAATCGTCAGTTTTCGTCACAGCATTTAAAGAGCGGTAATCGACGCACAAACGCATACCTCCATCTTTCTTATTAACACATACCACCGGATGTGCTATCTCCGCACAGCTTTCTTCAATTAGATCCAAGGTGAGCAATTCTTCTATTTGTTCATCTACTTTCGATTTTAATGTCTCTGGAATCCTGTAAATATACGGCTTCTTTCGTTCTTGACCGGGAATCAATCTTATCTTGTGTTCTCCCACCTCTGCCACACGGACATTTCCAGTGAATAAAGATTTGTGTTTAATCAACACATTCTTAATTTGGTTTTGTTGTAACACACTAAGATGGTCAAACTGCTGTTCTTGAAGTATTTCTTCCATATTTACGTTCTGCAAAATTTTTGGAGTCGATTCAATTTCTCCGAATTCAACTTCATCTTCAAAAACTACTCCAATGGCATTAACTCTGGGGAAATACTTTCGAATCTTGTTTACATGTACTTGTCTAATATTCCCTTCAGGTAACTTGACCTTGTACGAGTGGGGTGGACAAAATTGTATAATTTCTCCCGGACCAGTCCAACGTGCGTAGATTTTATTCGAGGAGTCTGGAATGAGAAGGAATACTTGATCTCCTAACTCAAATTTTCTCGTGGAAGACCGCCGATTAAAGTAATCTGTGTACGCCTTCTGGTTTTCCGTCGCTGTGAGTGACGCCTGTTCAGCAGCCTTTTCTAATTTAGTTTTAAGATCTTGTAAATACTCGACAGCTGATTCTGACATGTTAAGAGGGAGAGCTATTTCTCCAGCCCAAGAAGATTTTAGAATAGCAAGTGGTCCACGAGCTTCTCTGCCGTACAAAAGCCTGAAAGGGGATACACCCGTGGTGCAATTTGGAACTTCACGATATGCGAACACTAAGAATGGAATTTGCTTGTCCCAATTCCTGGGATCTGCACGAATAACATGGTGAAGCATCTGTTTAAGCACTTTATTCCATCGTTCGACCAATCCGTTACTAGCAGCGTACCCTGGGCAACTGAATCTGGGTGAAGCACCTAAACGTTTTAAGAATTCTTGAGTCAAACTGGCTGTAAAATTAGTCCCTTGGTCACTCGCCACAATGTTGGGGATTCCAGTCCTTGAGAACATCTGCAATAAAGCTTCACATGTAGATTTTGCACTAAGTGACCTCATAGGCACAGCTTCTGGCCAACGTGTGTGCTGATCCATTATGCACAGTACATATTTATGCCCTCTTCCAGTTGGTGGATCAATTGGGCCAATGACGTCCATATTTACTACTTCGAATGGGAGTTCTGGCCTCAACACGGGGGTTATGGGGGCTCTATCACTTATCTTTTCGGGACTCCTTAACTGGCAATTTTTGCACGTTTTACAAAACTCCGTTATATCTTGGGTCATATGCGGCCAATAGAAATTGTATCGGATTCGTTCTTTAGTTTTTCTAACTCCCATATGAGCTCCAAAGACGGACTCATGAGCCATCTGTAAAACCTTTTTACGTCTATCTTTTGGCAAAACTAACTGATTCACTGGCTCGCCTAGAATTTTATCTTTATGGTGTATCAAACCATCAACTAACATAAAACCTCCCTTCCCATGTTTTAATTCCTGACGGACAGCTTCAAGCGTCTCACATTCCATTTGTTCCCGTCTCAATTTTTGTGCATTAGAACTCTCATGTTGTAAAATCTCCTGCCTATCGGTATCCCCATCCGCCCCTACATTTAGACACCTAATTTCATCATTATCGGTTTCATCTATAACTACTGAGTTCTCAATTCCTTCCTCCCTTTCTCCCATAATTTTATTTCCTTGATTCTCTACCTGACACTCCTTAATTTGTATTTCACTCTTATCACTGCATTTTATTTCTGTTTTCGAATTTCCGAAGATATTACATTCCTCACGCAACATCCTATAGGTTCCGGGTGGTAAGAGAGATGGACCCCGTAATTTATCAGTTATTGCTCCCATCACTTCTACAGGTGCTAATAAATTCCCATTCTGATGATCCTTAACAGACATTAGGATTTTTACTACAGGTGCCTTCGTTTCTTCTCCGAATGCAGAACTTAAAATTAATGTACCACAACATTCGTTTTGATAATGAGGAACATCCTCCGGACGTAAAACTGGAATTTGGGTCCCTGAGTCTAAAATTGCTTCTACCTCTCTACCGTTTATATTAATGGTTACATACTGAAGGGGTTGAATATCGACTTTAGGTTTTAAATGATTTTCCGCTACACTTCCAAAATATTCAGATTTTATTTTAGCTACCACTGCATCCATATCTTTCCTCATCTCAGCTTTAGATTTGTCCATGTGCTGATAATTTGACCTATTTCTAGACCTTTGAGGACATGCACGGGCCAAATGTGTAGATAACCCACAAATGAAACATTCTTTTGATTTGATGCCTTTATTTACGATAGTTTCGTTTTTAAATCCCTCCCGTCTTAGCGGTGGTGGAATATACTTCGAGTTTGAACAATGTAAATCATTGTATCGTGGTTTCTGAAAATTGTGGGTTTCTGCAAAAGATTTTCCTTTACTTGTGAAAAATAAATCGCACTCCTTAGCTAAATTGATCGGTATAAACCATCCATCTCCTTGTCGAATCTTTAAGTGAGCCGCAGTTTCCGAATCTAACGTTTGACATAGCCGATCGGCAACTATCAACTGATTGACCGTTTTGAAGTCTTTAGCTTCTCTTAAGTTACAATAGTAATCCCACGTAGTTGTTAATCTGGAAGCGAATTGAACATGAGTTTCGTTAGGGTGACGTCTAGCCCGTCGAAAATTTTCTAAAGAAATCTGAGCGGAAGGTTCATATTCTCTCAAAACTATCGTTTTCAGCGATTCATAGTTTTTTAACTCTTCCTCACTTATATAAATAAGTATATTTGCAGCCTTTTCCCCTAAAAGATTAATTAAAATCTCCGCTTTTACTTCGTCGGGTACATTTTTGATTTCAAAAGCCCTTTCCAATGAAACGAAAAATAAATTCCACAGTTCCGGTTTAGTAGGAATCGGTATAGTTAAGGTTCTAACACTCTTTATCAAACATTCGATGGATGTTCCGTTTTCGGAGCTCGAGCGATTATCTGCGGATGAACTACTACTATTCCTGTTTTGATTTAGACGCGCAGCGTCAATGCGTGCTAACTCTAACTCATGTTGTCTGACCTTTTCCTGTTCCTCACGTTCTAATTTTATTTTCTCTAATTCAATTCTATCCCTTTCCTGTTCCCTTTCTAACTCAAGTTTAACTTTTTCCTGCTCCTCACTCTGCTTTCTTTCAGCTATGGTTGAGACCAGCAACTCCTGGACGAATTCAGGATCTTTGATATATTCTTCATTTTTTAAAATTATGTTTTTGATCTCTAAACATTTTATATCGGGTAGTAAGGACTCTCCAAGTTCTATGGCGACCACTCGCAAATCCTGTTTCTTTACGCCTTTAACATTCAGCATACTTGCATCACAAATTAAATGTAAACAAACATATGTCCTACCTTGATTCTGTGTTGATCACTTGATAATCCAACATGCAATTCAAATTCCAAATGCAAATACAAAGCGACGTAATCCAGCACAAATGCACTATTCTTCTTATTTTCACTCTCTTAACGATTGTCACTTCTTTTTTTTTTTTTTCTCCAGCAAAACACTGCGTTGAAAGCGAAAATATATCCTGTCGTAACTGCGCCAATGTAGCGTCTCGTGTTTTCAGTTCATTTGTAGTATAACACAAAAATCTCGGTTCGCACACAAAACGCTATTTTATTTACATGTATTTACAACATATACACTATCATAGGCCAAGAGCGTCATTCTTCATTAGCCAAAATTAATCTTTACCCTTAATATTATCTAAAACATATAAAATAGTACTGGCCGGCCTCTCAGTCCGCCCCCAGCCTTCCAATTTTCCCAAAAAAACTAACCCCCTCTCTCCCAGCGTCCCCCTTATTCTTGTTTCTTTCTTCTCCGCCAGGGTTGCCGTCCTACACTTGGCGGCGTATCGCTCAATGCGAAATTCTGTACACTACAAGTTTATTTATGGCTCAATAATCACGAAACTTAACTATGTGTGACGTAGCCACTATACTAATGATGGGTGTTGTGTATACAGAGGGAAATTGCATGATCATGCCTTCTGTCATCCATTGGATGGCAATATGTGTAGAGTGTTGTTGTTGAGACCCAGGCCGTCCGACCTACCAGAAAGGTGTATACCAGAAAGGTGTACCAGAAAGGAATATGTGTAGAGTGTGACGTAGATGAAACCCATCTGTCTAGTGGTGAATTTTTCGAAAGATCTTCAGAACTTAATGACATCTCTCTTAATTTGTCGTCCATTCATTTTTTGTGAGCCAGAGAGGCGTCTCCATACTTCCCGCGCTTCTGCCCATCAATAACATTGCTGTTTAGGCATCTAAGTCGGCGTGAAAACCGGAAAGAAGTTTGCCCTGTGCTTATCCCATATTTGCACAATGATCATAGTAATCGTAGAGTCGTAATAACAATTATTATAAGCGAGAGCACCACCTCCGAAACGCCTGGCGGGCCGGTGACGTCACGAGCTAGAGAGGCAACTCTTCCTCGGCTCACTCACGATTTGTTATATTTTTATTCATCCGAGAGAGGGAGCAGCTATCTTTCTCAGACTGCGGTGAGATGGAATAGCGGTAGATCATGGATTAGTTAGTTTCATGGATATTCGTGGATTTTTCAAATTTTACTTTTTTTTCTATGGTGATGCCATAGGCGTAGACAAAAATGAATGAAATGTCAAAATTTTGGTCTCCCGCATGAAATTTGAGAGTGAATTTGAAAAAATAAACTAATAAACATAATTTTAATGAGAATATAGATGAATTTATTGCAAAGCACAGAAAAATATTAAAAATTAATTAGCATTTTAAGTTTAAATATCATTTTAATTTTATCATCAATGTTATTGTTAATTTTTGTTTTTTAAAGTAATATATATATATATATATATATATATATATATATATATATATATATATATATATATATATATATATATATATATTATATATATATATATATATATATATATATATATATATATATATATATATATTATACCATTTAATTCTTGTAACTGTATTCAATTGTTTAGAAATATTATTCTTAATCTAAAAATTCTGAATAGTTGATTATCTGATAAAAAATATCATTTGTATATTAATAACCTTAAAAATACTAGTAAATTATATAAATATCCAGAACGTCTAGTTAATGGTTTTATTGATTAAATTAACTAAACATTCTTGAATTCATCCTCTTTATTTATTATTTTTTAGCTTAATCATTATCGTTCTCTTATTTTTACATATCATTATAATTCTCTTCTTTTATACTTAACTCCTTTACTTTATACTAGTTGTATATATAGGGGTATTTCCTACTTTTTCTTACTGGACAGCACTGATTTTTATTTTTTTTATCATTTTCCAATCTTTTTATGCTTGTCGGCCGAGTGTATTGAGTTCATTGTTATCAACTATCTCCGATTTCAGAAACAAGCTTTATTTTTTGTTAATTTGGATGAATACTCAGCTTTGACGACGAATCTATTCTGAATTGACCCTCCATCTTAGGCCTAGCGCTACTCTACTTTATCGGCATGATTGCCTCGTTTAATTTTTCTATTTTAGAATTATCATCACTTTTATCTGTTTATTTATTGATTGCTAGCTATTGGGCATTGTTTCGCTTTTACACTCCACTTTATGTATATCTCACCCTTATTTGTTGCATTTTTATACTTTAATTTTTTTACTGATTAGAAAATCATGGTGCTTACTATCCGGGTGTTACTTTTCTGTAGTAATTGCTAATTAGTAAGTATATAAATCTAATATCGTTTGCTACTTTCTTATGTTTCATTTGTGGTCTTCTAAGCGTTACAATATATATATTATTTCTTTGGATTATAAAACTATTTTTATTATATATATATATTGCTGCCTTCATTTATTTGAATATCCTTTTAGTTTTTTCTTGTCGTTCATTTTACAATTTTTATTATTTTCAATTAAACTCTGGAAAAGTTATTTTTTTATATATAATAGATGAGGTCTATTAATGTTTATTGAAATCAATATAGATAGTTATAAGAAATATATAGATAGACCTAGTTATAAGAAAGATGGGTGATAGTTTATGAAAAGTCAGTTTATAAAAAATATTTTCTGCGAGGGGGGCAGGGGAGTGAAAGTTTTTCTATATACGTTGTTACGAATACATTAAATATTTTTGCTGCATATTCTCTATATTTCCAAAGGAAAACAACCATTACAGCCAGTTATTCACCTGTTACGTGAAAGTAAGGTTAATATATTTTTCATGGTAAAAGTGCCAGATTCGTCGATTTGTCGCGAATTTGATGATTTTTTTAATATAACATGTATTAGAATCTTCTCGAAACATCGAATAATCTTGAAGATACAAAGGTCGATTTGACAATCGAATCAGAGTATTTCATCACACACGAATTGCTGAATTAACGCGCATTAACTGCATTCTTAGAAACGAAAGTTAAAGTTCGCGCATATCAGAGATGCGCCATCTATTTTAAATAATATATTAAAGAATTGCATTAAAAGCAAAATAAACACGATTACATGAAATAAAACTAAATAATGTAAATTTAAAACATTTAATAACACGTCAACAGAGAGGCTTCAGAACGGTCGTGCTGTCATCTCGTACCGATTTTATATTATCTCGTGTATCAAAATCGAATATGTAGAATTACAATTTATTTTAATGCGCTGTGGCAACATCTGGTGTATGATGTAAATAAGATTAAGGAATAAATTAAATTGGAGATATCCCAGATTTGTACAATTACAATTTCCTTTAATGTATTGTAGTGACATGGTGTCTAATTGACTATTAAAAATTTTTCAACCACGTTGAAGTGAATTCCTGTAAACGAAAACTGGATAAATAGAGGGATTACTGCATTTAAACAACTGGCAATGACACCAGTTGCGAAAGTAGCTAAAATTGTAAAACGTTTTCCTCCGTTTGTTTCTTGCTTGTGAGACTAAGTTAGGGAATTCCACAAAGATATGGATGAATATTTCATCTCATCAGCGCAATGTCTCGTTTTTTCATTGCACCTAACGCGTGAGCTGAAGATCCGTTGTTCCCGCCCCAATTAGCCTAAAGTGGGCAAAAGAAAAAAAATCGAAAGTTTCGGCTGGAGAAACTGAAAACCAACCAAGCCATCCGTGTCACCTCGCCCTCACCCTTTTAATGGGGGGTGCGCTGCCCCTTTGTTCTCAAATAATCGGAGCTATCGAATGTTCGGCACCTCGCAGCCAATAGCACACCTCATTAATAACCACGTGATCCCATCCTCCAAAATGGGCAATCTCCTGGGATGGGTCCCCATGCAAGCCGAAAGGATAATTTAATATAGTGCCCGGTTGAAAGGGAGAGATTTCTTTTTTATGCTTGATAGCTTTTTTATGTATGGGGTGAGTGTTGGATCAAGCTGAGTTGTATTGAAAACATTTGTGGATATCGGTTTGAGAGAAGATGTTTTCTATAATGTTCAGAAATCATGAGTATGAGCCAATGCATAGGACTAAAATTAGAAGCGAGCCATACATTTACTTTTATTAGTGAACTGATTTTGCTCCCATGAGTGCTCATTAATGGGGTAGCAGCGACTCTGCTCCTGCCAAAAACATCGATCGAGGATGCTGGGAATCGGTACCCGAATTATAAGTTCAAATCCGAAGCTAGCGTTTGGTCTAACCTTATAATGTTACACAAGAGGTTTGCATAAAAAGCTGACATTGCATTAACTGATGTTCTGTACCGGTGAGCTCTAACGATAGCTGCTACAACAAGTAGTTTATTCGTATTCAGGGTAAGCTTAAAACGTGTAGATCCATCAAAATGCGAGAGTCGAGTTTTTGACCGTCATCACAATACTTTCTTTACACATACCATGTATTTTAAGGAGAGTAATATTTGTATTTTCACTCTTATGTTTACAACCCAATATGCACTATATTTATGTTTATCTGTTTATTAAATTTCACTCGCGTCTCCAGTTGCACTACAGTTTGTTTACTCCCTGGAGAACTTAGCTCCATCGTTTTTCTAGGGCTGCCTCTAATATTTTGTTTACCAATCATAACATTTTTTACCTCCCCCCACCATCCTTTGTTGAATCCACTTTTTTTTTTCACCGCGCAGGGCTTGTTTGCTCGCTCATTGACGCCCGGGGCCGATCGGCCATTTCTCATTTTGATGGGCTAGTTCCGGGTTCTTTGGGGAAGAAGGGGAGGGGGGGGAGCGGAACACTCTTTCGTTCGAAGTGAAGGAAAGGCATAAAAAATGAAAGTGATTTATTTACTTGTCGAACGTGTCCTTTATCCACACTAAATTAAGATCCGTGAAATAATTGTCTGTTTGAATGGATTGAAAGAACCTAAGAAACTGCGTCCTGGACACAGATTTTCAATGTTAGCTGATAACACCTGCAAAGTCCGCTTCGATGATAAGAGCTTGCAATTTCGCCCCCATAGTTCAACGGTTGAGCATTGGCTGGCCGTTCGGAGATCCAGGATTCGATTCCCGGTTAGGGCAGCAAGCTTCTTTACAATGGCGCTCGAATAAATCAAACCTGCAGGTTAGTGCAAAGATAACCTAGGTCTGAAAGTGACCCTAGTACGACTACTACGTATTCAATGGACTCTGGAAGATTGAGCGCCGATTTGAAAGTGAGAGGATAGCTACCACGCAGGATACTAACCTGGGTAACAATAGTAGTAGCAGGAAACTAAACTGAGATAAAAGTAGCAGGAGGTGGTCAGTTGTCCACCAATCGGACATTAGAGGGTGGAGAATGCAGAGATAAGAACTTGCAATTTCGTCCCAGTAGCTCAACGGTAGAGCGTCGGCTGGCCAGTTCGGAGATCCAGGGTTCGATTCCCTGTTGGGGCAGCAAGGGTCTTTATGTACCATAAACAGCAGAACCGATGATTTATCTACTTTAAAATATAAAATATTTTTACACTATTAACATCCAATACAGTGTATGAAATTTCGCCGAAATTTCTGTCCAAATGAATCTGTAATAAAAGTACTTTTTTTTTATGTTAAACGTTAAGCATTAACCATTAACCGTTAAGCATTATAGAAAGCATTAACCGATTTCGGAAATAAGAGTCTTTTTCAGAGCAACTATACTGGCAAAAGGCACGGCCGTCCAAACAGCTGCTCAAGTCTCCGGACGGTCTGGGTCTTCAACTGGCAAAAGGCAAGAACGCGTCTGTGACAAATAATAATTTAGTGATAACATTCTATAGTCATACTACCAAGGGAAAGATATAATTGTCGTGAGGGACTTTGAGCAAATTTTGCACACATTTTGAATAGTAAGAAACTTAAATAATTTCACAAATTCGTGTTTCATCGAAATTCATATTGTCCATTATTCAAGAAATTGTCTTTTAAACTGTTTTCTATTTTAACATATGGTTTTGCTAAAATTATTTCTTTCCTTTGGATATAGACAACGAGGATTTTCAGTATTCAAATTTGCAGTGTAATTCAAGGAAATTCCTTAGTGGTGTAGCTAGTGGCATAATTGGGAGGAGACCCGTCTTTTATTCCCTGTTCTGGCAAGGTAAAGTTTGAAAACGAAACTCGGTTTAATAGTTTTACACATTCAACGGGAAGGGGCATGACTCAGTCAAGGAAGCATTTGGATCGAAAACGTATCATATCGCAATTTCTGGAGCCATGTTGCTTGACACCCGTGTTCGAACAATAGAGGACACATTTTTATTCGTCAGTTGCCGAAGAATGTTCATCCGACGACAGAAGTCCCTGAACGTTCCAAAATTCTGTGGAAGCTTCTAAAACCCGTGAGTGTTCAAAACTGGCTGCTCTCCAACGCAAAGTTACCCGACACCTTTTTCGAAAATCGAGTTAGGCGGGTTACTCGAACCGGCAGGTATCCGTGGAGAGAGGGGGAAAGGCGGGAAATAGTGGCTTCAGAGCGCAACTAACCCAAGATATATATTTATATTAAATATATATATATATATAATATGAAATTCCAATGACAGATTAAAGATAAATTGTAAAACATATAACCATAACTTAAAATATAAGATGGCCACCTAATAAATATATATATATATATATATATATATTACGTATCGTTACAATTATATATATCGTACATCGTTACAATTAAGTATTATTAATAGTGATTGAATTTCTTAGCAATATGTTTTCTGCGTTATACGATAATTCATTCAATACAGATTTTTACTTCCTCGTACTATGTAATATAGTATATAAAGTATTGTTTTTACGAAAATTTTCGAGATTCGGATGTCTATATATGTTTTAGAATCTCCTGAACACTGCAAACGACTGCAAAAGCCAATCTCCTTCAAAATGTTAATTGTTAAAATCTCATATACCATGAATCATGCATAAAAAACAAAGTATGCGCTTCGAAGAAAGCTGAATAGTTTAAATACGTGATTAAAAATGTTTGAGATGTTAAGCTTAATTGTATTGAACCTAGCATGCCAGTCGGTGGCGTCGCCAAGAAGGTGAGAGTCATGACCCCTCCGAACCCAGTGAATTTCAAAGAAATAATGTATGGAGAAATGAAATACATTACTGGTTACCAATTCGACCCCCCCCCCCCACCACCACCACCACCCTCCTCCACACCCGGAAATGTTTTCTAGCGATGCTACTGATACCACTATTAATATCTCGTGTATAAAAGATATTAAATACAACCCTTGTTGCTATATATATATATAAATAATAATAATAAACGTTTGAAAGTACAATGAAAGAAAAGTGAGAAGCTGTAACTCGAAAAACCTAACTATCTAACAAGCTTACGAAGTAGAAGTATAAATCAGCAAATCTTCAAGCAAAAAGAAAAAAATACAAATTTCGAATCATCAAGTTAAAAAAAATATCAAAAATTAACGGTATGGAATCGATAAAAGAATAATAGATGAAATCCAAGCATTAATGCTATACAAGCGAACAAGGTCTAGGCCTAAATCATGGATTTGTTTACTTCTTCAAAACTCTTCCTCAAATCCAAGTGTTTTGTGGAAGCAAACACAAAAATGTATGTTTCTGAAGAAATAGATAGATTATATCTATAAACTATTTCTACTTGGACAACATACATAAAGAAGAAAAATGAAAGGAAAAAAGAATACCTGGAGTATAACTCAACAAATGCACGAATCTGTCGAACCCAGGAATCCAGAATGAAAAGACCAGTGTTGCCATTCTCAAAGGAAATCTACTGTTGCCATTCATAAGAAATAACAGTAATGCGAAAAGGCAAGTATAAGTGATAATAAACAATCAGGAGGGGCTAATGTGTAAGTGGATGTACAAATAAAATATTATTAAAATAAGAGTATGGAGATGTCAGCCTAATATAAAAAACTATGAATAGAATTCATGAAAATCCAGCTAATCTAAATTTTTTAACTATATACCATTTACAAAATAAGAGAGATATTCTAACAGAAATTGTATATAAAAATTTTTACAGATAATAGCATAATTATTAGAGGCTTTATCAACATAGGTGATAACAAAAGATCTTTGTAAATCACTAATGGAGTTTTTAATATTATCAATATTATATATGGATCTAGACAATTTATTACTAATACTAACTACTTAATTTTTTAAGTATGTTATAAGTTGCAATGTTATAAAGCACGAAGGTTTAATAATAAAATGTTACGAGTACAAAAGATAGGGTAACAGAGGTTTCATTATTATATATTATTTCTTGCGGTAACAGAGCATATCTTCCAAAAAATGGCGTATAATAAAACTTTAATCTGAATATTCTGTGGTTCTCAACCTCATTGCTTGAAAATAAGTTCGATCGAACATTGAATTCTGATTAGATAAAAAGAGATGAAGTATGGAGATTTCTTTACCATTGGCTTCCAATTGGTGAAAATTAACACTTCGCATATAGATGCAGTCGTCTTCTGGGAAGACTACAATTAAGGGGGCGTGGATAAATCCAAGTAAATATTTTTGTGAATAAAAACTTTTTCTTTTATGGTATGGTCGTTTTAAATCTGGTGTAATCCATGGGATGTGTGATCTTCTTGGAACTCAAGAATTTCATTTACAGTCAAAGGCTATATATTTTCATGAAAACGTTATTTTTATAAATATTTGTTTCTGGGATGACAATAGAAACCCCCCACCCCACCCCTCCCATGTAGAAAAAATAATCGACCTAATAAAATATCATTAAAAATATATTTTCCCTCTAGCCGATTGTTTCACTTTTCCCGTGTTAACCTATGGAAAAATATTCTGTAACCTCCAGCTCGTTAAGATAAGGATTTCTCGCCCCGCCCCCCCCCCCCTTTTTTTTTTTACCAAACATAGATTCTGAAAAGAGGATGGTTTATGCTTTAAAAAAAAATCGGTAAAATAGAAGTATCCAATTATTTAATGGATTGTTTTAAATATCTTAAATATCGATTTTTAAAATATATTTATCGATTTTTTTTAAAAGCACAAACTTTAATATTCTGAGCTGCTCAGAATATCCCAGCAATGCATTTGGACTAAAAACTACATTTCGAAGAATATTTCAGTACGTACATGGCGATTAGGGTTTGGGGGGGGGAAGTAAGGGGGAGGGGATGAAAATCACAAAAATCGAAGTTGTAGAACGTTTTTAGGTGGCATTCAGAACAGAAAAAGTTCGCACACCTGCCTTCTATAGCGAAAATGATTCCCTGTGTAAGGGAAGAAAATAGAGGGGGAGATGTCAAACTTGGTAAAAAAGAATTTCGGGGAGATACATTTTTTTTTATCTTCTTTTCTCATTTTTTCTTCTTTTTTTAAATCTTCTATTCTCAACCGATTCTTTTTCTGCGCGCAAGTAGTGTTAGTTACTGCTACTTTCGTCTCGTCACCCTACACCCTGGCTGTGACAAAATGGGTGTCAACAGCTTCTTATAAGAGTCATAACAGGACATCATTCTGCGGTTTGAAGGAACATCCTAAAAAACCTCCCGTCGGGACGAGGAGGAGGGGAGTATCTCCAGCATTCGATTGAAAAAGACCTACGCGGTTTCAGCTGGGCTGAAAATCGGTTGTTTAGCAATGATTGTGGAATTCTTTATGGTTCTCAAGCATTTAATTTTATAAGGTTCACGGTTCTTCTGAATCACAATAATAAGCTGAAAGGAGAGGGGACATCTCTTGTCGAAACATCTCGAGGGCCCTGAAGAAGGGGCTCCGGTATCACTTGTGAAAAATACGCTCTTCAAATTGGCAATTGACGGGGACGATATTTCCACTCGAAACGTTCGAATGTGTGAGGACTCTTGAACCCCGGGAAGAGTCCTTAAACTCTGATTTTGCAGCAGTCACTCGTGGATACTCGATAAATAGTGTTTGCAATTTTTTCTGGTGAAATGTATCTCACGGCACTTGAATTTCGTCAAAAGGTGTTTTCGGAAAGACATTCTTGGAAATGATCTTAGCTGATCTGCACAAATTTAGTCTATCAACAATCATTTTGGCAGCTCAATTGTGATTGGGTAACTCTTATATTTTGTGTATAAGAAGTTGCCCAATCATGATTGAGTAACTTCTTATATGCTTTGTCTTTCTGTCCTACGTGGTTCTTCGAAAGTAAGGTCTATATATCCCTACGTTAAATGGCAGAAACAATTACTGAAGATAAATTATGAACCATTTTATATTTAAAATAAATATTGGAGCTAAGTGCTAATGTACTGAATATTTGAGCACTGTACTGAATAGCGATATACTTCAACACCGAAAGTTATGACTACTTATTTACTCAGTTTTGACTTCATACGCCAATTATGCGTACATGAGCTAAATGGCTTCCATAATAACAGATTCGGTTTTGAATATTAAGAAAACTTTTATTTACTGAAATATTGAAAAATATGAGTAGAATTTTAAATATTTATTTCAGAAATTGATTAATTTTACATAAAAAATAGTTTTGTTTTTCTTTTTGCATCAAAATTTTAATTTTTAATTATTAAGAGTTTAAAAGGTGGACTAATTAACTTAGCAGAGGCTTTCAGTTTCCCTACACCTATATTGTCAAATTAGCTTTGAAAGAAGTATATACTTGCAGAAAATCTAACTTGACACTATGGAAGTATAGAAAAATCTCATTTTAAAAGTTATAAAGTAATTTACCCCCCCCCCCCCCCCATCCTTTTGTCCATGGACTTTTGAATCAACCATCCTTTCTTCTCGAGTTCAAGGCCCTGCGCCCTACGGGTGACTGTTTTGGTCCTAGTTATTTTCATTTCTAAAGACTGAGAAGGGTCTATCCAATTAATAAAATCCTTTTTTTTTTCTTCTCGCCGCTGAAAGTTTAAAGGTGGGATTTTAACCAGCTGGGCACTTCTCTAAATACCAGTCCTCGAGTTCTTGAAATTATTTTAGACATGTTGCAAATTCTATATGTTGTACAGATGTTTTAAGCATTCACTGGCGAAATTCTTATCACCCAAATAAATATTGCCTGATATTTATTTTAACGAACGTTGTACATTTATGTTTAATTTCTTTTCAATAATTTTATCAGGGGTGCTCCTATGTCACGTGTTGGGGATGACATCAAACAGCACGCCCGCCAGATTATGCCTAGTAATGCCCGTTTTACCAGATGGCTGCGATACAGACGTCACCAGTGACAACCCCTACAAAACCCGGGGGCGTGAACAATCCTGCTTAGTGTCTACAGGTCGGCTTGACTCCTCATCGGATTGGCCAATCCTTGTGTTCGGCGTGTTCAGCAGTTATACCCCAAATCCGATTTCGCGGTTTGCCGCCGCGCCGACTTCTTTGTCACCGGCTCAGTCTATATAGCATTAAATCCGGAATGAGTAATGGATCGAGACGAATTTACTTTGATGAGAAAGGACCCGCAATGAGGCGCTTTTGTCAGAAACCTAAAGCCGGCCGTGGGATTTTTAGACGGAGCTTTGTCCAACCTTCATTTGTGGCTTTCTTGGTTGGTTTTTGTCACCTCTATACGAAAGGAGAAATTGATTTCAGTTGACGCGCAGGAAAATGTCTCATGGAGGAATATTAATTTATTATGGAGAATTTAAAATGATGCAGGTTTGAAGAATTTCACAGTCATCGAACACAGTTTTTAAAAATATCCCCCCCCCCGTCCCGCTGCGTTGCGAGCCAATATTGGTAGGTATAGTAATTGTTTAATGTATAATTTTGACAATATTGGATCGCTATTTCAACAGCATTGCAATAGTATTTATCCCAACATTGCCTTTCATGTAACAAGTCAATATTTACCCTATATGTACTCAGTGGCATGAGCAAGATGGGTTCTAGAAGTCACCCCCCCCCCCCCTCATTAACTAAGGTCCATATTGTAAAACGAATTTCTCCTTTTTTCTGAATAGGGCACACATTGAAAAAGGAAATACCACGTTAGGGTCATACGTACAAATTGTGCGCCCTTTACAAACATTTATAACAGGTTCCCTCCATATTTAATTTCCTGCCCTTTGTGAATCTTTCTTGTACTCCTTTCTGGCTTTAAAAATATTCCAGAGGCTGGGGCCTCCTATGGCGCCCGCTCACCCCCCTCTTATTGGCGTGGTATCCGTCCCCCCCCCCTCCATGGGCGGCCCTGATCCTTCGGGTGAATCAGGAAGTCTGAGTTTTCTACACGTATGTCTACATGCATTGGGGATATTTTCAGAATAATGTAAATAATATCTCAATATTGTCTTACATTGGAAACATTTCCCCAATGTCGTCAATTTGTATTAATATAATTTTATATTATTTAGTAATTTTGTATTAATGTTGATGGAATATAAATTAATGCTACACTGAGCATATAGAAGGGATAATGATGATTTTATTCTTTTGTCACTGTGTGAACTGCAGAATGTGGCATTATACGCTTCTTTGCAGTTGCAGGCTGTTTTAAAACTTTACAATTTAACCTCACATTTGACATTTTCTAGTGGTCTATATTTATTTTAAAGACTGTATTTGAGAAAGTAGTCAAAATTTTAATTTTTGGTATAACTAGAATATTTTATAAAACTATTCCATGTTTCTTAAAGATAGTTTTAGCGTTATTCAAAATGTGTCATTAAATAAAAAAAATAATAATAGCTGCTGGAAAACATACAACGTTTTCATAACTAATCTATTTTGAATATCGAAGGAAAATCAACCACGCCTGGTTGTTTATAAATAATATCTGATAAAAGTCAATTAAAAAAAAAAACCCAGCGATTTCTGACATCTCAGCTCAAAAATTTCCCCTTTTTTCGCTTTCAAATAGACATCCATGGGCTAAATACTCTTTTAGTAAAGATATCCACTTAATTTGCTGCGGTGCCTCCCTTTCGTTGACCCCACCAAGGAAGATTCGAACCGCATCCAAGATTCCACCCAACTCAACTTCTCTCACCCTCCGTTTTTGAACCATATGTACCGGGTCTTATTTCAAGGGCTCCGCCGCAGCACCGGAGCCGCTCAACTCGACACCCTGCATCTAATGATCTGCCCTCGGGGGTATCGGATTGTCAAAACACGGCAGTATCGGGTATCCAGCACTTGACACCTTTACACTTTTTCTCTTTTGCGACACTTTTTTTTTTAGATTTGTATTTTATTAGCTATTAGAGAAAAGTATATTGCACCGGATACAGATGCAATTTCAATAATTTTGAATCAGGATCCTTCTAATAGGGCACTTCTTCGCTGTGATCTTGAACACTTAGAATTTTAACAACGGTAGACTGTGCTAAAATGATGCCCTGCACTGCTATTAGTTTAAAACAAACATTCAAAAGCTTCTACCAGAAAATTTCTTAAAGGTATTTCTTCAAAGATTTTTAAGTTCTAGTTATTTCATCGCCGGCTTTTTATAAAGAAGCTGTAGAAACCATGGAATCATGATTCAATGGAGGTTGTTGTTGTTGAGACCCAGACCGTCCGACCTACCAGAAAGGTGTAAGGTAACTGATTCAATGGAGGTGAATATGCAATCGGTAGAGCACTTTTAATCTCTGCATTCTTAGTTTGGAGGTGCTGAAGTCTTTAAGGATGCTAAAAACTCCATAGATCCAACTATTTCAGTTGCATTATCGAATACCAACATGTAGGATTCTCAATAAGAAAAAGTCCTTGAGTGTACACGTTAGGTCTCTCTATTGTAAACAAGCCATGCGTTCAAATAAAAGGGATTGCAGCTCCCGTAGCGGACAACGTAAAAATGGGAAGAAGACGAACCAACTAGTAGTATACGCGTACCACTGCTGATACGCAAGAAGATGACTGATGGTACGTCGATAATTTGACATTAGCTTTAGGAAAAAAAAAAGATCAATTTGAAAAAAAGGAGCTTTCTTCTGAAAAAAAAAAAAAATGGAGTATTTCTTTGATATTACACAAAAGAAAAATTTTAAAGGTATTTTAGAGAAAACAATCACATATTTAATATTGTTCGACTTACTTTTGTGAAATAATATTTTTTTCAATGCTGCACTTTAAAACAAATTTAGAACGCAACTTCATTTGGAGACGAATTTACGTTTAACATTAAATGAAATAGAACAGGCATAAAGAAAAAAAAAATACTAATTTTTGTGAAACACGTACGAGTGTCATTTTGTAAATATTATTTATTAATCAAATTATTAATCGTATTTGCTAATATTATTATTTTAAATTTCTTTATAGAAACGAGATAAAAATGTGACAACTTAAGTGTATAATTTTAGCAATCTATTTGCATATAATACATGCTTTTGTTGGTGGTACTGATATTTCTTAACTTTGATGGTACGCATTGATGAAAAGGTTAAGAACCCTTATTGTTCGGTCTCGAGTGTACACATTAGGTCTCTCTATTGTAAAGTGGTCGTGCTAAATCGAATAAAAATGATTGCCGTGCCGGAGAATGTAAAAAGTCAGGATGTCATCCCCACTTTGGTGAGCATTCAGGAAAATATTGAAAACCCTTGTTGTAGAGTGTCGTTTAATGAATATGAATTGACGCTAAAACTGTTACGGAAGGCATTTGTTTGTCACAATGGGGTTACGTCTGTCCTATTCAGAAATGATGAAATAAACAATACTCACGCATGCGTAAGAATCTGACGTAAACCTGTTCAAAATGTCCCCCGACAGCAACCATGCACATTTAAATTCGAGAAAGAATAAGTCCGCGTGCTTTGATAAACATCGCAGGTGTTACAGTGCCACATCATCTCGGAAGTGTTGTTGTTGAGACCCAGACTGTCCGACCTACCAGAAAAGTGTAAGGTAACCGTTTGGACGACCGGGAAGTGCCACCCAATTTAGACCGGAACCCAGTGTGGGAGGCGTCCACAGGGACCGTACTTTCCTTCCTCCTACCACCAACCTCTCGGAAGGACTTACTGACCCACATGTTTAACGTGATCGTACTCCGCGTGAACACGACGGTAGTTTGGGCAGTGGCGGGAATCGAACCCGGGCCTACAGAGTGCAATTCCCGCTCGCTAACTACTGAGCTACCGCGCCCTATCTCGGAAGTGTGAAGTTTTTTTGTGCGTTCCTGAAGCCGATTTCGACAATGCTCTGCAACTTTGTAATTGAAATTTTTCTTCCTGCTTTGTTGCCGGGTTCCTGTTCCTAAGTTCTCCGATTTGCCGTCCAAACAGTTGCCTTACACCTCTCTGGTAGGTCGGACGGTCTGGGTCTCAACAATCAACAACTGAGGATGCTGTAATCCCTGTTATTCGATGAAGCATATTCATTTTACTATAAACAATGTATACTGACTGAACTTCCATTTCGAAGTTATTTGGGTATTTAAGGACTTTTATGGGAGTCCTGTATATTTGACAAAAAAAAAAAAAATTGCTAATATAACGTTCATATAACGGTTGCTGCCGGTGTGTTTATATAAAGGTTGCTAACAGTGGCGTATCCTGACTCTAAAAAAAGTGGGGGGCAAGCATACGCTACTGACTGCAGCTAATATAACGTTTAGATTGATTAGGTTGGTTAACGTTTAGTGCAGATATCCGAAATCTCTACTAGGATATCTACAGTAGAGGGTGCTTGCCCAAGGGGGAAAAATATAAATGCTTTTGTTGTTTTACACAGACAGGTAGGTGGACATGTACTTTCACCTTGAAAATAAAAATATCCAAAAATCTTTGTTTCACAGACATTACATTTTATGTAATATTTTCTTGAATTACAGATTTATTTTATATTTAAAAATAATTAAAATTCAATTATAATAATCCTAGACTGAACCTTTTTGGACGATGTCTGATTGAATGTATATTGTTTGTAAAGTTGTTGACTATACGTACATGACTTAGTTTCCCTTTTGTGTTTGCACAGGAGGAGTGATCCCTTGAGTGGCATGATGTACGATTTCCCGGATATACCGTTTAGATTATCGACCACCGTCAAACACGAGATAGAGAGTGCCGCAGACTACTCGGTAAGACTTATTTTTGCATCTAAATGTATTATAATTGGTTTTCCCTTTAAAGGGAAGTTTTATATATTTTTTCCCTTGTCCAAGCCTCATCATGTACTCCATGCATATCTAAGAAGTTTTAATGATTTAGATCAGTGCTTTTCAAAGTGTGCTCCGCGAAAATTTTGCATGAGTCAAGTATTTATTGCCTCACCGAATTATCAAATAATGTAAAATTTCTACGCTTTGTTGCCTATTGGCTTACTTAAAGTGTTTTTTTTTTAGCAGGATTAAATTCTTCTGATCTGAATAAATGTCTAAGCCATCTAATACGGTACGCTTTAATGACTGTACCAATGTCAGGTTGTTTATGTATGTTATACATTTCATGGTTATAGATGAATCGCCAGACAATATTTTCAAGGACAGCCCGCCAAAAATTCTTCTTTGAATAAGGCATGAGATTCTTCCGCTTTTCGGCTGAATTCTTTCTGCTTTTTTGCTTTTGCCCTAAATATCCGCTTTTAAGTTTGTAAATCTTGAGCTATTATTCTAATGATTTAATTTCTACAAAACTGACAAAATAAAATATTATAGATAACAAAAGCAAAGTTTAGAAATAACATGAAAGAATGCGTCAAAATTAAATTTGCCGATGTATTTAAACAACCCTGTTTTTAAACGCAATTGACAAGTTTATATTATACTATAAACATAATATGAATTAAATCATTATTGTTCCAATGTAGTATTTCTTTTTTAGTTATGTGAAATTCTCTGTTTTAACACTTAAAATGTCTTGTCGCATAAATTTGACAACAAAATTCGAGTAAATCACTCAAATTTTTGCTTTCAGCTTTTTGGCCAATCTCATCCCTGTAGAATATTTTGTTCAAAATGAGTCATTTGCTTTCAGTATATTTATATAAAGATTGAAAAAATAAAAAATAAATAAATAAATCTAAGGAGGACTTCTTTATCCCTCGTATTTGACAAGAATTAGCTAGGCGGCAAAACTCAACTTGCTCATCTTGCGTTATACAATCACCATAGATAACTAACTGTACTAGTTCGGTTATCTATGCATTACGCCTTGAGAGCCTTAACCTTTTGCTGTTTGCTATCCCAAACAGCAAAACCTTTTGCTGTTTGCTGTCTTTGCAAACATTGGCGTCCATGGACGCCGATGTCTACAAAAGGGGATCAAACTGTTTGGGATAGGGTATGTCAAATGCCTGTCTTTTTGAGAGGTTCTTCGTTTGGGATGGACGCTGTCCCACCCGTAAGCAAAGGGTTAAAGTTATGGATGGGGGGTAGACCCCGTTTTGCGATCGTCGTTTGCCGCCGATATCCATCCTGTGATCAACGAGCTGTGCAGGACTCCTCGAGTAGCCCGGGTCCCCATCCGTCATCCTTCTATTTATCCGCGCGCTGAAAGGGGAAGCTCCCAAGATGTCGAAAGCACATGTTTTTCCAAGCTGAAGTCAGTTGATCTTGTTTGTCAATTTTTACCTCGTTATATGGGATGTTATGATTTCTCAGATAAGATTGACTGCTGCCCCAGTTGACTGCTGTCATTACAATTATGACGAGATTTTTTTTTTCCGAAGAGGGAGGGAAGAGCTTTTGGATGTTATAAGTCTATCCCGACTGGTATTGATTGAAGTACATGAAGTATATACAGTATAAGGATCTTTTTAAGAATACGATTCAGTACATGTCACAGGAGTGATATTTTCACAACAAAAGTATATCAAAATTGTTTTGTTTAAATAATACATAGTAGTTACACATGGGAAAAAAAAATATTAGATACGTATTTTGAAAAAGAAACTCGAAATGAAAAAGACTATTTAATAAATAGAAAACACAGAATATGGAAAAATTTAAACAATGTAATTAAACGCAAATTAAGTTATATTGTACCGACTTATTTTTAGATTAACAGCTCTGCTTCTTTCAATTTTCTGATTGGTAGACTATCTTCTTTTTTGCTTTCTATTTGGGCTCTAAATTCACCTCTATTGCTCTTACATGTGCGCGTTCCTTTTGTCTTCCAGTTTGGTGGCATTTTAACTATGGACGAAGGGGCGGTGCTCAACTGGGCATCCTTTGCCATCTGTGTACTATATTTTCTCATTCATTACCGGTAGAGAGCACAGGCAGGGCTACTCATACAAATTGTGGGCCCCTACAAAAAATTTTCTCGGGCCTCTTCAATATTTTCCCCTCATTATAAATCTTTCATGTTTCCCACTCCACTCGAGTGGTGTCCGCACCCACTTATGGGCGGCTCCATAGATATAAAAGACATATTATATATCTGTATGGGCAGCTCTGCACAGGATATGTGATAAGTGACCCTCTGTTGAGCACATTCTTGTTTTCATGCAACGCTTTGTTATAGGGCAGACGTCGCTTCACTGTAATACCGAAGACAAATACTGCATATCCTCGAATCAGCTATATGGTGCATTGTCATTTAAATGGTATTTATTTTTTTCTTCTTTGCAATGGGCTTATAAGGAGCAACTAACTAGAAGTAGTAAAGGAAGATTACTACCTTGCTAAATATCTTTCCATTTGAAGGGAAAAAATGTTGTCCGGTCATAGGTGTGAGATTCCCGTTTGGTCACTCCAACGGCGGCGTGAAAAGGAAACATTTTCGCACAAGCCCAATAACTTTTCTTGAAAGGGGCTTTGAAAATAGGCCGCACAATGCGGAATAGGGAGGACACTGTGAAAATCGCTTTAAGCGGGAGATTTTTGGCACCTTTTATCCGGACCCCTTTTCAATTCAAAACCAAACATGTGTTCCGACAACAAGGCCGAACCTCAACAGTTGGTCGGAGAGCCTCCCAGCGGGGGCGCTGCGATCGCGGCTTTTATAGCATTGCCGCGTTTGTGCAGGATCGTTTTGTTGAGGGGTTTCGTGTTTTTATTTATGTTTTTTTTTTTTGTTGTTGTTCCCTCAGGAGGGGTTTGTTAGTGCACCCCTGCTTGAAAGGAGGTGTGAATAATGGCACGGTCAGTGTGTGTGTGTGCAGTGACGAAGGATCTTTCGCTTTAACAGCCGATCTTCTGATCTGGAATCTGATATAAATATGTAAATCTCGAAAAGTAATCTAGTATTAAGATCATGATCGAATTTAGCTTGGTGTCAAGTTTTATCTTAATCTTCTGCAGCAGGTTCGGCCTACTCATAACGATAACCTAAAACCTTGTCTACATTTCACGATTTCGGATCAGAAGTTGCCTACGGTTTCTTTGTAAAAAATTCTTTATCACCTTTCGTGTATGGGGGGGGGGGGGGGGGGAGTACGACGACATGAGGTTTTAAACTCGTTGCATTTTGGAGTGTCGCGTTAATGAAGATGAAATAATTTATTGTGGAGGAGGAATTTTAATCACTTGCTTTTACCGATGTGGTTGCTCTGTCCTTTTACCTCAAAACAGTCCCTTTTTGACCTCAAAAATCAGTCCATACATTACAACTTTGTTTTATGCTGCGTTTTTATTTCTTGGCAAGATCGAACTATAAAAAAAATCTTTCTATTTTCCCACAGCACAATATCTAAATATGTTAATCTCTATGGAAAGATTGTATTTTTAACTAGCTATATACCTGTTCTTTGTGAATTAAATTTCTTTACATTTCATAATACAATGTGCTGCCAACTTATATTTGGAGGATTTTTGTTTATTATTTTTTTTTTTTTTAAGTTTCACATATAAATATACAGTAGTACTACATGATAAAGAAAAAAAAAACACTCACGAAAGATAAAAAAAATTCTCAATTTTTTAAGCTTACAAAATTTTAGATAGATGTAAGAGGCACAAACAACTATCGGATCAAGTTATTGGATTTTAAATAACGTTTATTGCAATCGGGCTGAAAAAATTAGTAGGGTACGTTAGTTTGGTAACTCCATTAACGATTGGATTCAGTTTGTTTGAAGGCGTCACTTTTAAACTGAGAAACAGGACAGACAATCGCCGCAATTTTAAGTGGAACGCTGTCAAGGCTACCCATCACAATTTCATTAAATTCGGTACAGCCTTTGTCCCGTGATGGGACAGACAAAAGGGTATTTTCAATTTTATTTATATACGAGTAGATGTGTCCGTTTTATGTATAATTTTTTGCGCATTGATACGAATGCCTCTCTTCCAGATGATTGTAAAAAAAAAAAGATAATCTTAGTCTGCGGAGGAAATCATGCGTTCGTTGCAACATTTTTTTTTTTTTTTTCCGTTTGATATTTTTTTTAATATCGCGCTACTTTAAATTCCTCGCGCGAAAAAATCCGGCCGTGATCGGATTTTTATGAAACATCGATAAATCGGGCTGCCTTCCCCCCCCCCCCCCCTCTTGGCGAATAGGTGGACCTCGCAATCAGATAACCAGTCGATCGTACAAGGGGAAGGCGAGGTGTGTGTGTGCTGCGCCGATTGCATCACGGTCAGGTGCTGCGGTGTGTTACAAAATGGCGGGTGCCCCGAATTTTCCGAAACAGGAAGATAACGATCGGGCGATTAAAACCGCTGTTGTAATTTATTACACTATCCATTTCGCCGTAGCTCCGGTACGAGGAAAATAATAATGGCGCAAAATGGTTGTTTGCATTTTTATCTTTTTAAGGAATTAGCTGTGTAGTAGTCAACAATAGGAAGAGAAAAATTTGGACAGCAGGAACTATTGAAATTCGTATCGGTCATTTATACTAGTTGAGCGTTTGTAATATCTTAAATTTTCAATAGAAATTATAACGGTGAGCTGTCATTAGCGTGAAAGCCAACCGAAATTGTGACAGCGTCAGATTAACTCTTATTGGTGCTCTTCAGCAGCAAATACCGTAACTACTGGCAACGGACAACTATTCGTGAGTTGAATAGCCTATGGAAGAAGAGGCAAGGTCTAAAATAGCATACTGTTAAACCCTGCAATGTGGGTGCCCTGAGGTTTTTGAGCGAGTGCCTATCCATATATATATATATAATTTTTTTTTTGGGGGGGGGGGGGGCACACGAATTGTTAAGACTAAAGAACGCTGTTTATATATTAAAAAAATCCCATATAATAAAAATAGCCTTTACTTATTTCGATTTCGGGGGGTGGTGGAATTCCCTCTGAATACGTCTTTGTTGTTGACGGAATTCAAGAGAGAATTGTGGAGAAAATATTTAAAAAATTATTAGTGAAAATTATAAGTTCCGCCAAAGTGATCTTTGAAAAGGGTACAAAAAGTCTCTGCCAAAAATAGGAAGGGGAGGTTAGCGGCCACTGTCCACTAGCAAAATAAGAACACTCAATTGCCATTAACTAAACTCAGAATACGCCTAAGGTACGCAGAATACGCCATTGGTTCGTCGTCACTACTTTTCGAGATATTGGCATAGGCTACTCGACTTTGCGATGTTGTTTGCTACGAGCAGTGTGAAATAATATTTGGTATGTAAAGTCCCAAACACGGACGCTTTCCGATGTTTGATCATTCCGGATTGCAGAGCAATATTAATCTCATGTGATTGTGAGCGTATGTGTGTCTGCGTATCCCGAAATTTTCTTTTTGAATGCTTTGTCTAGGAAGTCAATTTTTGTATTAAAGTGGAGCTATATATATATTAAGCTTATCCACGTGTATAACTTTAATGCTTGGTTATTTTTTTTTTCTATTTTCGAATCCACACTATTCATATTTGTTGATTATCTTTAACTGGATGACTAGAAATATTCATTTTATTTTCCTCATGATGGCTGATTCTCTATTTAATACTTCCTTTTAATTTGTTGGCAAATTTTAAGTTTGGTTTTTTGAGTTACAACTTCTCTCTATTCTATCATTGGATTTTCACATTATATTTGTATTATATATATATATATATATATATATATATATAATGTGTGTATATATATATATATATATATCGATTATAGACTTCCAGTATTGCCATTTATAGAAAAAAATTAAATTAGTTTGTTATTTAGTTGAAACATTCGTTTCATTTTCATAAACACTGTTTGAGTCATGATATTTTTTTAACAAATTTTAAAAATGGTCGGATGTTTTCATTATTAGCGGCGTGATATATTTTTATTCAAATTAAATGAAATATAAATCACGTGTTTCTTCAAAACTTGAAGTACGACTTTGCATTTTTGCCTCTTTAGTGCTGCCATCTATCAAGCATTCGATGAACCGTTTTTAAAAATTAATCGACCGAAATTTTAAAATTTGAAGTCTGGCAGCGGAACATAACTAATCGTAAAGTTAAAATAAAATGATTATTGTATTCAGAAATTATTTACGTATAATAAAATTCAGAATTTCGTTGAATATACGCTGCTATATCGGTTTCAGTTTACCATGAATTTCTTTGTGACATTTTACTTTCCCAGCAATACATAGTAATGTATTAGGATCATGTCGAAAATCGCACTCGAGTTTTCGACGGATCTACACGTTTTATGACCACTAGAACATGGAAAAACTATTTTTAGCGTGACAGTATCTCTATCTCTCGCTCTGTGTATGCGCGTTACCCTGGTGCTGATTGGATTTTGGTACGATTCTAGATGAAAGAATTTTTTTTTTTTTTTTTGCAAAATGGTCCGCAAAAATGATGAACATCTAAAACAAGATTACTTGTGTTCAAATGTATCCATTAAATGATTGCTTTATACATAATTTTTGTCAATAAAAAGAATAGGATCAACTAACTCTATTACTCTAGGATTAGCCGTTCTCGAGATAGTTGAGTTTTTCACATGTTTACTACGCCGTCTTTTAAAATACGTGCAGTTACCCAATGAGAACGAAAAGTATGCGTGAACTCAATTTGATAATTATTAAAGAAATAAAATGATGAATTTGAGTCTGTAGAAGAAAGTAGTTGTGCCCAGCATTAGATTTTTTTTTATTTACACAGATAAGTCAAATGCATTCACAAGCGTATCTAAGCTGATGTAAAAAGGAACTTATAGTGGGAACTTATAGTGGTAGAATTTATAGTGGGTACTTATTGACCCTTTACTAACAAATACCTATATATATTAATTGCCAAGTGTCCGTTGGTCAGATTGTCACGCTATTTGTAGGCACTTCTCGAATAGAGAGACACGTGTAATCTAATACACGAGTCGATCGTTTGATTGAAAACCCTGTAAAAATCGTATTTTCCGAAAATGTTTTGTGGAGGGAGGGGGGGGGGGGGTGCTCTACACTAAAACGTTCGAAAAGTGAATATATACATACAGTCGAACCTCGATATGTCGAATTTGAAGGGAGTAGAAAAAAAATTCGAGATATCGAAAATTTTTAAGGAATTCATAAAAGAATATATACATCCTAGTCCTATACTTTACACATTTTTAAAAAAATCACGTACTTTATCTATACAGGCAGAGAATTGGGTATTACCCAAGAAAATGCTGACAACAAATAAAGCGAAGCTTGAAATGATTGTATACACATTTAATGTAATATACATTATTAAAATTCAATCTTGCATTTCTTTACTTGCAAAATAGTCATCTATGACAGTTTGGTTAAAGGTACGGAATCAATATCTATCACATTTTTCAAATAAGCTAGGCGAATCCAAATGAGCTAAATTTTGTGGTGATAGTTTACTTTAAAACTCTGAATAATACCTTGGTCCAAAGGCTGTATAACTTAGAAGTTGTGTTTGGTGGCATAAAATGAACTTTCACGGATTTTAATTTCGGCACGTTATTATGAGTTGTACAGTTGTCCAAGAAGAGAACAATATCGCGATTTTCACGGGACATTTTTCTGTCTATAGTTCCTCCAACCAATTAGTGAAAGTTTCGGCAGTCATCCAAGCCTTATTGTTCGCAAAATAAGTCATTTGAACAGATTTCATTCCTGAGAAACATCGGGGTTTAGCAGATTTACCTGTCATAAAAGGTTTGAGCCTTTCTGAACCATTCATATTAGTGTAAAATAGCACAGTTAATCCTTCTTTGCTCCTTTTCCCTCCATGACATGCCTTTAATGGCCATAGTTTTATCAGGCATATACTTAAAACACAGGCCTGTTTCATCTGCATTAAACACATTTTTTGGATCGTATTTTTCCAAATGAAAAGATGAAAATGGTAAGATGATCCAAATGGTAAGATGAAAAAATTCGAGATATCGAGAGTTTGATCAAAAAGATTTCGAGTTAAAGAGTTTGTTTTACATTAGTTTTGTACCATGCGTGAAGGGATATGAAAATATTTCGAGATATCGAGGTTCGACATATTGAGGTTCACCTGTATATATATATATATATATATATATATATAAAATGCTTTGCGATGAGATAGAGAATTCAAATTTGGTGTATGAGTAAATCGTCTGAAAGGAAGAAAGTGTTCAATTTCAGATTTTCAATAGATTTTTAATTTGATGGTAGTGGTAGATAGTTGGAAAAGAAAGTATACAACTTCAGTTTTTCATAATTTTATACTTTAGGGGTGCTGCATGTTAAAATGTTCGATTTACCGAATAAATGAAATGCCCACGATACAGATATTTGAAATTCGGTGCACGGGTGAACAGTCTGAAAGGACCACTGGAAAAAATAGAATAATTCAAAAATTCACTGCTGCTTATTTTAAGAGCGTTACATTACAACGGGTATTCGGCTAGTTATATCTAAAAAGTGTATTTCCATACTGCGTCTAAATAGTGTCCTTCAATGCAATAAAAAAATCCCCAAAATCTTCCCAATTTCCGAGCATCGCATGAAGTTCGAAGATCTTGAAACGAAGACTTATTCATAGATCTTTGAAGTTCTATGGCCAAGCACCGTTTATTTTGGCAACCTTCCTCTCCTTTCACGCAGACACGACATTCTTGAACATAAAACAAATTTGCTCTAAAGGTTCTCCGACCCCCTCTAACCCCTCGCATAAACGTGTGCTAAAAGCTTTTTGAAGCGGTCCCATGTTTTGGAACGGGACTGCAACAGCACATAATGCGCATTAGCATCACAGTGGTGGACGGTACAAGAGGAGTTATGATAAGGCTCGTCATGCAACGAGTCCTCCGATATACATACTTCACTCGGAAGGGCTCTCCAAATACTCCCCGCCCCCCCCCCCCCCCATACTTTGTATGTGTTACACAAAAAGATATCACATTATGTTTGTATTTGGATTCCCTCTCGATTGTCGTATATATATATATATATAAATGTATACCTTCTGCGGGATTTCGTGGGGAGGTGGAGAATTCGAAGATGATCTCTCTGAACAGGCCCTTTTGGCAAAGGGTGCTTGACCCAAGATCACCCCCCACCCCCACCCCCCAACTTACTAGAGCGGGAGATGGTTTAGCCCCGTCATTCCCCCTGTGCTTCAACCTAATTTTATGCTTATCGTTCTTTGGTAGATCAGCCCCGGTGTCAAAATGGGATTAAGGTGTATGACGTGCCTTCTCAGTCCTGCAAGACTTCCTTGGTTCCAATGGTTCTCGAGCCCAAACGAATCGTGGAATGACGCAGATTTCAGGAGTTTTCGACGATGGGAAAAATTGATTTGTTTTATTTTTTCATATTACAGTCATGCATAGTATAGATTAAGTACCTATTTAAAATTTCAAGTTTTATCTTTAAATTCGGCATACATAAACTGAAAGAAATGCTGCTTTCGGCTAGATATTATGCAGGTCTAGCAACTTATGAAATGATTTTAATGTATAACAAGAATAAAAATCCTGCGAATTTTTGATACTGTATTGTAAATAGATGTCAAAAGTTAGTCTCGAAATTTTACATATAGACTAATGCAAACCCGTAGATGTACAAGACGGAATTAATTAACATTTTTATTTCCGTTTTAGTTAATTAAATATCAATTTAGCGTTTCCAGTACGGGCAATTATTTAATGGGCGGTCCAACTTTCAGCTTCTGTGTCATGGATAGATGCAGAAACCTCACAAAGATAACCCAAGAATGAATTATGGAAGATCCAAAAATATTTAAAGTATATAGATATTTAATTCTAGACTAAACTTAAAGTGTTAGTGCACTTGAACTTGAAATGAGTTGCCGGGACAGACCCGCTAGAGCTTATAAGAACGGTTCCTCCAAAGTGAAAATGACTTTCAAATGTAAACAAACTTTCAGACAGTTAAGATGTCATTATATCAGAAAGGGTTGTTATATATGTGGGTATTCAGACAGTTAAGATGTCGAAAATGTTATATTTGGTATAAATGAAATATTTCTCCTTCTCTGTTATAATTATCGTATTGAATTAACAACTGGTATTCATAATTGCTATATTCATTAGGTTTCTTTAAAAGCATGAAGCACCCTGTGGTTAGTGAGCATAGAGCAGGGGTATTTTAAAGCAATTATATGTTGCAGGGTAACTAAATTTCGACTACTGGTCGCTTTTTTGTTCATAAAAAATAATTGATTCATATAGGGACCTGCATAAAACCCAAACTCATGCAACTTTTGAAGATTTAGATATAATTAGGTGCACCATACAAGGATCCCAGTAAATTAAAACGGGTTCCGATTTTTAAAGACTATCCCAACCTCTCTATCGACTTCTACAGTTGTGCCCGGATTAAATTATATGAAAAAAGGTGAAAGTATTAGAATTTAAAAGGAACAAGTTCTATAACTTATTTTTCTCACAAAAAATGATAGGACATTTTAAATTGCACATTTTGACCTTTCATGTACGTCACAATAGCCAGACATATATATTTGTAGATATACATTACGTTATTCATGACGTGAGAAAAAAACTATGTTAAAATATTTGTGATCGCAAAGCAATATGACGTAACTAAATGAATTACAGAAAGTAGACTGTAAAATAAATATAGCGTCAGAAAAACACAGTGGATCGCTAAAGTGAGACATTATTCGATGACACTGGTATGTGTTCCAATATAGCTGCTTGAAAATACGTCAACTATGTGTCGAGCCGTTTTAGTTTATGTAATCAGTGCTACATTAATATATATTTATTTTCTCAGAATCAATCATGACCATTAAATTTGTCACTATCATTAAATTCGTCATTTGAAAGATAGTAAGTTCTTTGAAACCAGGATATTTTATTTTGAATAAGTTTCGCCATACTTCAGGTCTTAAAAAAAAAATGATAAATTGTTAAAGATGAAAAATACACCGATAGTTACCATTAAATTCTCGACAAAAAAAGAAAAATAGTTCCGAAAAAATTATCTTCGTTCTTCGAACTCCAACCCCCCCCCCCCCCCTCCTCCTTTCCTATAATTACAGCCAGAAATTAAGTTCATCGTCAACTCAGGAGCTTCTGCGTCGTAATTAGGTCCAATTTTTAGCAGAAGGGATGCAACTTTGAGAAGAGGAAGAAGAAAGAAGGAAAAAAGAAAGAGAGAGAGAGAGAGCAATTTTCCCTTTTTCTTACAGTTACGGTTAGCGTGGCGCCCTCTTTTGATTGCTCGGGCACAATTCCTAACTTTAAAAAAAAAAAAAAAGAAATGGCGCGCTTATTGAGCTTTTGTCAGAATTTTATCCTTTGTATTTTCGTTAACTTCGGTTTTGTGCTGCCGGAATTCTCTTTTTCTGAAAGGGTTGTTGCGGGGAAGTGCGCGCGATGTTCAAGGGGGGAAATTATCGGACAGTGTAGTTAAAATGAAATTCGAAGTTTACAAATGCGCTGGCTGGACAGGACCGCCTCTGAAAGCATGGCAATAAAAGTTGAAAGAGCAATTTTGGCCAAACCAATGATGAAGATGGCTTTTAGTAGGGAAGTTTGCAGCTGCACCCCGGTAGAGGGTTTTGAATTAGATCAATTTTTTTTTTTCAAAATTATTGACCATGTGCAGCTGAAGTTTGTTGAAATAATGAAAAAAAAAAAGTTGCTTTGCTGTACACCTTATTTTATCGAGTGGCGCCAGGATTTACCCAATGGTTAGACTCTTTTCGCTATGTAGGGCGCCACAACACTGTCAATGACCTTACCGTGGTACTTGTACGACCAGTGGCGTGAGCAAAGGGGGATGAGTTAGGGAATTATAACCCCTCCATTGAATTTGCGGGGTGTCGATTGGATGAACAATTACAGTAGAATTTTACCGTAGAATTCCACCAATACACTCCTTAAAATGCGAGTGGAAACTGTAGAGCACAGAATACTATATTCAGAAGGTTCACTCCCATAGTACCCTATGGCAACATTTTTAACATGGGATGTCGCATAGACACTAGAGCTCGTGAGTTGGACCAACTGAACTTCGATGCGTCTGCCAGATTTGGCGCGCTATCGCTCGCTTGGCGATTTTTTTTTAAACGGGAGGGGAACAAAATGTTGAGGACTGTACTTTTATAATTTTTGAAACTATAGAAAGGATCAGGATTTAAAAATACATTAATCTGCAACATAAATATATTCATTAGTTTAAGAATATTTAAATAAACATAGTTATATATTTAATTCAAATAATCATAAAATAGATTGAAAAATACACACATTGCATTGTCTCACTATAAAACATAATGCACAAAAAATTACAAGCTAACATACTCAAAAGACTGAAATATTATATAATATTTTCAGTCTAAAAAGTATACTAGCGTGTTGATCGTTAATTACTTGATCCTTAATTCATTCTGGGATACTGATAATAGACTTTTTTTTTTTAAATATAAAAATATTCATATAGTAAATATCAAATTTACATAAATGCACTATCGAAGTTGTGGAACTCAATCATTAATTACCCGAGGAGGGGGGGAATTTTCCACCATAAGGCACTTAATAAAAATTTTACATAAATATATACACATACTATATCACATTCAACTAAGAAAAAGCCATCCAAATATCAATTATTTCACATTTTATAAAAATACGGAAAATATTTTTTAACTAATTATACCACTACCTCTTAAAATTTAGTCTAATCCGGCAGTAATAACACAGCACTAATATACTTATATGAACACGTGTATACTTATAATGAACACGTATGTAGAATGGTCATAACTAAAATTATTTCAATTTTAATAAACATAAATTACATACCTTGTAACGCAACCAGTTTTCTTTTATCAATCCATTTCTATGAAATGATCTAAACACTTAACAAATAATCCTTTTTCACGTTACTCAAACCACGCTAGTCTGTTGTTCCAAGTTTTCGCCGAGCGAAATAGGGTTATAACATTGAAAATCGTCTTGGAACCAAACCAGACTATCGCCAAGCGCTCGGAACAAACCAGACCATCGCCAAGAGCGCACCAACCCAATGTTTGGTCTATCTCTAATGGCCGCCGCGAAAACGAAACTATCGAGAGTGACAGGTCTGTATAGTAGTCTGTGCTGTAGAGGGGGCTTTTACTGGGAATTTTTGGTTAAAAGAAACGAGTAGAATTCCGTCGATTCACCCCCTCAAATACAACGGTTAAAGGTGAAGTATGTAGGGGGAGAATGCTTACTTCAGCAAAAAGGAAAAGTATTTTATTAGACAACGAATTATTTTATTTTTAGAATTTTTTTCAGTGTTCGCGGAAAGGGGGCGGTTATTTCACGGAATTTATGAGAATTTTAAATTGGGAAAAAAAAAGAGGGGGGAGGGGTTACCGAGAAGGGCGAAATTCTGCGGTATATTAGACGGTAGTATATTATTCTGCGGACTCCAAATATTGGTCCATATTGGAAAACCAAGTCCAACATTCTAAACACCCTCATCCGGTCGTATACCCCCTTTATTTCCGAGATCTTGGTTAAGGATGAGCGTCAGTAAATCTTCTGCCCTATCCGCGCTTTGTTAACTTTCGCGGCACACATTTTTCGCCGAAATTCTGCTCAAACAGTTGCGAAATGTTTTCTGATAGATAAAATGCAATGCTTAGATTATATTAAAACTAAATTTAATACCCAATAAAACATAGAATATATTTTTTAATTTAATTCAAAATGTTTTTGGTGCTGCCATCTGTTGTCGTAATTTATTTCATACCGACTATTTTTATTTTTAATGAGCATTTTTAAATGTCTATTCCTTCTAATACGCTATTAAATATAACAGATCATATATAATAATGCCACAATCACGGAAACGTAATTGAACTTGGACTTGAAGACAAAGGAACTTGAAGACAAAACTACAGTCCTCAGTGATGTACATTTAGATCCCCTTATCAAATTTATGGAATAAGAAATTACCTTTCCGTGATTGTGGTATTATTATATATGATCTGATGTTGCATTTAATACTGTATTAGAAGGAATAGACATTTAAAAATGTTCATTAAAAAATAAATATATTCGGTATGAATTAAATTACGACAACAGATGGCAGCACCAAAAATATTTTGAATTAAAATAAAAAATATATTCTGTGTTTTATTGGGTATTAAATTTAGTTTTAATATAATCTAAACATTGCATTTTATCTATCAGAAAGCATTTCGCAACTGTTTGAGCAGAATTTCGGCGAAAAATGTGTGCCGCGAAAGTTAACAAAGCCCGGATAGAAGATTTACTGACGCTCACCCTAAGCTACTGGCGCAGTGGTGGAAGCTGGGTATGATATCTCTCCTAGATGAGACTCCTTTTTATCCAAATCATACAGGACCAGAGTGATCTGGATAAGCAAAACTACTAGCATCCTTAAAATACAGTAATAATTTAAATAGAAGATTCATATTAAATAAGTATTACTAAAATGTATTTTCTCAGACAATTCGACAAATATTTAAATTGTTATAGCTCTGTACATATCCAAACTCGACCCGAATCAAGAACAATGTAGTTAGATCCGGTCTGTAAGTTGGACCGGACCTAGGTACATCATGGTCCTGGACGTAGGGCCTGATCAAGCCAAAGTGGGGCCCAAGACCTGGTGTTAATGCGGGGCCCTCACACCGTCACGGTATATTAAACACGTGCAAAACATCAACGCAAAGAAAACTTAGGGGCTCGGGATTATACCGGAAGATCCCTTTGTAGAAAACTTCCAAAGTTTTATTTCAAAGTAATACAAGGTAGTATAAAAAAGTTCGGAGACTGTGCTGATATCTCCAGCCCTGATTGGAGAAGAGGGGAACTATTTTACCGTGGCGTAGAGGCACATGTGACGCGAGATGTGAAAAGAAAGAAGTTTTTCCAGATAACGCGTGTCAGTGAACTGTAGTCGTTCGCGTTCGTCGAAAACGGAAATGGCGTTTGAAGAACAACGTGCGAATATCAAATTCTGCTAGCGTTTGAGGAAATCGCCGATTGCAATGTTTCTGTCGGCGATTTCCCCAAACGCTGGCGGCAGAATTTGATATTCGCACGTTGTTTTTCAAACGCCATTTCCGGTTTCGACGAACGCGAACGACTACAGTTCACCGACACGCATTTTCTAGAAAAACACCTGCTTCTTCCTTTTCACATCTCGCGTCACGTGTGCCTCTACACCATGGTAAAATAGTTCCCCCTCTCCTCCAATCAGAGCTGGAGATATCAGCACAGTCTCCGAACTTTTTGATCCTACCTTGTATATGTATAATATTTAAAGCTATTATTTTATAATTTAAAATAACTAAATTAAAATAATTAAATTATTTCTGCTTAATTTTTTTTATCACATACAAGAAAAATTTAGGGGCTCAGGACCGCTGACATGTCTATCCAAAGGCATTGAAAGATCTATTTCTCTATCAGGAGAGAAGAGGCTAGCTCGATCACGGGAAAAATATCCCGGAATAATTTCTTCCGGATTTACGGCACCGGTGGCGCCATCTACCGAAATTTCTGGACACGTCTTCAGTTCCAAAACATTTGCTTTGGAAGTTGATTAGCACAAGTTGATTAGCATTGTGTTAAAAATCACCCAAGTGATTTTTAACACAATGCTAATCAACTTGTAGGATATGAATGAATATCTCTAGCAGTTTTCATAAGGGTGAAGAGATAAATCTTTAGGTTATTGGGAGGGGGGGGGGGGGGGAGAATCCTATGAAAGTATAAAATCGATTACATCAATCGATTTTCCAATCATATCAATTTCAATGTTCAATCGATTTTCCAATCATATCTCAATTTCAATGTTATACTGCGTTTTGAAAATTTAGGTTATATAATTTTTGATTTGCGTTTATTAGATCCAAGTTTTTTTTAATTTTTGACAATCTGTTCTTAATTTATTTGAATAGTCTGACAGAGTGGTGCGCGCATTGGATAGAGCATGCGCACGAGTGTCCACAACCTGCTTAGTAGAATGCATAGAAACGTAAGGGCATTATTTTTACCATAGCGTGTCATGTTAAACGGACGATGGTGAGCAATAAAAATTGAAACTAAACCCATTAAACAGCGAAATGTATCTTTGTGATGAAAATAAGTTATTTAGAACACTTGAATAACAATGTTTAAAGATTTCATTTGCTAAAGTGCACTTTAAGTGAATGGACTCGTTTTGACCGTGGTCACTCACGAGCGTTCTAAGGATGTATACATGGATTAGCCAATTCTGCAATGTATATGCGAGCAAGAAGAGAAAGATACAGAACGATTTTTCTTAAAAAACTAGTGTATATATTTTAATGAGAGTGAATATTTTATTTTCCGATTCATTAAAATTATCCATCCAAGGAGATACATTTAGATATATCCAACTAAAACGAGAGGCCAAACGATTGTAAGTTTCCTGAACTAACCGTTTTTAATATAGAAATAATGAAAATTTCCACACTGCTAAAGAAAACAATATTTTGTTTTGGAAATGTAAGGGCGTTTTGCCCTTACATTTCCAAACAGTAGAGCATGTGTCCGAGTGACGTCACGTGCCCATGCTCTACTGTGACGATCTCGAGGGTCGTGTTAAAAAACTTGGGGATCACAATTACTTTTATGATTACATAATTCACCTACAGACAGCAGAGTAAAATGTATTTGGATGCCGTGTCAAGTTTCCTTTCTTACAAAAGGAGACGTAAGCCGAAACAATTGCTTGCGTGAAGATCGTCTAATAGCGGTATTACACGTAGTAACTCGTTTAGGCAGCACTTCATCCACTGCATTGAAACCTATGAGCAAATCCGGTTCCAAACTTTTATTACCATACGCGAAGGAGTTGTTTCTTTCTGGAAACTTGACGCCACATTTGCTTTATCCCCTTAAATGGCGCAGAAAGGACTCTATTCTTTCAGGAGATATCACGCTCCCTGTAAAAAGAAGAATTTCTGTATCTGAAATACGAATCAATGTAACTCCTAATCAGGGCCTGATTAACGCTCGAGCCTTCGGGGCCCTAAAATGTGTGTATGATAAATTTAAAAAAAAAAAAAATTTTTACTTTTTAATAGAAAGATTTACTTTATAAATATTTTTTTTAAATTAAAATGCAAAATAAAAAATTACGAAAATGATTCATTAAAAAAGATTGTTCTTCTAAAATTTCAGAATGTAGACATTTTGTCTACCTACAAATATGTCAATAGTATACATTCTTTTAATTCTTAATATATTGCTGTGAAGTAAAAAGTAGTATGGAAGTCTACATGTACAAAAGGGCCTTGGCCCCCAAATTCGGTATGTTTTTGTGTTTTTAGAATATATGGGGGCCCTGAAATACCCCCTGGACCTGTTAATCGGGCCCTGCTCCTAGTTAAGTTTCCATCATTTTTAATTAAATATATTCGAAAAGCATTCACTCATTTGATGATAGAATCTATTTTATTTCATTCAAAAACTTGAATAGGAAATGTTGACGTTCTTTAAGTATGTCATTTTCTTTTTCATAAACCATTATTATATAAAATGAACATTTCTATCGCAATATTTCGCATAATTACTTTTTAACACTTTCCAACGTAGTTGAAAAGTGTTTATGACTTTGTTCATTCTGTCTGTCCGCAGGATAACTGTCGTAAAAATGACTTTATCAAAATAAAATTTTAGTATGTTGTTGAGACGGTCTGTGGGACATATGGGAATGTAAATGAATAATATCATCCATTTATTTTTGGATTGAACCCGGGTTGAAAAAGTGAAAAGCATTGAACCCTATGGGACCTAATTTTTCAAACATTTTCTAAGCAAAGTTAAAATTCCCAAATTGCTTCGAAATTTTCAGAAAGTATTCAAATTATCCCATAAAATATATATAAAAAAAAAATCAGTAATATATGTTCAGTAGTGTTTTAAATAAAAATTAAAATAATAATGACACCCATATTATATGAAGAGATCACGTGATCCACTTCGAAATAAAATGGGGCATCCATCTTTCTTTCTCAGTGTAAAAATCGTGTTTTTTAAAGTTCTTTTAAATTTATATTGAGTATTGCATCCGTCTCAAAACTGCTTTATTTTCGCGTATTTTCTGTGCATTTATATTCTGCGCCAACGTATACAACATTTTGAGTTTAAATGATCATCCAACTTTGATTATTTCTACAACGAAGCTTAATTTTAATGGATGCAGAATGTAAACAAGTAATTGTAAGATGACTTGTACGAGAATTGCTGAATTTTTTTTCACGCAGAATTATTTAGCTCTGGAGTCTGGAATAAAAGTGACATGAATAAAATATTCACTGCTTTTACATAGAGAGCCAGACGATTTATATTTCGATGATATCATTTGAGTAAAGTTTATTGTTTTTATGAAGAGTTTTAAATTCCCAAGAGTAAGATAAATTATTAAAGTTCTGTGATAATTAAAAAAATATCACCGCTGAATGTATCTCATTTTGAATATTGCATTTCAGTTGGAAAGTGTTCCATAATCAACACTTTATGCATGATTGATCCTTCTTGTTAAATATTATTTACGGTTGTTCGAAAAATGAAGTGCCTATCCTTGGTCCGAGATCCCCTAAACTGTGCTGCGCCCTGATGATTATTGATTGAAATAATCGTACCTAATTTCATTCGATTTACTCAAGATATGTCCTGTTCAGTCTCGGTGATAGATTCATTTCTTGCTATCCAGTTTTTTAATCGTCTCGCTGCATATATTAGTTTTCCCAGGATCTTGGAAAGAGTATAGACGCCAAAAACTATGCTTATTGGAAAGAGGGGGGGGGGGGGGTATGATTGAATACGGTATTTTAAGAACTGGGTTTTTTTTTTTTACCGATATAGAGATCTAATGCAATTGTTCATCCATTGGGATGAGGGGTATGACCCCTATTTCCCTTTGCTTACTCCACTGTCTACGTACATATATAATTGAATTAACAAGAATATGGCTCATACCATAATCCATTTTTAAATAGCTTGTGGTTTTTTCTTTTTTCCCCCCCAAAATTTTACAAGTTAAATTTTAAAAAATCGGTATTGTTGATCCAAATGTTTATAATAATAGCATGTTTATAATAATATCCCTTTAAAGGGCATAACAAAATATTTCGATTGATACTGTACTTGAAAATGTACTTCCCCTCGAGGGTGAGGGCAATGACGTCAGAAACTCAAAAATTGTATCGCGGCTATTTTTGATAACAATGAGTGAAACTATTAAGTCTCGTGAACATTGAGCCATCAATAATCTCTTATGCATGATCATGCATATGTTAAAAAAATATAAAATGTTGAATAAATTTCGAAGTTTACGCTCGAATTTAAATAAAATTGTATCTAGTTCTAGAGTTTTTGATGACAAAACCGGATATAAAGTTCCGTGAAAGTTCAATAATATTTGTAGCAGCTATATCGTGTAATCGGCCACAAACATCAGAAAGACATACAGACGGACATCACTCCAAAAATAGTCAAACGTGTTCAAGAGATCTTAAAACATATATTGGCATTAAAATCTCGAAATCGAAAAATTTCATGAAAACAATACTTTCTCAATACTACCTATATGAGAAAGTGAAACTCTGATATAGGCAGCGAATGATTTGTTTTTTAACATGCATAGTACTATGCATGTAGGTAGGGACGGAATTGAAGAGGGGCTGACGTGCAATTCTAGGGGGACTCAGTCTTGAAGGAAGGACTCACCAAAAACACGATTAATCATCATTTATAAGCATAATAGTTACTATTATATACTTCAATTTATATAAATTATTAACAAATAATTGTATATTTATATTTCTAAGCTAAGAGCTGATTATTAATATCCATATAGCTACTACTTCAATATTAATGTATAATAATTACAATTGATTTTAATGTAAGCATTAACTAGTAATAAAGTTGTTAATAATTTGTAGAAACATTCTGAAAGTTAATACAAGTTTATACAAGTATTCATATTTGTAAATTAAGAGCCGATTATTAATATCTGCATGCATCAATTATACAGAATAATTACAATTGATTTTAATATAAGCATTAGCTAGTAGTAAAGCTGTTAATGAATCCAAGAAAATTTCTGAAAATTAATACTAGTTAATGCTTAATATTAATTTTCGACTACTTCTTGATTTTGACTCTACAATGTGTAACAGTGAACCCCACAATAATTCAAAAGTATCCTAAATACTATTGTCATAATTTAAAAATATTTTTAAATTAAATATGTGCATAAATGGATCATCAGTATAACCACACATTTAGCTAAATTAAAAATTTTTTAAAACAAAGTTATTAAAAAAAATATATCTTAAACAAAATTGTATGCAAAATTTGGATGACATTTTAGATGAAACTTCATATCACAACTAAAAATGTAATAGTTTTATCAGTGTGTGTGTGTGTGGTGGTGGTGGGGGGTCTTGGTCCCCTCTGGCCCCTGTTTAGCTACGATCCTGCATGATGTAGGGTAAGTAAAAATGTTTGATTCGTATGGATAGATCGCTCAAAATTCATTGATATCTCCAAATCTAGACTGTATTGTTGACCCCCTCGCGTTACATGCGTATGGTACAAAAGTAAGGAGACAAGCATTCGGAGGCAAAAGAACAAAGAGCAGAATGCAAAATACCGAATTAACATCTCATTCATTTCTTTCTTTAACCCTTGCACGCGCTCTAGTTCAAAGAATACCAAAAAGAAAAAATGATTTTAGAACGTTTCCCTTTCTTTGCTTCTCCGTCCGTGCTAAAACGGGCGGTAGGAGAGCTTTTTACCTGTGCAGGTTCGAAGGTCAACCGATAAAACACCGACGGCCCGCGGTCTGCGTTCCGAGAAGAAGAGGACTGCTGATAGATACCCAGAAGAGAAGAAAAGAGTTCCGGCGTGAGATATGTGGCCGTTCTTGGAGTACCCCCGGATATACGGAATCCGTAAACTCCGGTAACGAATTTATTTTCTCTCTCTCTCTTTCAAGTGGCCAAACAGTAATTCAATTCGGAAATCCGGGATTTAAGCATATTTCTTTTCACGAATAAACCGTTTCGTTTTCGCCATTGAACAAAGAACGAATATTTTAAAGGGAATGTTTGATTAAAAGGCGATTCTCTGAATCCTCCTGTCTACTCCATTGACTCAATGCTTCGATGGGGTTTCGAAATTGAAATTGAGCAGGGTACGCCCATTGAAATGTTTCAACGTGCAGAAATAAACGTTTCACAAAGTGGGGGTCATGACCCCCGGTGGGTCGCCGTATAATTCTAGGGAGTCGCAAAAGTGAAAAGATACTCTGTTAAAACATCTATTTAATTAATTGCTAACTTAATATTAATAGAGTAACGTTATAAAAGATATAAATAACTTGTCGGCGTGATGCTTGTGATAGTTTTTCAGCAACAATCTTCGCAAATCTGGACCTGTATTTGGCGCAGTTACAATTTAATCATTTTCAAGTTAAAGTCGATATCTGTTTTTTGTTTTAATGGTAGCTCTAGATGAAAAAATTTGTTTGTATAAATACAATGTTACAATTAATATAAAAAATTTTAAAGCCACTGTTATAAACTCGGGACATTTTTACTTTTTTTTTTAATCTTTTACTGTTTTATATATTTGTTTGCTTTCTTTATTTTTATCTTTTTTTAAAGGGGGTTCACGAAGAAATTAACGCACGAAAGGGGTACCACCGTCAAATAGTTCAAGAATCATTGCTTTATATACTTAGATAGAATTATAATCCCTTTAAACACACGTTTAAAACACGTATTAGATTTTTTAAACATAACAAAATATTAAATTTAATGTTTTTAAAGGGTACAAATCTGTAGATGAAAAATATAAATCCATTAAAACTTAATTTTTACACTATAGCTAAGCTATGTTAAAAATAAAGTTTTAAGTTTCAGAGAAAGCATTGAAATTGTTCGAATTGCAGAAAAATTTTGGCAGCGAAATTTGAAGTAAAAAATGAATCATTTAATAAAGTAGTAAACAATATAAGAATGATATACTTACTAAGAGACAATAATCGAAGAAAATAAAAATCCGAGCAGTAAGCACCATATAATTTTTTGATTCGCAAATATCAACAATTAATATATATATATATATATATATATATATATATATATAGAATAATGAGTTACTACATACATTCTAACTTTGGATTTAATAATTTATTTTTATATATATATATATATATCGTTGTATGAATGAATACGAATTTCTAGGACCGTTACGAAACCACGTGGTTTTCAAACTTCCGTTCTATTTAGAAATCCGAACCCAGAAGGGCATCATTTTTCACCCGATTTGTTTGGCCCAAACCATTCCCTTCAACCTATTGAGGAATCATACTGCTCCGAGCTTCCGTCTCCAAAATGATGAATAAAGACAGTGCCATTAGAAAAGTATCTATTCCCTCGTCATGACTGATGGAGTAGCTAATGTGGCAGCCACACTCTTCGTGAAAGTCTCACATTTATTTTAAAGTCCTGGGGGTCATTAGACGTGTCTTCCCAATAATAGAAACTCCCTACAATACCTTGCATATAGAAGGGAGAAGAAAGAATAAGAGTGTGCGCACGAGTACATACAATGCCCGTATACTCCGCACCTTCTGTACTATTGTAATGAATGACCAGTGGTGGAATTTATACATTTCTGCCTTTCTTTAAGTACTCGCTTCATCAATGGGAAGGGAGAGTATTATTGTAACCAGATAGGATAGCATACGTGCATGTCTTGGGGCGTCTATTTGGAATGTCGCTGAAAAGTGCTAAACTAGGTCCATAACCTGGAATTGAAAGTGCTCTTGACAATACAGGGGAGGAAATGTTATGTTTACTAGGATGACTACGTCTTATTAATGGAGAGGGGTGTTTTTATTTTTTATTTAGGAAATGTGTACGTCTGCTCCGTTTTATTGTGCTTTTCTACTGTTAAAAACGAAGAAATAAATCTGATGTGGACAGCACATGACTTTCCCTTCACAATGCAATGATTTTTTTTTTTTTTTTTTTTTTTTTTTCAAAACGGAAATGCACAAAATCTACAGAATGTTTTGGGCATTGAATGTACACTACGCCAACTGAAATGGGGCGCTTTTTTTAGCAACACATGAGTTCGAATAGAATAAATTACTCATTCTCGTGTGTAAAATTCTCATCAACATGCAATGGACATTTAATAAATATCTCGTGAAATAGAAAACTATTGGAAAATTCTTAGGCATTAAAATATAAAACTATTACAAAATGCATCTGTTCTCGTGAATGGAATGAACTAGACCCACTAAAATGTTTAAAGGATTTCCTTTGCACAATATTGCATAGGGAAAATAAAATGACTGCCTGATACTACTTTTTAAATTTTATTTAATTTCTTTTGTAAATGCATCTGAAAAACGTGCAATTTCTCGAGAACGGATTATGTTTTAAGTGTGTTATTAAAATCCTAATTTTCTAATGAATTCTTCAAAGATTCATCTAAAATTTGGGGGTGGAGGGGGTGCTTCCAAGCATTCGATTAATAAGGTTCCAGTATTAACTGACTGTAATAATCACACCAGATGTTTTTAAAAACACTTCATTCGTGAGATACATACGAACGAATGAAGTGTCTGTCCACAAACTCAAGTACACACACGCTAACATATACACTAACATGTACACTAACATACACACCCACACAGGCATTACCTCAGAAACGTTCGATTCGAGTTCAGAGACGTTTGAAACGTGCTCACCGCTTATAAGTCCAAATTTTAATACCGTCACAATATTTTCTCTCTACATTATACTATGTAGAAAACGTAATAATTGATCTGAAATGCAATAGACGAGATCTGGTTTGCAATAGACGCTTGTTTTTCAGAATAGTAGGAAAGATATAAATCATGATCATCATTTAAAGATGTACATTCTAGTACAAAATGCATTCAGTTATAAGTGTATGTAGAACTTTTTATACGGGAGAAGCAGAATATTTAGCATATTATAATTTTTAAATATCGTTTAATTAATAAAATATGTATATCTCAATTAATGGTTCTCATTATAACCGGGTTTTACTGTGTCTTAATTAAAATGTATTTCAGATTTGAGGGGAGTGCACGGGGACATCAAAAGTAGACGCAAGAGAAATTCGATTTCTCAGAGACCCAAATTGAATCTCTGACAGATCCTCAGAGATTTAAGTGCTCTCAGTGGTAGATAATCCATTTCAAGGGCTCTGCCCTGCTTTAAACCTTTCTCGATGACTGCGTGACGTCATAAATCATAGAATAATTGATAATTGTCGGTTTATATAGTTAAGTAGTGTAGTATAACGGGATTGTCATTAAATAGAAATTTCCTTTATTTTCTCGGTAATCAACTTTTATATCGAAAATTTCGAATTTTCTTTGATTTAAAAACTTGCCTTTTCCAAGTCTAGATAAACCAAAACCTTACTTGCTATATACAAAGTACACATATACTAAAGTTTACTTTCCGCATACAAAGTACACATATACTGCAGTTTTTTACCACATACAAAGTAAAAAAAAAAGGTTTTAATGTTCTTTGCTGCAGAAATACGCTAAAATACTCAAGGACTCAAGGACGGGGTTTAGTGAAGTGCCCAGGAGAGGAAAGAATCCTCCCTTTAAACTTTAGGCGAAAAGGAAAAAGGTCAGAAGAGAAATTACTAAAAGGAGTTTAAATAACTAAGAGTTGAGAAATACGCTAAAATAACAACAATGTTTAACCACTTTTAACAAGATAATCAAATTGATGTTGTAGGTTGTTCGCTTGCAATATATTTAATTGCAAATAGTTTTTAGTTTATCTGTGCAGATAAAGTTAAACGTTAATTTTTATCTTTCTTTGCATACCATGTTGATTGTTTACATCTGTAACCTCACCCTGTTCGTGCAATCAATAGCTTACTTTCCCTTGCTACTCATTTTCTGCTTCCCTCCTAAGTATGCTGGCAAATGATTTTTTAAGAGGGAAAAAGGTGTCTTAATTGGAGTTTCTCCCAAACAGCCCTTCCTTCTAGTTCCTGGAAAGTATCCCCCAGAGGAACGAACAATAGAAGGAATGTCCACTGTTGTATAGAATAAGATAACATATTTTTTTTTTTTTTGCCCTTGAAACCTAAAAATTGTGCTTTGGTATTTTGAAGGAAATGTAGTTCTGTTCTAGGAATTTAGCAACTTTGTTAAAACGAAGTAGTTTTGTTAAACAAATACATTCAGAACAGGAAATCCCATCTTGGAGTATGGTTCTAGTTACACTCGGTGCTTTTTAATTACTTTTCACCAGGGGCCACTATTTTTTAGAACTTTTTTAGTTACTTTTTTTTTTCAGAATATGAAAATGAGTGTAATTTTAATGGGTTGATAAAAATAAAAAACCTTTGTTTTTAATTTTTATTTTTATCAACCGATACCAATGTTTTTTGTTTCAATGTTATAAACAATACTAAGAAAACTATATTTTTTTTTATTAAAAGTTATTATCCTGATTAGAAATTGTTGAAATATAATGAAACCTATAAAAGTCAACTTATTTTTTTTTTATGTTTTACATATATATATATATATATATATATATATATATATATATATATTATATATATATACACTTAGCTTATATTTTAAACACTGACATCCATTTTTCTTGTTTTTTGATGTTTGTAGATAGGGCTGCTCTGCTGCATAAGAAAAAGAATAAAAAAGCATTCAATACGGTTTTGAGGTCGACTGCTATTAGGTTAAAAAGAATATCAAATTAAACTTTCGTATTTTAAATAACAAAGCAAATAATTAATAACAAAATAGTTTATGGGATAAAAAAAATACCTTAAAATAAAAATAGAGTGGCTACCGTATGTGTTAGTGTTGCATTTTATAAGTTTATTTTTAACCCGCTTTCAAAAGAGCTATAGCATCGCCAGTAGCATCCAGTAGCATCGATCCAGTAGCATCGCCAGATAAAAATTTTGAGGGAGTATTGTAATGGAAACACATTTATAGTTCTCAATTCTACAAAGATCATTTTGCTGAAACACAGTTTACTCATTAAAAAAAAAACCCTTTTATTTAATACTCATTAAAAAATATATAATAAAATTATATATTTTTTAAATATAGAATTTTTTAATTTGTAGTTGCAAAGTAGTCCAAGACTCATTTTTCAGTATTTATACGTGCTAGAAAAAGTTGATTATAAGTCTATGTGTGATTGATGATTTGCAGCGGGATTGATGATTTTTTATTAGACAAGTGAGCTACATAGTTCAGAAAACACTTATGACAGGTTCTACTGAAATTTTCAGCTAATTACAGTCTGAGGAAACGTTATATGTGTGTGTGTATATATATATATATATAACATACAGTAGTTTATATATATATATATATATATATATATATATATACATATATATATAACATACAGTAGTTTATGCTTAATTTTCGATTAAAATCTTTCAATTTTTATATATATATATATATATATATATATATATATATATATTAGGATTTTTGAGTTGCAACTTCTCTCTATTCTATCGTTGGATTTGCAAACTATAACTATCAAGAACCTTACTTCCCATTACGGACAGCTGATTCTTCTGGAACTTTCTGTATTTACAGTGATGAGTTATGATCATCGAGAAGAAATTAGGACCTAATTTCTCCTCTATGGCTATAACCCCTAATGCCATCCCCATGCATAAATCAGTGGCGTAACTACAAATTTGGAAGTCCGCCCCCCCCCCCCCCCCCATACACACACACACACACTTTCATTGGTAGTTTCGCGACTGACAAATATCTTCCTTTCCTCTTTTTTTTATCCTCATCTATAACTGATAATCGCCTACAAAGTTGATTGTCCAATTATCTCGCAATTAGGCGATACGACACAAAGAAATCAGTTACGAAGTGATAAGGAAGCGTACGTGGGAAGGATGCGAAAGAAAAGCGAGACAGGGGAAAAAAATGGGTTGCGTAATTCGAGAAAGAATCGTACCAGCAGAAATTGCTATTGCCGAGTACCAATATTTTACCGCTCACAGACCAGAAAAATCTTCAGAGAATTTTACAATTTCCGGAGTGATGTATTTGTGAATAGCTTTTGATGCGGATCGTTGCGACTGATCTTGCTCCAGTAAATTAATGAATGAAATTAAATTTTATCAGCCGGCGTGCGAGTCTACCCTGGGCTTCCTCATGTATATTCCACATTTTTAGGGGACATGTGGAAAACAAATTGGCTGATACCGCTGCAAAAACAGCTAATCATATTCTGAATCAGCCTATCCCTTTGACAGATATAAAAAAAATCTGATGTGAGCAACACATGACTTTCCTTATATAATGCTACTTTACTACTTTTTACAGTTAAAAAAAAAATGTTGTTCTTATAGTAGATATCTATATTCTTTCCAAGATATTGAATTTTCTTCAATGAGTCGTCATTTTCATTGATTTAGCGCCATTTTTATCAATTCGGCGAGATTTTTGTTAATTTGACAACAATTAAAAATGTCGCCAAGTTGGCAACATTTTTAGCATTTTTAAATTCGTCGCCAAAATCTCGCCAAGCGTTATGAACGGAGAAATAAGTTGTTCTTACAGCAGATAAATCACTATTGGCGTTCAAATACAAAAGTATTACTCAAAGTATCTTTTTTCATGAATGGAGCGAGCTAGATCCACGAGAATGATGTCACTCAATTGATCGCATGGTATTACATATGAAAAGTGAACATGTTTCTCAATAGAAAATATTTTTTTTTTATTTTATAAAACTTTTTGATAATTTTTTTGAAAAATGTGCAATATCTCGAGACTGGTTCATGTTAGCGTTCTAAAATTTATGTCAATCGTTTTCTAATGAAAAATTACATAAGAAATGTCTATTTGCGTAACTTTATTAGGGGTTTTGATTTTTTGACGATTTTTTCAAAATTTCACTCGAAATTTAGGGAGATTCTGAACATTCGATTGCGTATAAAAACAATAAGCTTCCAGTGTTTACGGATTGTGATTTTTGTACCAAATTTTGTTCGAATCGGTCCATTCGTTCGTCAATTATCGTCTCCACAGACTCACTGACACACACACATACTTTCACACACACACAGACATCACTTTAAAAATGTTCGATTCGTGATCAGGGATGCTTGAAACGTGCTCTCCCGTCGAAAACTCGAATCCGAATTTTCGACCCCGTCACAATACTTTCCTTATACATTATGTATATAAGGAAAGTAAAAACTATTAGTAAAATAATATATGATAAATAACAACATTCATAGAATCAGCAATCTCAAAATAAATTGCATGAAATCAAGCCCTTAGTGCAAAAGTGGACTAGTTTTCAGTGTAGGAAACTTGATGTTACCTTAACTCGCTTGCGAATGGGTCACACACGTTTTACCCGCAGACATTTGCTTATAGGTGAATGTGAGCATTGTGTAACCTCTTGTAACTGGTGTAAAACACTTTTTAACAGAGTGCACTCATTTCAGGCATCATCGTCTTAAACACTTCAGGACTTCTGATATTACATTAATGGACTTGATCGGAAAAACTCCTCATCCTAACCTGTTTTCATTATTGCTGGATATGGGATTTTTTTTTTATCATATATAACATTTTACCTCTCACTTTGTATCATCCTTTTGCTGTCTGTCAACTGATTTCATATTTTACATCGTCATGTTACTTTGTGTACAATTTAAAATTTTTATATTACACACTTTTTATTGTCTTTTTCTTGTAAATTAGTTGTTTGTTTTACCATGTGTTTGGCGCAGCATATCCTTTTTGGATTTTGTGCCACAAAATCCAATCAACCAACCATATTGTTCAGGTCTACTTACTACAATCAGCACCAGGATATAAAAATAAATCTATTGTCTAACTCGTGTTTGTCTTTTTAGACCCTCAAGAAGACCAATGCTTATATGACCTAAAAGACTGAATCTTTGCATATATATAGTATCAGCTACGTTAACAGAACCTATCGGAGTCGGATTTTCGATCCTCCCCAGGGGGGCGGTGGACAAACAATGTTTAAAAAATATTTCCAAAGCCCCTTATGTGTTGACCACTGGCAGTCACAAATTTTTGACGCTTAGCGTCATGCATTGTTAAACAAAATTAAGCTTATTATAACTGATGCAACTTACTTTATTACGAATGTTAATTTTCTTGTATTGTCAGACCTAAATAAATAAAAATATTAGCTTTCCTTTCATAAGTTATTCCTGTAAAATCTAAAAATATATTATCTTTTTAAGATGGCAATAAGTCTGTGACGTCAATGATTTGGGATGATTTGGTTGATTTATGTTAATGTAGGGTATTTTAATATTCTTTAAATTCATAACGTATCGTGCCCACTCAAAACGTGCACAGACTAAGAGTTCGAAATGGACTAGGATGTCTTAAAACGTGCTTTTGAGTAAAATTCTTGAATTTCAAAAAATTCGGAAAAACTTTCTCTAAATAATGAAAATTAAATTCCCTATAGAATAAATTCTTTGTAATATAATCTGTACAAACTTTTCTACATAATATTTTTTCAATATACAATAGCATAAGAAAGCAATAAAGGAAAATATGATTAGAGATAACTTTTATTTACCTTTAAAGACAAATATTTCTTTCCTTGCAATACTTGGTAATAAATAAGGAAAGTATTGGAATCATGCCGTAAAGCGAAACTCGAGTTTTTGATGGACGTACACGTTTCGGGACCTCTAGAACACGAAAAAGCTATTTTTAGCGTGACATCTGTGTGTGTGTGCACGCGCAATGTATGTATCCACTCTAACGCAAAACCTAGTGCACCGAATTTCATAAAACTGCGTAGGTAAGTCACTTGGGTGTGACCCTGGTGCTGATTAGTTTTTGGTACGATTCGGAAGAAAAGAACCCGCCAGTTTTTGCGAAATGGCTCTCAAAAATCTCATGTATCCACTTTAGTCGAAATACTAATTGACCAAATTTCACAACATTTGATACATAAGTTACTTGTGGTATACTGTGTGCCGATTAGATTTTGGTACGATTTGGAAAGAACAACCCGCTTTTCTTGCGAAATGGCCAGCAAAAATCTAAAAAAAAAAAAAACTACGTATGCTCAAATGTATCAATTAAATATTTGTTTTATACGTAATTTCTGATGAGGAAATGATTAGAAGACTCCATTACTCTAGGACTAATCGTTCTTGAGATATTTGAGATTTTTCTCATTTTGCCGCCGATAGAACAATGTTCAATTACCAAATAAACACAACAATCGAATTAAAAGTGCACATTCACTGTTATTTTGTGCAATTAAACTCAATTTAATGAATTATTAAATAAAGAAAGAAAAAATGAATTTGAGTCTACAGGGAAAGTCATGTGCTGCCCACATCAGATTTTTTTATCGGACTCGATTCAAAATATTTTTTAATTTGGGGAAGGAATATCCGCTACTCTTCTGAGCTTCTGACCAATGCAACCCCTTCTGAATACTTGCATTCATCGAATGTCAAGGACCTTTACTAATTTGAAGAAAGGGTTACAAATGAAACAGATGATTGAGACGTTGACTTCTGACTACAGTGGCCCTAAAACTGGACAGTAAAATAGACCAAAATCATAAATTCACTCTTTGGTTTGGAGTGCATCTGCCTTTTATCTAGCCAGTTACAATTTTACTGCTTGCCACTCACTAAGCGAACACGTGCTGCCAAAAGAGAACACTTTCTTTCTCTCTTTTTTTTCTTGTGGGGGGAAGGGGAAAGGCAAAATCTTAACGACTTCAGAAGAACCAATCGTGACGGGGGGAGTGGAATCCAACCCCTTTTGCAAGTCTCAATGACCAAAGAAGAGAACAAACACTACACCACTTCGTCTCCTGCAGTTGTTGACTTTCAAAGGGATTTGTGCCTGTGTGTTTCTGTGTCTTGCTTTATTTTCTGCCCCCCGGTGTTGTGGATGCTGTTGGATACTGATGTCGATGCTATCCGATCACTATGTTTGTAAGTTGTTCTCTTCGTTTCTTTCAATGTTAATCTTTTTGGATTCAATTCACATAGAAATTAATTTAAAATAAATATGATCGAAATGGCAATATTTGACTAGAACTGGATTATATCCATTACGACCTCCAGGTTTAAGGATTTTGGGGGTTATTGATATTTTCAATTGATTGCGTTATCTATTTTATTTTGGCAAAAATTTTTAAAACTCATATTGGAGTACGGTATCTTTCAACGCAATTTTAGGGCTTTCATTTTGGCATATATTGATTCGATTTCATATTTTTCGTTAATTTGTTTACAAACAGGACCAGGATATTTTATTCTTCGGATCTGCCTGTGAAGATAATTTTTTATAGCGAGAACAGAGATTCTTAAACTTATTTTTAGGGGCATTCATTTACATATTTTAATAAAATGTTTTGAGTGATAATGCCACTTAGAATACTATAGGAATTTGCGCATGATTGTGTATTTTAAGTTTATTTATAATGTATATTCCGTACGAAGAACGGGTATACTGCTAGCATATAATATGTAATATATATATTATATGCTAGCAGTTTTATAAATACTGCTAGCATATAATAAACTGCAATTGAATTTTAATATAAGCATTAACGTTTAGAATTTTTTTTTTTAAATTTTTTAAGTTAATTCAAGTCAACGCATAATATTAACTATAACTTATCATTAGTTGATTTTGTCTCTATAATGCACAACAGTAAACACCATCCCGCAATACCCTAAATAATAAATTGTGTCTTCATTTTATGTTCTTAATTCAATATGAAAATAAATGGAGTATAACCACGAATTCGACTAAAATAAAAAATCTTATTTCAGTACCATACAAAGGGAAATAATTTATATAAAAGTTCTCAAAAAGCTATTTTTTATGCAAAATTTGGATCAAATTTCATGTCGCTATTACAATTTGAATATTTTTATTGGGAAGACTGAATATACTTTTTGTCCCCTTCACCTGTCCCCCCCCCCCCCCCCCACACACACACACACCACCACCTGTAATATATCTCAAAGAGCTTTCAAATATTGTACTGTATACAGTCAAACCAAGCCCGTAGCCAGGCAGGGTCCAGAGGGGGCTCATCCCCCCAAAAAAGTATACTCAGCCCCCCCCCCCCCCCTCTGATAAAAATATTAAATTTTTAGTAGTAATATGAAATGTTTTTATAAAATACCATTTAAATTTTGTATAAACATATTTTTTATTTTTTTTTATTTTTTATAAATTACTTCGTTTTAAAGATTTTTTAATTTAACTGAATTTATGATTATACTAATTAATTTAATTTAAAAATTATAACAATAGTCTTTAGGATACTTTTGTATTATTGTGGGGTTCACTGTTATATATTATACAGTTAAAATCAACTGATAAGCAGGTAAGAGTTAATATTAAGCATTATCTTGTATTCACTTTCAGAATGTTTCTACAAATTATTAACAGTTTTATTACTAGTTAATCCTTATATATAATAATTACAATTGACTTTAATGTATTATTTATATTGATGTATAGTAGCTATATGAATATTAATAATCGGTTCTTAACTGTATATTTATATTTGCAAGCTATTTGATAATAATTTATTATTTGAAATATATAATAGTAATTATTATGGTTTATAAATGCTAATGATTGTGTTTTTGGTGAGCCCCCTCCAGCCCCTCTTTAATTTAGTCTTTGGCTATGGCCCTGAGTCAGACTTGTTAGAAACGGAACACTGTCATAACCGGAAAATATTTATAGCCCTGTCGAAAAATATAAGAAATTTATGGTATTTCCCCTGTGTGCAACGAAACCTGCACAACGCTTAAACGCGTGGCATTGTTTCAGCTATTGAGAATGCCCAAGAGAATGACGAAGTGCCACTGGTAAATGGAAACGGTACTACTCAAAAGGGAACTTTCTATTAAATGATATGGCGATTTTCTGAAAGTTGTTTCAGAACTTCAAGAATTTTCAGTTAATCGGATATTCTGAAATGCTAAAAATATGAATGACTCTATGCACGATTTTTGACTGCAAGTCGCATCATTAGTAAAACATATGTCCAAAGAAAAAACATGTTTGATCAGTTCAGTAATATTTTTACTTTCCCTGCAATACATGGTAATGTATAGGGAAGTATTGGAATCATGCCGAAAATCGCAACTCGAGTTTTCGACGGATCTACACGTTTCGAGACCTCTAGAATACGAAAAAACCATTTTTAGCGTGACGTCTGTGTGTGTGTCTGTCTGTGTATCTGTCTGTGCAGATTTTGTATCCACTCTAACTAAAAAACTAATGGACCGAATTTCACGAAATTTTGTAGGTGAGTCACTTGTGACCGGGGCTGGTGCTGGTTAGTTTTGGGTACGATTCGGAATAAAAGAACCCGCCTTTTTTGTGAAATGGTCCGCAAAAGCTTGTATCCACTGTAGCTGAAAAACTAATGGTCCGAATTTCACAAAATTCGGTAGATGAGTCACGTATAGGTCACCCTGGTGCTGATTAGATTTTGGTACGATTCAGAAAAAAAATAACCTGCCTGTTTTTGCAGAATGGCCCGCAAAAATTATCAAAATCTAAACTTAAAAGCTACGTATGCTCAAATATATCCATTAAATGCTTGTTTAATGCGTAATTTTTAGCGAAGAAAAGAATAAGACCAACCCCATTACACTAGGACAAGCCGTTCTCGAGATACTTTAGTTTTTTCGTATTTTCGCCACGCCACCTTTGAAAAGAAGTCCAGTTATCAAATAAGAACGAAAATTGAATTAAAAGTGAATTAAATTTAATTAAAATAAAGTAAACATGGATATAAATAAGTCTGCAGGGAAAGTCATGTGCTGCCCACATCAGATTTTTTCGGTACATAAATGTATCTATTTTTTAAGGTATGGTAATAAGCTAACGGGTCTATACTGTTTTTATATTTACACATATTCCTGTGATTGCAGTATGCAAAAATGTACGTATATACATATTTAGAATCATTAAACTAGTTATTATGGTATACGCAATACGAGTAGTAAGTGTATCTAAATAAACTCTTCGGGATTTTTAAAGTCGTGTATAGGTAAGCAATTACATATGGACTATCTGAATGTCCAGCTAACTTTAAACTAAGCTTTTCCTGAAATAACTTGCATGAAACGGAAACTTTCAAGACTGAAAATTCTCCCGGCCCCCTGAAATTCCGTCTATGGGCCTTGCCTGGTTACGGCCATGTCCAGGATTTGTCATCCGAGTATTTCCAGTTTTCCTGATAACACACAGCTTGGGTTTAAAACGGATTACATTGGCTAAACTAACTTATTTTCACATTTTGGTTCATTATTAAGGTTAATTTTTTAATTATTTTTACAGAAATAGTGCGATTACACAACTCAATTTGCCCAAAAGCATTCAACAGTTTATCTAGAAGAACTTAATATTATCTGGTGATGAAAGCAATATTTTTTGTTTTCCATAATAATGTTGTGCTAAATATATATTCTGCGTTGTCGGAAAATATGGGGCTGATTTTATGCCAAATTTAAGTGCAGACACATTACATTTTTTATTACTCAAAAAATAAAGAATATGTCAATTTTTTTTTCATGTTTTAGAAATAAATTATCAAAGTCTGAGCTAGAGCAGACTAAAAATAACTAAACAATTAAATTTAATTTAAGCTAAATATATTGGCTTAAACTAAATTTATTCCGGATTTTGAAATTTCATACTTCGTATTATGTTTTTTTAGTTATAAAATGTTCAAATTTAATTAATATTATATAAAAATATATATAAAAAATTGGAAACGTTTGATCAAATGTTATTCTGATTATCATTGCAAGCAATATTTCATCCAAATCGGATCACCCGCGTCATTACTGAAAGATTACTGAAAATTACCTGTCTAGATTACTAAAACTATAACTGAGAGGTTGGTATCTCTGAAATAGTATTTTGCACGGCGAAATGAAGTTAAAATCCTCTTAAGGAAAGCGTAAACTGTACTTCTGTCACCTTCACCTGGTTATTTTCAATAGACCAGGTGATGGTAGATTTTCGTATTGTATTTTAACTTTAGGCCTAGCAAAATCTCCGTGACTCGATCGTATTGAAAGGGACAGGAATGTGACACTCCAGTTAATTTACACAGTTCTTTTCAAGCAAACGTGTTTGGAATTGATATGCAACTAACTACTTCCTTTCTTTCGACCCATCGAGAGGTAAAAGATAAAGGTAAAGAGGCTTATGTTAACCACAGAATACTATAATCAGAAGAATACTACTCCCATAGGACCCTATGGCAACATTTTTAACATGGGTTGTCGCATAGACACTAGAGCTCGTGAGTTGGACCAACTGAACTACGATGCGTCTGCCAGATTTGGCGCGTTATCGCTCGCTTGGCGATTTTTTTTTAAAACGGGAGGGGAACAAAATGTTGAGGACTGTACTTTTATAATTTTTGAAACTATAGAAATGATCAGGATTTAAAAATACATTAATCTGCAACATAAATATATTCATTAGTTTAAGTAAATTTAAATAAACATAGTTATATATTTAATTCAAATAATCATAAAATGGATTAAAAAATAGACACATTGCATCACAGAATACTATATTCAGAAGGTTCACTCCCATAGGACCCTATGGCAACATTTTTAACATGGGATGTCGCATAGACACTAGAGCTCGTGAGTTGGACCAACTGAACTACGATGTGTCTGCCAGATTTGGCGCGCTATCGCTCGCTTGGCGATTTTTTTTTAAACGGGAGGGGAACAAAATGTTGAGGACTGTACTTTTATAATTTTTGAAACTATAGAAAGGATCAGGATTTAAAAATACATTAATCTGCAACATAAATATATTCATTAGTTTAAGAATATTTAAATAAACATAGTTATATATTTAATTCAAATAATCATAAAATAGATTAAAAAATACACACATTGCATTGTAGGGCGCGGTAGCCCATTGGTTAGCGCGCTGGAGTTACACTCGGTAGGCCCGGGTTCGATTCCGGCCACTGCCAAAACTGCCGCCGTGTTCATGCGGAGTACGATCACGTTAAACATGTGGGTCCGAAAGTCCTTCCGAGAGGTTGGTGGTAGGGGAAGGAGGGTACGGTCCCTGTGGATGCCTCCCCCACTGGGTTCCGGTCTAAATTGGGTGGCACTTCCCGACCGTCCAAACAGTTACCTTACACCTTTCTGGTAGGTCGGACGGTCTGGGTTTCAACATCAACAACACATTGCATTGTCTCACTATAAAACATAATGCACAAAAAATTACTAGTTAACATACTCAAAAGACTGAAATATTATATAATATTTTCAGTCTAAAAAGTATACTAGCGTGTTGATCGTTAATTACTTGATCCTTAATTTATTCTGGGATACTGATAATAGACTTTTTTTTTCAAATATGAAAATATTCATATAGTAAATATCAAATTTACATAAATGCACTATCGAAGTTGTGGAACTCAATCATTAATTACCCGAGGGGGGGGGGAATTTCCCCCATAAGGCACTTAATAAAAATTTTACATAAATATATACACATACTATATCACATTCAACTAAGAAAAAGCTATCCAAATATCAATTATTTCACATTTTATAAAAATACGGAAAATATTTTTTTAACTAATTATACCACTACCTCTTAAAATTTAGTCTAATCCGGCAGTAATAACACAGCACTAGTATACTTATATGAACACGTGTATACTTATATCAACACGTGTATACTTATGAACACGTGTATACTTATAATGAACACGTATGTAGGATGGTGATAACTAAAATTATTTCAATTTTAATAAACATAAATTACATACCCTGTAACGCAACCAGTTTTCTTTTATTAATCCATTTCTATGAAATGATCTAAACACTTAACAAATAATCCCTTTTCACGTTACTCAAACCACGCTAGTCTGTTGTTCTAAGTTTTCGCCGAGCGAAATAGGGTTATAACATTGAAAATCGTCTTGGCACCAAATCAGACTATCGCCAAGCGCTCGGAACAAACCAGACCATCGCCAAGAGCGCGCCAACCCAATGTTTGGTCTATCTCTAATGGCCGCCGCGAAAACGAAACTATTGAGAGTGACAGGTCTGTATAGTAGTCTGTGCATTGCATTGTCTCACTATAAAACATAATGCACAAAAAATTACAAGCTAACATACTCAAAAGACTGAAATGTTATATAATATTTTCAGTCTAAAAAGTATACTAGCGTGTTGATCGTTAATTACTTGATCCTTAATTTGTTCTGGGATACTGATAATAGACTTTTTTTTTTTTAAATATAAAAATATTCATATAGTAAATATAAAACTTACATAAATGCACTATCGAAGTTGTGGAACTCAATCATTAATTACGAGAGGGGGGGGGGTGAATTTTCCACCATAAGGCACTTAATAAAAATTTTACATAAATATATACACATACAATATCACATTCAACTAAGAAAAAGCTATTCAAATATCAGTTATTCACATTTTATAAAAATACGGAAAATATTTTTTAACTAATTATACCACTACCTCTTAAAATTTAGTCTAATCCGGCAGTAATAACACAGCATTAATTTCGAATGATGAACACATGTATACTTATATGACCACGTGTATACTTATGAACACGTGTATACTTATAATGGACACGTATGTAGGATGGTGATTGATAACTAAATTTATTTCAATTTTAATAAAAATAAATTACATACCCTGTAACGCAACCAGTTTTCTTTTATCAATCCATTTCTATGAAATGATCTAAACACTTAACAAATAATCCTTTTTCACGTTACTCAAACCACGCTAGTCTGTTGTTCTAAGGCTTAGCTTTCGTCGAGCAAAATAGGGTTATAACATTGAAAATCGTCTTGGACTCAAACCAGACCATCGCCAAGCGCCCAGACCATCGCCAAGAGCGTGCCAACCCTCGTTTTGGTCTATTGCTAATGGCCGCCGCGAAAACGAAACTATCGAGAGTGGCAGGTCTGTATATTAGTCTGTGATGGTAACATTGTGAAGCCTAAACTAAGTCAAATGTATGCTGCACTCCCCATACGCATATATTTTCTTGGAAGTTTCTCCTGGCATTGCAACTGTATGCGTTAGATTATTATCTAGAGTGCTCCGAGATTGTAATTTGCTGTAAAGCAGGTAAACATCTTTTGCACTCAACATGGTATACAGGTCATACAAGTATAGCAAATCATTAAGGAAATGCAAACTGTAGCCTGGCGGTCAGTAAAAATTATTCGGGTGGTGTGTTCATTAATAACAGCCCGGGGGGGGGGGGCTGCAAAAGGTCCACTTTCCACATAAATATTATATAAGGATTCTGTTAATGTCATTTTTTTTATTTAGTTAATTCCACTCATGAGAGAAGATGCTTTCGTATTGAGTTGCCCGAGAATTCGCTCATGAGTATTTATTTCGCGGGATTATTCATTAAATGCTCATTACATTTTGATGAGAGATTTTGCACTTGAGTAGGAAAAAGCCATTCTGTTTGTACTCATATAAGTTGCTAAAAGCGTTCAATTTAACTTGACTCAGTGTTCATTTAATGCCCCAACATTTAGCTGCTAGTTTTGTACGACACAATTTCTTAGTGAAAGAAGTAATCGTTGCATTACGTAGAGAGAAAGTCATGTGCTGCCCATATCAAATTTTTACTTTCTCACACTCTGTTGAAAACCCAGGCCACTCGACTGGCCCTGAGGCTTATAACAGTGTCCCGAGGTAACTACCTCTTTTAGGACACGCCCGGTTAGAGCGCGAAGAAGAATAAAGCCGTGTGTATATATACCAACATAAATTTTATTTACACTATATAAATATTTCCACAATATTGATTTAAAATATTTAAAATACCACTTCCCATATTCCAAATGGGATGCATACCAATTTATGATAAACAACTACAAAAGTATATATAGTCTCAACAGACTAAAATGGAAAAGATGGTAATTAAAATTGAGATTCCCTATGTTATATTTAATCATCCTTAAAACGGAGAGAGAGGTCGAACAAATACAAAATAGGCAAAAGGTCCCAAATGGGTAACTCACCAACATCGCTGGCCGAGTTGCGGGCTTTCATCCTTCAGAATGAAACGCACTTAAAAAAAGGCGCTACTTCTCGCCCTCAAATCCCAGATCATTTTCCTCGCTCCCTTTTCAAATTTCTGAAAACTCTCTCTCTCCAAGATTTTAAAACACGCCCCTGAGGCGCATTCGACTATCTCATTGAATTCTGGGTCTTAACCCCTTGACCCCAAAGAAACGCCATTGGCTTTTAGACCTCCAGAAACAAAAAAGCCCCTTCTCAAGCCCCTGCTTCTAATTCAAACAGTCCTCCAGCCCTATGAACCGGACAAACGTTAAATCTTTCGGTAAAAATGTGATATCCAAAAGAACACTCCCCGACATCCTGTTTTCTATTTCTTCGGAGTGCAGCTGGCCAAACGAAAAGGCTGAGCCCCAAAATAAATACGTAAACTCTAGATCGCACCCTCCGAAAATATTGGATCATGGGTTTACCATGCGACAAGCAGGTAGTTGAGTGGCCGGCTCTCACACTATGTAATATAGTGTAAGGTATTGTTTTCATGAGTAAATTTTCGAATTCGAGATTTGGATGCCCAATATATGTTTTAAGACCGCTTGAACAGGTTTTGGCTATTTTGATGTTTGTCTGTCTGTCTGTCTGTGGTCAATTTCGTGTGTGCACGATAGCGGCCGCACATTTTCACGAAACTTTATATCCGGCTTTGTTACAAATCTAAAAACTGGATAGTTTTTGAAATTGGAGCGGAAACTTTAAAATTTTATATTCTTTTAATATAAAATTTTACATTCTTTAAAATTTTATATTCTTTTAAAATTTTATATTCTTTTAATGCACAATGTGATAAAGGCACAATGTGACTTAATCATGCATAAAAGGGTTCATTGATAGCTCAATGATGACGAGTCAATCCTTGTTTTAGAAAATAGCCGTGATACATTTCTTTGGTCCTGACGTCGTTAGCCCCCGATGCATTGCCCGGGAATGCATTGTCAAGTATAGTATCAATCAAAAAGAATTTCAAGCCCTTTAAAGGGAATAATAACACGCTATAATTGCAATCATTTGGACCCATGATACCGATTTAAAAAAAAAATTGCTTATAAAAGTCGAATTTAAAAAAAAAAGAAAGTTATTTAAAATAGGGTTCTGGTATGAGAAAGTCGAATGGAGCACTCCAGTTAATTTTTTATTGAAATATGAAAACATGAATGTAATTTTGGCATATAATGATAGGAAAACTTTAGATTTTAATTATAGCGTTTAATATGCGGATAACTGTTAGGTTAACTTAATAGTTTTGTCTTTACCGCTCTGCAGTCAAGTTAGCTTTGCCACAAGAATGATTTCCACGCTTTTCTTCTCCATATTTCCACAGTGTATCCGTTTCCGAAACTGATTTAACCTATCCATAATTGAGAACCGAGTTGGGCAGTCCACGAGCTGTCATTAATTACAACCGAGACACTTTTCATCCTCCATTTATCATTCGTTTTCATCTTCCACCAGGGGGCGCCCGTTCCCTGTTTGTACGTTTAAACGATTCCGTTTCGTTCGTTTTTAATTGTGAACGTTGATCAGATAGAAAAAGAGAGGAAGAGAAAGAAAATTCGCTGATTATAAAAAGAACTAAAGACATGATTAATGATTTCGAAGATGAAGTAGCCATGGTTCGCATTAATTCGCAGGGGTTGGGCCAAACATTGTGTTAAAACGCTATTAATATGAAAAAGTGTCACTTGTTTGCCTCTAGTGTGTATCTGCAGCTTGTTGCGTTATCGCGTTCACTTTTTCATCAATGCATCCGGGACGGATGAATGATATCCGGAAATTCTTTAAATTGTCATGGATAAATTTTCTAACCAACTGGCCGAGGGAAATATTTTAGTCTGGAGCAAGCCAGATATATATTTTTACTTTCCCATCTAATCAGTTCCGGATTAATTTTAGGGCTACCTTTGCCTGTCATGTAAATACTGTTATTAAATTAACAACTTTACAGGCGAAGTCTGTAAATATCTGATGTGGACAGCACACGACTTTCCCTACAGACTCAAATTTATTTCCTCTTAATTTCTTCAATAATTCATTAAATGGAGTTTAATTGCACAAAAAAAAAAGCATAATTACTTGAAATAACACTGATTTTAGCACTTTTAATTTAAATTTTTTTTTCATTTGGTAACTGGATATATTTCCAAAGGCGAAAATGCAAAATATCTTGAGAACGGCTAGTCCTAAAGTAATGGGGTTAGTCTTATTCTTTTCATCATCAAAAATTTAAGTATAAAACAAACATTTAATTGATACACTTAAGAACACGCAGTCTTTTATTTTAGGTTTTGACGATTTTTGCAGACCAATTTGAAAAACAAAACAGGTTCTTTTTTCCGAATCGTACCAAAATCGAATCGGCAAAGTATTACGTGTTGTTGTTTTTTACAAGATATAAATAAAATTATTCTATTATTTAATTTTACGGGGTTTCTCTGAAAATGACATTGATAAAAAATTACTTGTTATATGAAATCCATCCATTCTATACTCCCATAAAAATTACTTTTTCTTAGTTCAAACTTTTTTTCCTATTACAATGAATATAACTGCTGCTTGTGACTTGTGAGAATACAAATTATTTGTACTTCCTTGATGGAAACAGACATGAAAATTTCATGTATCTGTATGCGTCATACCTATTCCTGTTTTTATATGCTTATTCCAAGACATTTTTATATGTCTGTTTCTGCTAACATCGAGTACAAAGATTAAAACATGTTTTATTGTTCATCTCTCGCCAGAATCGTAAACAAATTGTAGAATATCTTAAATTATGATTTTATTTTGCACTAGCCATTGGCTATCATATTCAATTTTCTTATTAGCTAATCATGTTAGTTTATTTCTTGCGAACGTGTAGAACAATACTATTCATTAAATAAAAAATCTGGTGGGCAGCACATGACTTTCCTTATATAATGCGATGAATTTACTACTTTTAAAAAGTCGCCAAGTTGGCGACATTCCACCAAATTCGTCATCAAAATCTCGCCAAGCGTTATGGACGGAGAAATAAGTTATTCTTACAGCAGATAAATGACTATTGGCTTTCAAATACAAAAGTATTACTCAAAGTATCTTTTTTCATGAATGGAACGAGCTAGATCCAACGAGAATGATGTCACCCAATTTATCGTATGATATTACATATGAAAAATGAACATGTTTCTCCACAGTTAATATTTTTTTTTTTCAATTTATGGGATTGTTTGATAATTTTTTTTTTAAAATGTGCAACATCTCGAGAACGGTTCATGCTAGCGTTCAAAAACTTATGCCAATCGTTTTCTAATAAAAAAATTACATAAGAAATGTCTATTTGCGTAACTTTATTAGAGGTTTTGATTTTTTCAAAATTTCACTTGAAAATTTAGGGGGTGGGGAGGGTTCTGAACATTCGATTGCGTATAGAAACAATAGGTTTCCAGTATTCACGGATTGTAATTTCTTTACCAACGTTCGTTCGAATCGGTCTATTCGTTCGTCAGTTATCGTCTCCACAGACTCACTGACACACACACACACATACTTTCACACACGCACACGCACAGACATCACCTCAAAAATGTTTGATTCGTGATCGTGGATGCTTGAAACGTGCTCTCCCGTCGAAAACTCGAACTTTAATTCGAATTTTCGACCCCGTCACAATACTTTCCATATACATTATTGTATATAAGGAAAGTAAAAATTAAACTTAACTAGATAAAAATACTTTAATGTATTTAAATGACATAGCCAGTGATTTATTTCATAAATATTAAAATAATTTGATTATTGAATAATACCAGAAAAGTTTTATATATTTCTATTTCTCCCCCTTTTTTGCTGTTGAAAGATTAAATTTGCTGATAAGCAACTCGGATTTAATTTAACTCTTTTTATACCTTTCATTACTCTGGGTAGTAAGTGGACAAGATGATGCATCATTCAGAGAAATGGACAAAATTAAATAGTTACGTATAACAAGAAAATCGTCTGTTGCCATTCTATACACAGATATATCGTACTTGAACGTTGAAATTTACCGATCCTTCGTAATATACATTGCTGAACTTCAGTTATCTGTTGCATGTATGCATGACTTTACGCCATCAACGTGCTAAGCAATTAGTACATAAGAAAAAATGGGTTTTCCTTTTTTCCTCCTAACTTTTTCTTAGAAAATGAAAATAAAACAAATCCCCCCTGAAGAGATGACTCTAACGACGGCATTAGTAAACGCTAAAGAGCCCGGTAATGGGGCATTCGTAGTCCTCATAAATTCAGAGTATGGCCGCACTGATGTAGGGGGTCGTGCTCTTTGCCAGATCGTAACTCGTATAGAGAGGAGTTGCCTGTCGAATCGGAGTGGGTGAGGAGAATTTCGAAAAGGAAGCCTTAGTATTTAGCCAGACATTCGACAACTGCGAAAATCATGTTTCCTTCTGTATACGTTGCTGTTGCTAAAAGATGCATTCAAATACGTATATAATAGGTCATATGACAGACTATAAAAACTCAAAGGAAAATATTTTTATTCTTTTAATATTATTTGTAGATTAGAAGGTTTATTTTTTATTTTGTTCATTTATAAAGCTTCCACCAATTTAGCGATAGAGGCACAGGCAACAATCGGGTCTCGTAATCGGATTTTGATTGGCATCTATGGTAAATAATAATAATAAAAGATTAGGTCACGTCTGTTTGAAGGTCCAACAAGAATTGCGTTTCGTTTGTTTGAAGGTTCTAATAACGATTGGGTCGCAATCAAAATGAAGAAACAGTCAAGACAGACAGACAGACGGACGACTGAATTCTTAAGTAGGATCTTGCCAAAGCTACCCATGAAAATTTAATGACTTTAGGCTCAGTCGTTCACCCGTGATGATGAGGCATAGAGACACATTTTCAATTTTATTTATATAGATTTTTTTTTCTCCAATTAATTTTGCGCGATAAAACGAATGCATCTGATTTCAATAAATATGAATAATATTGACGAGAAAAAGACGCGGAGTCCAGACTCTGCATTTTCAAACGTAACTTTTCGCGGAAGAAAATCCTCCCCCCCCCCCCCCCCCCCCCCCCCCCGAATTGGTCAGAGCCATCGCATTATCCCGATCTGTTGCTTATCTGGCAGACAGGGTAATTCATTGTTTCATGCATGTCGGCTTTTGAGAAATGAAGAAATAAACTCGTCATTTAGCCGATGCTATCTCGAGGATGTCCCAAGGCCTAGGATGAAGCATCGGGGCCGCTTTGATCGGGTCAAAGATGCGAGTCGAAACGGGGGCAGCTGTTGGGGCTGAAACGGGAGGAGCTCGGGTTCGACTCCAGGTTACACTTTTCATAAAAATAACTTTTCAAGCATTTTGGACAATTATATGTAACAAAAGTTCGAGAACATATTTAATTTTAAAGTAAAATGGCATCGAGCGAAAAATTGAAAGCTTGCTTATTTGTCTGTTCCGTGTACAAATTTATAGTTTTTGAGATATTTTTCAAATTATCCCTCCTCTTCTTTCTCGGTATAGTTATTCTCTACTTCATCGCGCGTAACCCCGTCTATAATGTTGCTTAGTAACAAATTAAGTCAAGTGTTTATATAGGCAAAATGTTCCTATTTAATTTATAGTATTTAAAGTAATTGATAGAAAATAAAAATTATAAATGAACTGTAATCTTGATTGGATTGTATCCATTACTATCATGGGACATAAGATTACGGAAATGATTGATATTTACAATGTAAGTCATCCGTTTTATTTAAACAAAGATTTTCATATATTTTTTCCATTATGTTTAAATGACTGTTGCAATAGGATAAAAATGGTACAGGAATATTTTTTGCTAGAATTTCGCGTCCTAATTTAGGCGTATGTTGCCCCAATTTCATTTTTTTTTTTTTTGTAAATTTATGTACGGTATTTTAAACGGTACCAAGATGTTTTCTTCATCAGATCTGCCTGCGAAGATAGTTTTGTATAGCGTGAACATAGATTCTTGCGTTTCTTTTCAAGGTGAATTAAATATTTGAATATAATTTTCCGGAGAATATTAATAGAATTTGCACGCATTTTGACCCGCGAGCAACGTCGGGTATATCTGCTAGTAAATGCTAAAATGGTTACAAATTGTTTAAGAGCACGAAATGATAAAACATTAGCGTACAGAAAATGGGGTCCGGAGTGGATGGTCCTCGCTGACCTTCAGATGAACACTGAGTGACCTCTCAGAAAAAGAAACGGCTCTAGCTAACAACTCTATTAACGGGGAATAATTAACGACTTTCACTTTTCTACACACAATGAGGTGCGTATACCCTGAGAGCACGGCTAGTCTTCGTGCTCATTTTCTTAATAGAACTCATTGGCAAGAAGAGAAAAACGCGTTTCTGGATAGTTGCATCGTACATAGTTAATTGAGCATATGACGAAAATAAAATAAATGTGCAAACTTTTGTTCATTTTAGAGATGTTATTTGATCCAAAAATTTTAACTAATGATATAATTTCGGAGTATAACTTGTGTTAGTCTATCTGTTCTTTACTTTCCCTACACTACGTGGTACTGCATAGGGAAAGTATTGAAATCGTGTCGAAAATCGCAACTCGAGTTTTCAAGGGATTTACACGTTTTGGGACCTTTAGAACACAAAAAAACTATTTAGCGTGACGTCTGTATGTGTATGTCTGTGCTTCCTATGTATCCACTCTAACTCAAACTAATTGACCAAATTTCCCAAGTATAGATAAGTCACTTGTGAGTACCCTGGTGCTGATTAGATTTTGGTACGATTCCGGATAAAAGAACCTGCTTTTTTATTTGCAAAATGGTGCGTCAAAATCTTCAAAATCTAAAATAAAAGACTACGTATGCTCAAATGTACCAATTAAATGTTTGTTTCATATGTAATTTTTGCCGATGAAAAGAATAAGACCAATCTTATTACTCTAGGACTAACTGCTCTCGAGGAACTTTAGTTTTTTTGCATTTTTGCTACACTGTCAGTGTCGTTTCAAACAATTATGAGTATTATTTTGTGCCATTAATCTCAATTTAATAAATTATTAAATAAATAAAGAGAAAATGAATTTTAATCTGTAGTGAAAGTCATGTGCTGCAAACATTAGATTTTTTTGTAATGTTCGCGATTTTTATTTCTTTTGTGTCGGAGGAAACGGGCGCATATCCGGGATTCTGATTCCGCATTGTGACTTTCCCTGCAATAAATAGAATATGCATCATTCAGAAATTATCACCGACCGTTTTGGAGATATTAATATTTTCTTTTTCCTACATGGAACGTTATAATTCTCGAACACATTGAATAAAATTCGATACTATTTTTTGAATCAATAAATGTCAATTCAGGCAGAAAACAAAATTTACAGTTATTAGTTAAAACGATATTTTCTTTAAAACTATCTCCACAAAACTTTGTAAACAAATTGTATAGTATTAACGCAAATAAAACATTTGGAAAATACGGCAACCTACATTATTTGCGTCTAGCATTTTTGTGCTGTATAAATGAAACTATAAGTATGAGCGTTTGCTCTATCTTGCATCGTCCGCATCTCCTCTAGATACGCATTTCCCCTGGTTACACACTGACAACATTCATTCAAATGGCTACAGAGTACGAGCGTAGTAGAATGCGTAGAACCAACCTGCGTAGTAGAATGCGTAGAAACGAAGAGCATTATTTTTACCATAGCATGTCATGGTAAACGGACGATGATGAGCAATAAAAATTGAAACTAAACCAACAGCGAAATGTATCCTTGTGATGAAAATAAGTTATTTATAATACTTGAATAACAACAAAAAGATTTAATTTGCTAAAGTGCACTTTAAGTGATTTTAAATGAATGTACACTACCACTCATTTTTACCGTAGTCACTCACTAGCGTTCTAAAGATGTATGTATACATTGACTAGCCAATTCTGCAATGTATATGCGAGCGAGCAGGAAAGATATATAACGATTTTTCTGGAAAAAAACTCGTGTATATATTTTAATGAAAGTGAATATTTTATTTTCCGGTTCATTAAAAATATCCATCAAAACAGGTAAATTCAGATATATCCTACTAAAATGAGAGGTTAAACGATTGTAAGTTTCTAAAGTAGCCGTTTTTAATACAGAAATAAGAAAAATTTCCATACTGCTAGGCAAACGAGTATTTTGTTTTGGAAACGTAAGGGCAAAAGGGGCCGTGTGACGTCACCTGCCCATGCTCTATTATAAATGACTCGTTGTCAGTTGTAAATAGAGCCATGTGTTGGTTCTGTCAGATTTTGTAAAAGACTCATTTCTTATCAACGAAACATATAACGGGCCACTTTCGGCACTGCAACGAAAGTTGTCATAAAAAAGTGGAAATGTTATCTTCGTCTGCCTTATCGCTCGCGGAATCCCTGTCGGGTGGTGTTCTTGAACGTTGTCGTACACGACCCTCTGTGATAGCCATCGTTTGCGAGGTGGCCTCTCGACTCCCTGAAGATGCGACAACCTGATACAGAGACCCGACATCACTCAACAGACGATCATCACGTGATAGATATACCGTGAGCACCTTCTCGTGGGTGGGAGCCTGGAAATCGAAGGCCTGGCTGCAAAAACTAGGCGAGTCCATTTTTTGGTGATTTTTTTTCTTTTTAATGTTTATCTTTGGTGGACATCCTTAATGAACCCCTCAGTCCCCCCCTCTGGTATTGGATGCCGAATACATGTAATATATATATATATATATATATATATATATATATATATCAGAGTTCCCACAGGCCTTAAGAAACCCTTAGAAAGGCCTGATAAGGGCCTTATTTTTATTAAAAGACCTTAAATAGGCCCTATTTTTTAATTCTTCTATTTCTTTTGTCCATCTTGAATATTTGTGCAAATAATTGCTGTGTGTGTGGGACGAACCCATGACCATGACTCATCTTTCAGTAAGTGGCTGAGTCTCCATGCTACACCATTTCTTTGCCGATTGGCCAAAGAAAAGAAAATTGAGCTAGGGGACATAAATAAAAAAGGGAAAAGTTAAAGGAGACGTGTTAATTATTTCTGTTTAAACTTTAAAATCAAAGACAACCAAAAATATGTTTAAAAGTCCTTTAATAAAATCCCCTTCCCTCGACGTACAAAATTACATGGCCAAAGCGCTTTCGGGCATTACGAATGCCCTTCATCAGAGGCAAGCCACTGATTAAGGGCATCCTTTGATTTTTCGTAAATCGCTATTAAACACATAAGAACAAACCTGGAAGAATTTACTCGCTCGCATTCCTGAATCCCCCTCTGCAAACCAAGTTACTTTAAACATACGTCTGCAAACAACTAAGTTGACAGATAGAATCGTTTCAATAACTATACGTAAAGCAATCCCCTTTCTTTTGATGAATAACTTTAGAAAGTCTTTACAAAGCGTTAATCCGTGTAAAATCCCTACTACAAAATCCCTCCTCCATTTGCAGACGTTGAATAGAAGTCAAGGAGCAGGTGACTACTGTTTGAGTCTTTCACAATAGTCCCCCGATGTTAAAAATAATGACTAGCTGTTTTTATCCCCCAGTGAATTCCAGGAATTGAATGAGATGCTATTTGAGAAAGAAGGTATTCTTGAGGATTTATCTATATCACACTTCAGACTGAGGATAATGGGTTCGGAGTAGCACATGTTGGGAAGAAATTGTCATAAGCTGGGTGGGTGCAAGTGCACTCTCCTCCTTAATTATGAATTTATTATAAATGGCTGCTATTTTTCAATTTTTACTATCTCTGCAATACATGGTAATGCGTAGGGAAAGTACATGCCGAAAATCGCAATACACGTTTTGGAATTACAACATTTTATTACAACCTTTTATTTCTTAATCTGTCTGTTTGTGTGATTAAAATCTTTGAGATCCCAACTTTACGTTTTAAGTTTTATTCATGACAGAGACATGAAATTATGTTATGTCGTTGTCTTTTATGGTACATTTGAACTCAGTTGATCTTTAACCTTATTGGTTTAGCCAATCTTGGGCGCGTTAAGAGAATGTACCAGTTTTTTAGGAATAACTCGAGAACCGGAGAAGCTACAAAATCAAAATTGGGTATGTTGTTGTCATTCATACAAGCCGTATCCATTTCAATACATGAAATTTTGTACTTTGTGTGTAACTTAAATGTATCTCTGTACAAGTAATAAAAGTGGGTACTTTTAAAAACTTTTGCTTTTACTTTATTAAATTAAATTGAAAAAGTGCGATATGCAGCACTGCAATCCCACTATCCAATCTTCGACCCTTACTTTTGGAAAGCTTGGCTATGCTAGTGAGTTCAGGTTTCACATTGACGTTGAGCATGCACTGATGTATTCGCTGAAAGCCCTTAAATGTTCTAATTCGTGTAAAAACCGCCGCCATAGGAAAGTTAAATTGGACTCAAAAATCAAGTGACAATCATAGAACAGCTTGGCATCCTAGCAAATATCTCTATGGAGTTAAAATGAACTGTTACAGTTCTTCCTGAGTGTCGTGCCGAAAAGGAGTGTGGAGGAGTTATAACTACCCATTGTTTAAGAGAGCAAAAGTAAATCAGTAAATTATTTTAGGCTGGAGTACGCACTTTTACCAGAGCCGCTGCGCTCTATTATACACTGTTGAAGAGCTGGAGCGCATAAATCGGTTTGTTTTCTATTCCTATCAACCAAAAATAAAATATAACCAGACGTCACATTTTGACGTACAACTTATTTTGACTTCTGCTCATACCTCCTATAGGACTGGCGAGATAGGACAGTTCGGATCATAGCATTTGAGTTCGTTGTTTGTGTCTTCAAAAGGGCTTGATCTCTGAGATCGAAGGTAAAGTTTGGAATGACTTCAAAATTTGTATGAAACACCCTGTAAGAAACTGTATCCCCGGGCCCACAAAATGGCCATCGATATAATTATAAATAATGGCTTGTATATAATTATAAATACTTTAATTGTCTGCGCTTATAATTGTATACTGTTTTCGAATAAGTGTGCCGACGGTGCTTCTCTCTGACCATCGGAGGAGCATACAACAAAACCTGCTGTCGCCGCTAATCGGACTGGACAAAAGTCGAAGGGTGTGCCGGGCGGTACCAGTGTCATTCTCGATTGACAGCCGGGCAATCGAATCTGGCAGGGACAGACCCTCCTTCCGCAAAAGGAGAGGGTTGCTTAATCCATAATCGTATCAGACAAAAATCGCAGAAAAACGGAGATCTGTCCATAAAGGGTGATTCAGAAAAAGGAAAGACGGATGCCCGATTAGGATAATTCCGTTTTAGACCGTCTTTGTCAGTTGTACCCCTTTGCGTTTGTTCTGCGTTCACACGCTTGTTTGATCGGTGTTATAAGGGGGAAATGGGATTTCTTACCTGTAAACTGTCATTGCTTTAATCCCTTTTAAAATTTTTAAAAATGCTCCCAGAATTTCAATCTTGTGTAACTTGAAGATAATAGGCAAGTTACTTTGCGGATTACAGCCAGGTGTGGATTGAGATTGCTCATTATTCAGACCAGCTTGGACATTTACCAACTCTGGTATTTTATGTCAAGGTAAAAGGGGGAAAATAAGAATTTCTTGACTACTTCTCGGACATTGCACATTGATTATTCCATCGTACTGCCACTTCAAGCTGGGAGGGACTAAGGCTCCTATATAAAGAGCTAGCGCATTCGCCATTTTATATCGTACTTTTCCATTAGTGTCTATATGGGGATGTGTACAGTGTATACAGAATGTATACAGTGACTCGATATCGAGCATTGTATAATGCATTCGTAATAAACAATACATTCGTAATAAAATGTTAGGTTGTTTGGCCGGAAATTGCTCTTAATAAATTTCGAAAAAGGATGCGAATGTTTAAGATTTCTGAATGAACAAGAAAAAATCTGATGTGGGCAACACATGACTTTCCTTATATAATGTAATGAATTTACTACTTTTACAGTAAAAAAATAGGTTTTTCTTATAGTAGACACTAATATTCTTTCCAAGCTATTGAATTTTCGACAATTAGTCGTCATTTTCATTGATTTAGCATCATTTTTATCCATTTGGCGAGATTTTCATTAATTTTGCAACATTTCAAAGAAGTCGCCAAGTTGGCGACATTCCGCCAAATTCGTCGCCAAACTCTCGCCAAGAGTTATGGATGAAGAAATAAGTTATTCTTACAGCAGATAAATGACTATTGGCGTTTAAATACAAAAGTATTATTCAAAGTATATTTTTTCATGAATGGAACAAGCTAGATCTACGAGAATGATGTTACTCAATTTATCGCATGGTATTACATATGAAAAGTGAACATGTTTCTCAATAGGAATTTTTTTTTTATGTGACTTTATCATAATTTTTTTGAAAAATATACAATATCTCGAGAACGGTTCATGTTAGCGTTCTAAAATTTATGCCAATCGTTTTCTAATGAAAAATTACATAAGAAATGTCTATTTGTGTAACTTTACTAGTGGTTTTGATTTTTTGACTATTTTTTCAAAATTTCACTCGAAAATTTAGGAGGGTTCTGAACATTCGATTGCGTATAAAAACAATAGGCTTCCAGTGTTTACGGATTGTGATTTTTGTACCAAATTTGGTTCGAATCGGTCCATTCGTTCGTCAGTTATCGTCTCCACAGACTCACTGATACACACACACACATACACACACACAGACATCACTTCGAAAATGTTCGATTCGTGATCAGGGATGCTTGAAACGTGCTCTCCCGTCGAAAACTCGAATTCGAATTTTCGACCCCGTCACAATACTTTCCTTATACATTATGTATATAAGGAAAGTAAAAAGAAGAAAATTAATCAATTTGTGGCGGTGGTTCTCACTCCTTGTGGCCAAACAGTGAGTGTGATAGAGCACTTTCTTTCTGTGTGATAGACCATGGCGGGCATGGGTCACTATGTATTGTAAGAGCTCTAGGAGAGACCATAATGTTTGCCGCCGATGATGTGAAGCCAAAACACGGCATGGCAGGTACTTTTGAAAGGGAGATTTTATTGACAAGATATATAGTCAAAGATGGCTGTCTCTTGTGGGAGATGTCCTAAGGTAACTACCTCTTTTCGGACACGCCCGGTTAGAGCGCGAAGAAGAAAAAGGCCGTATGTAATAAAAAGCATTAATTTATTTACACTATATAAATATTTACATAACATTGATTCAAAATATTTAAAAGACCACTTCCCATATTCAAAATGGAAAGTATACCAAATTAAGATAAACAAAACAAACGTGTATAGAGTCTCACAGACTGAAGTTGAAAAGATGGTAATTAAAAATTAAACTTAAAACATCCCTATGAAATATTTAAATATCCTTAACACGGAGAGAGAGGTCGAACAGATACAAAATAGGCAAAAGGTCCCAAATGGATAACTCACCAACCTCGCTGGCCGAGTTGCGGGCTTTCATTCTTCAGAATGAAACGCACTTAAAACAAGGGGCTACTTCTTGCTCTCAAGTCCGAGATCATTCTCCTCGCTCCTTTTCCAAATTTCTGAAAACTCTTTCTCTCCAAGATTTTAAAACACGCCCCTGAGGCGCATACAACTACCTCATTGGATTCTAGGTCTTGACCCCAAAGCATCGCCATTGGCATTAGACCTCCAGAAACAAAAGACCCCCTTCTCAAGCCCTTGCGAAACTGGTATGCTTTCGGCCACTCATACAAAACCGGCCGCCAGACCTATGATCCGTCCGAAACGGACAAACGTAAAATCTTTCGGTGAAAATATGATATCTAAAGAACACTCCGACATCCTGTCTTCTATTTCTTCGGAGTGCAGCTGGCCCAACGAAAAGGCTGACCCCCAAAATAAATACGTAAACTCCAGATCGCACTCCCGAAAATATTGGATTATGGGTTTACCATGCGACAGGAGACTTTTTAAAGGGAATTTTCGTATTTAAGTTATATGTTGACACTAGGTTCTAACCAAAGGCGTTTTAATTGAGGATCGAACGCCAAATTTTCAAATTGATCTACAAGTGGTCGGCGTCGCAATAAACACTATGCCAATGGGCCTCTACACAAATTTCGGCCGATAGAATTTTTTTTAGGGATGCAAAATTTTGAATATGTCTACATCCAAAAACTATATAATACATTACGGTGCTATGAAAATGTTTTCAAATTTCGCAAGCGAAAAGGGTTAGGAACCACTAAAATGTTAGTAACCACTGCATTCGAACAATGCGAACGGCATATTCGCCATCTGTATCATCGTCTCAACACATTTATCAAGCACTACTTGCAGATTCTCATAAGTCATGGCGAATGCTTTCGTCGTGCATAAATCATAACACATTTTATGCTATTGCACAAAACACCGGAAATTTTCTTTTCTTTTCATTTTACAGTCGAATTGCAATTCATAAAAATAAATGAATAAAAATGAAGTTGTGTGTATTTTCTCACCGATGCACGCGACGGGGGGCGGGGAGTGGCGACATATCGGCGCCTGCACGCTTCGACGATTCGCCCGATTATGATCGGGCCTCCCCCGCCGAAAAAACCTGGAAGAGCCAGAACAGAGTGTGCCGTCACCTGAGATCCACAGAGAGATAAACATAAGTAATGCCGTCATCCAGGGGCGTAGCCAGGAAGGGGGGGGGGGGGGCACATCATCAATTGATAGAGAAATTATATTTTCTTTCCAATGTTGAAAAACCATATTCGGCACTTTTGAAAATAAAAGAAAATATGGCTTTTCTAACCACAAAATTTAAAACGTTACGCATAATTTTTTTTAAAAGTGAATGACTTCATTTACATAACGATAACATGCACCGTTTTCGAGATATTGCATATTTTTAAATCCAATTTTGAAAAATTATATAAAAAAAAAGAAATGAACTAAAAGTTAAATGCATTTATTACTACGAAAATAAATGAATGGTGTATAAGTGCTTTTAGCCAGAAATAAAACAGACATGATTCTTTAGCAGTTATTAAGAGCTGTTCTCGAAATATTAGAATTTTTGCTTTTTTCCAAAGGTACCGCGATATCTCGACACAGTTAAACGAATTGCAAGAAATTTTGTTATGCTTCCTTAAATTGCTAGCGCCGATATCTGGTAATAAGAAAGCTCTAATTTGCATACTTATTTTCACACCACATTATGAAAATGCATCTGCAGCCAAAGTATCGTATTGGACACATTAGATTTCGTTTTCATGTGCTCTGTGAGGTAACTTTGCCGCAAACGGTAATCTCATTCTTTCGTGGCGTTCTTCCCACGCAAATCGATGAGTATGCAAGTGTCTGTTGAGTGATGAAAAGATCCATCCGTCAAATATCTGTGCAGGGCCGGCCCCGAATGGCAGTTTTGCGTCCCACGTACTACAGGAGAATGGGAGGTTACATAAGATGCAGCGTGGCTTTTTGATGGTACCGGCTGCAGTGTATTTTTGGTACTTTATTGATAGAGGTGCCTCTTATACCTTATGACATATAACATTTTTAACTTTTCCCACGCAGTTGAATAAAATTCGCTCTTTCTGACGTTTCACCCTTCTAGACCTGCATTGAGCAATACAGGTTCATATTGTGTCACGTCGGGACGTTCTTCGATAACCATCTTTTTCTAGGGTCGGTTGCTTTCGAAACGGAGGATGGTCCCTCCCCACGAATCAGTTGGCGGCAAACATTCACACGCACTCAGATCGTAATCCGATATTTATGGGATGGCGATACCGGCACCTCTTTCGCTGTTCCGCCTCTCTGGGTGGCGGCAATAAAGACGAAGACGGATGGGCTGGTAAGCCAGTTAGTTCATTGGCGGGAAAAAATATGTTCACGGAAATGTCTGATGACAAATAAGTAGGATAAGGAGGAGGATGGACCGAGCAATGACGACATTAGGCGGATTTTGAGGAGGAGTTAAAAAGTACGCTTTCAATTTAGCGTTTCTTCACATGAAATCTCGTCCAATTCGCGACTGAACCCTGGTTGGGTCGCGAATTGGACGGAATACCAGCAGGACAGTGGGTGGAATGCCAACAGAAAAAGCCTTGTGCAAAGCAGTGTATGCAGAGGAGGCTCTAAACGTCCTTAACCCATATTGTACCAAGCATTAAAAAAATTAATATTTTTTCATAAAATCTTAAATGTGTGTTTCTCTAAGCCTATGTATACACATAAAATCAAAAGACTTACCACACTTTTTAGTTTGATCGGTTTCGTGTCTTAAAATCCTAAAAATAGGACAATGGTCCATCCTCTAGATATATAATATATCCCATAGGACAGACAATCCTTTAGATCATTTTTTTTTTACAATTCTTTTTTTACTGGTATAAAAGTATTTAATATTACCTTAATAAATTTATATGGATGTTTTTTCTTGGAGCTTAAAACTTTAAAAAACTTGTGTGTTGAAAATGTAAAAAAAATCTGCAAGAATCGCCATTTTAAAACATTAATACAAAATATCCAACATTAGTTTAAACTTGCGACAAAGACAAATATATAGTTAATGAGTCTTAAACAATATATTGTCTTTAAATTGAATTAAGATATGCAAAAAAAATTATATATAAAGAGCACTTATTTGTACTGTTCTATTTTTAGGACGAATGAGGAAATGATCGAAAATCTGCATTTTCAGTCAATTTTAGTGAATATCTCACTAAATACTTCCCAAATGTCTATTCAAAATGCGCAATTGAGATTTTTTTTAAGTAGGCTCAACTGTGCTTTAAGTGTCCGTTAAGGTAAGTTTCGTTAATACTGTGAAACTTCTGTTAACGGACACTTATAAATAGTACACGTGCATCTTAATAAAGGATATTTATAATTCCTCCTAAACAGTATAGTGTAACTTGTTATTCTGTTAAACCGATTAGTAATTTTTTGTTTTTGTCCGATACGAAATGTGTAAAGAACAGATACATAAGGTACTAATTCTAAGAGTAATGCTCATAGTTTACAAATACTTTCTTCTGAAGTGGGGGGGGGGGGGGTGTCAGTATGATATGACCATAAAGTGACCTAAGAATTTCTTGCGAAAACCACTCATTTAAAAATCATGATCTCAGTGCAGTCACTCTAAAAGTGCTCCCGCAATCCACTTTTAAGAAAATGCGCCCACAATTCCTCTCCTATCAACGGTTTTTGTAACTATGAATAACAAGTCACAGCCTGATTCTTCTTGTTATAAATTTTGAAGTTTTGATACAAGAAACTGCATATTCTATTTGCCATGCTGTAAAAATTTCATCAATATACTATTATGTGTTTAATCGGTAGTTTCAGGTATTATTGCCGCATGGCAATGCGTAACATTTTACTCAAAGTCCTGTCATTTTTTGGCCCCAGCAATTTTAGGGCTCAATAAAATTCAATTTATTTTCATTTTATTTTTGCATCTGTAGGCGCTGATTTTGCTCCTTGAATAAAGCTTATTAATGTACAAACATGGTTGTACATGATTTAAAATTCGATTTGACCGTGACTTCAATATATATATTTGTCACTCATTAAAATGAATGAGCTTAAGTTATCTGTTAAGGGGACAATGGACGTTCAAATGAGCAAAATCTGATAAAAAATTAGCAAATTTTGTCGCCTCAATATTATTATTCACTTTCGATTTGAATGCGGTTTTCTGCAATCGATAATGTTTACTTCCAAAATTATGAACAGACGAAGATTGTAATCCACCAAAAATTGTGTTGAAAAGTGTACTTTAAATGTGTTTTTTCTCCAAATGCGATTTTCAAGATTATAGCGTTAAAATGTTCCATGCATTCATATTTTTGACCTAATTATATGAAATTTGTAGGACATATTCTACATTATATGTTAACAAAATTGTGCATGTATTCTCGAATTCGAATACTTTTTAACAGAAATGTGTAGAAAAGCTTAGCTATACGTAAAATTTTGATAAAAATCGACCTTCCAATATAAGAATATATATATATTTAAATAACCTGAAGATATATTCAGGAATTAATGCGCAAATTCGTTCTTATTAATATGTTAAATAAATGTAATACGAAATTAGGAAAAATTGGTGCGCCAGGGGCATTTTCAAATTTTATTAAATATTTTGTTTAACTACTTTGTATTAACTACATCGACATTATATTTGATAAATGTATGATAAATTTGACATATGTAAAAAATAAATTATGTCTATTTGATGAAAAGTTAAAAAACAAAATTTGATTTCAACGTCCACTGTCCCCTTAAAGTAATTTTTATCTTTAAATTTCACAATCTTATACTGATACAGTACAATGTAAATATGTTATATCCTGTGTCCTCCGTTTAGAAAGCATCTGCATTTACTTAAATAATCCGCAATTATAAATAATACTTATAAATAATTCGCAGTTATTAATCCGCAAATATTAACTATTTTCATTGTTTTGATAACGGTTGTTTCAATCCATAAATTCCTATAGATCTTTTTCATTTATTGGTAAAAATTGTGCCCATATCTTTCTTAAAAATTTATTTCTTATAAAACAGTTTCATCGTCAGCGAGGGGCCGGCTTCAAAAGTTTCCAACTTGACAAAACCTCACTACGGAAATTAATATCAATGGATAAGGGGTGCTTTTCTATGATGATACTTTAGAATAATCAGGTGCTTTTATACTTAATAACATCTAAAATGGGGTACGTTAATAATATTAATGTGTGTTGAATTATTTTTTTACGAGTTATACGCGAATGTTAAAAGTTTGGGAAACACTCGTTAAAGGTGTCCCCCTCCCCCCTTTTTTTGAGGGCGATTGTATATTGTAGTAATTTTGTGTGTGCATGATTCTAAGATCCCTAATTCCTCCAGGTTCTGGTTCGTTTCCGGTTCCGACCATGAACGATTACGCCAACCGTGGACATGACGAATCGAGATTAGGATCCAACTTGGGAGCCTTTTATTTAGTATGTATTCTTTTGGTCATACACGATTCATTTTTTCAGGGATCTTCACGGTTAAGTATATTGACAATTTTCATGGTTGGGACATTTTCCGCCAATTGTACTTCCTAAATTATTAAAACTGTTTCAATTCCATAATGTGATGTGCTAATAATGTGATGTGGAGATGAAGCTCCTGTGTGTGTGTGTGTGTGTGTGGGGGGGGGGGGGGGCGCAGATCCCCCATCATCGGAGATCTGCGGCCCCTCTCCCCCACACTCCTATGTATAAAAAGCTTGGAAATACCATAATACTTTGAGAATTATATCTAGGTGTCGCTAATGTTAGTAAGGTCTCCTATCTCTTCTTATTTGAGACAACAGGAAAGCGTAGGAGTTTCTATTGTATTTTTCAAATTAGTTTCCTAATTATGAGTAAAATTATAAGTTTTTAGTTTCTGTTTGTAAAATAGGACAGAGAATATACCGACAAAAATATGTTGGAAAGGAAAATAAATTTGAGTACATAGAAATATTCTAAATTAATTAATTTATGTATCATTGTTAAAATCATTAACAGATTTGTTGATTAATATTGGATAAGGAAAGTGAACAGATTGGGTGATACTTGCTACTTTTTATAGTTTTATTGAATTTTTTTGATACATTTATTTGAACAACATACAGCGCAATACTATATCTTGAACGGTTCATCAAATACAACTATATCTCGAGAACGGTTCACACACACAAACATAGTAAGATACACACACACACAGATAAGTAGCCTATGGTCCTACCGTGCTGAAAACGCCGGTTCTCGTTAGATCACCGAAGTCAAGCAGCATCGGGCGCGGTTAGTACTTGGGTGGGTGACCACCTGGGAACACCGCGTGCTGTTGGCACATTTCGGGCGCGGTAGCCCAGTGGTTTGCGCGCTGGATTTGCACGCTACCACAACTGCCGTCGTGCTCATGCGGAGTACGATCACGTTAAACACGTGGGTCCGTAAATCATTCCGAGAGGTTGGTGGTAGGGGAAGGAGGGTACGGTCCCTGTGGATGCCTCCCCCACTGGGTTCCGGTCAATATTGGGTGGCACTTCCCGGCCGTCCAAACGGTTACCTTACACCTTTCTGGTAGGTCGGACAGTCTGGGTCTCAACAACAACACACACACACACTAAGACACATACTAAGATACTAAGACGCATACACACATACTAAGACACTAAGATATATACACACACACACTAAGATATATACACACTAAGATACACACACATATATACACACATACTAAGACACTAAGATACACACACACTAAGACACATACTAAGGTATATACACATATACATACACACTAAGATACATTCAAATATACACACACAAGACACATACACAAGTTAAGATGCGTACACACTAAGATACGCACACACACTAAGATACATATATACATACGCATATACTAAGATATATACATACGCACATACTAAGATACATATGCATACGCATATACTAAGATACACACATACTATAACACATTAAAAGCTTTCAGCTATGCTTGAAACGTGATCTTCCGATGGAAATTCAAATTAGAATTTACTTTTCTGATGCATTATGTATGTAGGAAAAGCCAAGCATGCTACAAATGGTTATCCACTGAATATTGAGTTGTTACTGTTTATTTATTACACGTTAATTACGCTATTAAAAGATCATGTTTCACAGTTAGGGAATTTCGTTTCTTCGACTTGATCCAGATCCAAGGGATATTATGCTGTAGGATATCCATTAGAAGCTGAACTGCATGAATAGCATTACGACACTTTTGCACCCATCTTTCATCTTTTAGGTTTTCATTTTTGGCAACACGCCGGTGCGCGGGCTCCGAAATCCTCGCCACTCCGCCTTTCGATGGCCTGCTTCTCCGGAAGAACTTCCTCTCCGACTGTCATCGGACGTTTTCGAAATAAAAACATCCCATTGATGTTTCGTTTCCGAACACCACCTCTTTTGGCGCTTTATGTACCTAGCCGCACACGCACCTTTGCCGCCCCTTTATCTCTAAAACAATCCCCTGCCCCAGCTTTTCATTATAAAGGAGTCCCCTTTTACGCTGGCTCTCTGTAATTTCGGGGCAATTTGAACACATATAATAACTCAAACTCGCCGCTATTACGAGCGGCTACATAAATCTTGAGCCCTTTAAAAAAAAAGTATTAAAATAAAAGAGCGTGTCGGAGTGAAGGGGGGGGGGGGGGGGGTCTTGAAGGCTTCGATGAAAAAATCCGACCAGACCGGTTGCGTTAGGATTTCTTCGTTTGCTTAGTGTTTCGCGTTGGTCAGTTTCCCACCTCCCCTAAAGCGCCATCTGGAGTATAATATTTTAACACTTAATTAATGATCGTCGGTATCAAGGTTCTAGTTTGGAATGGAACGTTCGAGCTCTCTCGGTTTGACTCGTGGGGCAGGGAGAGCATTCAAAATGAAGGCGGTTCGTATTGACTTCACACGGCGCGGATGTTCTAAACTGATGCCATGAAGACGTCTGAAATAAGCACTTGACGGTTGAAATAGATAGGTTTTCATCTGCGTCACAATCGGCTGACGTATTATGGGTCCTCGAATAGATATTAATTATGGCTGACAGCATGGCCACACATTTCACCTTTGTAGGTATAGTCCTATGTCAATGTCGCGATTACGTCAGTATTGACACTCTCATAATGAAACACATTTTTCCAACCTTTGTCGGACATTTTAACTACAGCATTGTTTTAAGTTTTATATTTTTTTTTAACATGGCAGCATAATTGGACATAATTATGCATAAAAGGGTTTATTGATGGCTCAATGAGCATGAAACTTTATAGTTTCAATCATTATTGTAAAAAACAGCTGTAATACAATGTATTTTGTACGTGACGTTATTAGCCCCCTCCCCCCCCCTCGGGCGGCAAGGTAACCGTCCCCCGTGGGGTACATTGTTAAGTATCGTATCAATCAAAGAATTTTTAAGCCCTTTGAAGTGAAGGGCAACATGGTATAATTGTAATCATTTGAATCTATAATATCCAGTTTTTATTTTTTACTTTTTAAATTCTACAAAAAAGCTGCTAAAAATGGATTCTTGTATGAGAAAGTCGAGTTGAGCCACACTCATCATAATTTTATTTCAGCTTTTCTTATGATTGTACAAATACTATGTACAAAAACTTATTTTATTATTAATTCAACATGCCAAGTGTAATGGAATTAGGATGATGAAATTATATCAAGAAAGCTTACAATCCATGGAGATAAAGGGAAAAAGTTAAAACCCCATGTTGGGAAAAAAAGCCAAAATTACGCGAAACAATCATTCGAGTGGCGCTGTGTTGAGTCAAATTCCGTCACATTGCATCTGTTTCGAAGGCAGGCGAAACTCTGGCATGCATTAAATAATATTTATTTAAACTGTTTAATTCCACAGAAATAAATTATCAGTGTAAAGTATAGCTCGAACAATAAAAAACATCGGAGGCCCAATTCCTTTTTGATGTCCGGACCCTCCTACTCGAGTGGTGCTCGCCCTTCACTATGAGAATCCCTAATCTATGATGGAGACAAAACGAGATACTATTTATATTTCTGTACTGACTAAAACATGCATGTGCAGACTAATAACCACAATCTTGTCTTTGAATTTCTTTTAATTTCCAAACACTGAGTAGTGGTCACAGATTGAAACAAAACCGCGATCAAACTTAACATTTTGTATGACGAAAATTTTTTACCTGTATTATAAATTGAATGGTGTCCTTACAACAAAACTTTGTTTCAAAACAAGGAATTAACTTATCGCACGCAAAACATTTGTTCGACGAAGACCCTCGTGCAAATATTCGATGCAAGTGTTTTGAAGAGCAAATCAATTGAGCATCTTGACGACTGAATTTCTTTTTTTTTTATTATTTTCCTATTTTGTTTCGTGGAATTTTTGTTTTGTCTGTTAGTCATGTCCGCAGCATCGAGCACTTACTTATTCGAGAAACTGTTTGTTTCGACATTTTGTGTCAACCTGTGGACACGCGGCCTAACTCTGGCCAACTCTGATTAGGTCGATCAAGTGTTCGCAAACAAGACGAACAGCGGCCCATTCGTGGTTAATAGATAGAAGAAAAGAAAGCAAATATGTATTTTACGCCCTGGAAGCTTTTGAGCGATCACCCATCGAAAATGCAACATTTCTTTTTAGAATAGAGAGAAAAAAAAAATCCATTATTTTTTCGAGCAGTTTCGGTAGAGGGTCTGCTCAGTCTGTCAAAAATTCGGGAATGAGTTCGGCCCTCTTTCATCTGGGTGACCGTACTTCTTTCTTAGCACCTTCTTGGGAGGAAAAAAAAAACAAAAGAAAAAAAAGAAAAACACGAAGCTGTCGAAGCAGAAATGAATATAGAACAGCTGCCAAGGTAACTATGTTTAAGTAGTAACAGAAATGTATGCAGCAACTAAAGAAATTATGGGCAATGTTAAGTTGTCTGTGTATGTATGTATATATATATATATATATATATATATATATATATATATATATATATATATATATATATATATATATATATACATACATACATACAATTATAATAATAATAGTTTGAAAATCCAATGATAGAATAGAGAGAAGTTGCTACTCAGAAAGCCCTAACTTTAAAATATGCCTACATAATAAAAAGAAGTATTACATAGAGAACCATCAATTAAATGAAAAAAATGCAAATTTCTAGTCATCATTATATATATATATATAAACATGATGTACGTGGTTTCGCACAGCTCTCACATACACATAGTTCTTTACATTCTTATAGTCAATTAAAAATATTTAACAGCGCAAACAGGCGACAATAATAGTAACCATGAAGATAAAATAAAGAGTTAAAACTTTATTTTGGGAAAACTCTAAAATCGTGGGACAATAATTCAGGATGCGCTAGGGTAAGATAAATCCCACTGCATTGTATGTATTTTTAGAGGTTACTGAATTCAGTATTTATTTAAACAGTTCATTTTCCAGAAATAAATGACCAACGCAATACACATTAAAACGCTATCAAACATAATTCCTAAATATTAAAATTTCTTTTACCTTCCAATTTATTTTTTATCTCCTTATATTCTGCACGCTCTTCTACAAATAGGAAGCTACACCGATTACTTCTACTCATGATGCGGTGAAACCATTTTTTAAAAATAATCGGAAATACATACACCAAACACTATCCCTGCCTGCCGTGTCAAATGAGAGCAGATGAGGCTTTAGCGACACCTAGATATAATTCTTGGAACATTATGGTATTTTCAAGATCTTCATCCATCGCAGTTTTGTCGCCTCTCTGTCTCCATGATAACGGCATTCAGAAATAAACAAATTAGGTGTTGTACCAGAGGCTTTTCTACCCAAACTTTCTATTTTTCTGGAATGGATATTTTTAAAATAAGCTGATAGCAGACTACAGATGGTTTTCACCCACGCCACCATTGCTAGACCTATTGCAAGGTCCTCAAATAAATGCAGTATTAGAAACAACGACCGCACATTTGACATCGTGTCGTTTAGGTAAAGACTCGCAAGTAATAACTATCAGAGTCTTCATCTGAAACGAGCAATATTGAGACGAGTTAATAGCAATTGCAATAAACAATTATAGCAATGACTTAGACACCTTAACTGACTTTTAAATGTTCGAGTTATGGTTATGAGCACGCTCGCAGACGGTCCATGCACCGATTAATGTGTTTACTTCTGCTGTGTTCTGAAAAACAGTCAAACCCAATAACCCAACAATCATTTTCATTAAAATGAGGAGCCTATATATAATGTCAATGTCAAAACAATGTAATACTAACTTGTAAATATCGGGACAAATACTTGTAATCTATATTTGGACAAATACTTGTAATCTATATTTGGACAAATACTTGTAATCTATATTTGGACAAATACTTGTAATCTATATTTGGACAAATACTTGTAATCTATATTTGGACAAATACTTGTAATCTATATTTGGACAAATACTTGTAATCTATATTTGGACAAATACTTGTAATCTATATTTGCTGGCTGGTTGGACCGTCACTCAATAGGTAACTGACACTAGATCTGAGTCGGCTACAGCCTAGATCAGAACATTTTGAGGCTTGGAAATTGTTAAATAAATCTGCAAATGATATTTGTTGTTAATAAGTATGGGAAGTACGTCTACAAATATTTTAAAAATATTTTCGGCAAAGACTACAACTTTATTGTAAAATGTCTTTATTTTAAAACACCATTAATAACGTACTCGAAGTTACAAGAATGCCAGAGCTCTTTCAGACGCCATAACGTGCATCATCAATGGCAATGTAAAATTTATTTTATAATACCATTAATGCCGTACATGAAGTTACAAAAATGCCAGAACGCTTTCAGGTGCTATAACGTCCTTCATCAGTGGCAGTGCCATTGGATAGGGCATTATGGCCTTCTGAAAGCACTCTGGCATTCTTGTAACTTCGTGTATGTCATTAATGGTGTTTTAAAATAAAGACATTTTGCAATAAACGTAGTCTTGCTGAAAATATTTGCTGTTTTGTAATTGAAATTATTTTTATTGTTATTGTAATAACTGTTCAGAAACACCTCAAACACCATTCATTTTTTGAAGCGAAGGGAGCGTCCGACCCTGTAGCTACTACATGATTTCTTGCTTTACAGTGCTGATGCGACCCTCGTGAAAGCTGAGAGGAATAACTTTCCCTGGAGGATAATTTGAAGATGGAAATTTTATTCCGTCCGATCTCTATATTCCTTTGGCGTCGCTGCTATCTTCCTCTTTAGAAGGGGGTGGAGGTAGGGGGTAGCCTCCAACGAAGGATCGATTATGTATCGCCGACGCTAAATCATCCCGCCAAAAATACCCCACGTGATTTATTTTGCGCGGGCATTTTACGCGATATTGGATCGCTCATAAATAATGCGGCGGCGGCGCGAATTTCGGCCGATGGGCAATTACGGGCCCACTTAGTGCTGGCTGGTTGTTTCGTTCGGTCTGTCTCCCCCCTCCTCACTGGAAGCATTGACTGAAATGCACAGAACGATTGCAATTGCGGTCGTCATGCGCAAAGTAGAGTTGCCCCGGCTTCTTGATTAAAATAAAGTGCAGTTTGTGTATTTCTTCTAGTATTCAAAAGAACAAATAATGGAGTTCGTTATGCACGCCAAGGTTTTCTCAGCGGATGAGTTGCAAGTTTCCGAAGTTTAGTAGTTACTGACTTGTGCACCCCCATAACTTTATTAGCCAATCTCAGTTTATTATCACCCATTTTTAGGCGCTAGATACTAACATCACTGAAATACAACAATATAATTTGTAAAAGCTATACACTCGAAATAGAATTAGAACAATAAATAAAGAAATAATCTACTTTAAATGACTTTTATAATATTATATATCATAAACAATAACACACACACACAATATGATTTGAATAATATATACACTCATTGACGAAAAAATGATTCATCAAGAAGGATGCGTTATAATCGAATGTGAGGGATCGTAATGACGATGGTAATAAGTGATTACAATATCATAGCAAAGAGATAGCAATTGTTAGTGTAACAACGGTACAATTCAAAGTGACTTTAATAATTTAGGACTTCTTCCTCTTGCTTGGATACATGCGGCGATGCAGTCCGGTATGGAGGCATGCAAATTCTATATGCTATCCTTCGACTGATTTGTCCACAAATGTTGGAACTGTTACTCCAGATCTCGCATACTCGTAGATGCCTGTCCCATATAACCCGACACATACTCAATAGGCCACACATCTAAAGTTTGGCATATCAAGAAAGTGTGGCCCTAGCTGTGTGCGGACGAGCATTATCTTGTTATTATAGCATTTTATTGGCAGGCCATGAAATGCAACGCGTGAGGAAATCAGGATTATATGAATATATCGCTGTGCTGTGAATGTCCCTCGTTTCACTGTTAGTGACCGACAATCATACGAGATAGTTCCTTAGATCAGAACAATAGCAGTGAGGGAGGGGCAGCAAAGTCAAGATTGAAGCGTTCACCAGTGGTCCTCCATACCCTACGGTGGTCATCCATTCCCAAGAAAAAGTGGAATTCATCCAAAAGACGATGTTTTGTCAGTACTTTGTTAGGACATCACTGCAAACGAAGCCGACGATGTTGAGGTGTTAATGGCAGAAAGCATAAGGGACGTTGTAAAGGGGAAATTTGTCTCTGCTTGTCGCCTGGCAATGGTACGGAAAAAGACATTGTCCTTTTGCGAAGCTTCTACATGTCTCTGAATGATGGACAAAGACGTCATTGCAGCTGTTGTTCTTGCATGTCTCACGATTAAATTATCCTCTTTCCTGGTGGTCTGTTTGGGTCGTCCAGACCCTGTCCACACGTCCTCAATACCAGTGGCCTGTCGTGTATGCGTGTTCTTGTGCATACACTGCTCCCAATACAGTCGCGTCAACGGCACAGGGGACTGAAAATTCAACGAACTGACCACCCTTCTTCTCGCAGCAAAACTATACGATCTCCTCAAACTCCGTCAATTGTTCGTAGTCAGTAATTCGTCGTTTATTATTATTAACCGACCTACACCTTACAGTAATAATGTAGCATTCATTCATGCGTAGGCGCGCCAAACTGTAATTAATCATCATTTGCATATCTGCCCTAGACAGCTGTTTACCTAGACATAGATGTTGCCTAGTGTATATCTATAAATTATATGTATTAGGGAGATGTTTTAGGACATAAATTTATATTTTCCTTTTTCTGAATAATCAAGTCTCATGGTTATCCATATAGAATATGTAGTTTAAAATGTATGTAGGAAACACTGATGTCGCCTCCAGGAATTTTGATTTAGATGAGTGTAAAAATTCGGAGAACATCGAAATTACCATTGTGACACACATTTAAGGAATTTTCATCTAAATATTAATCTATAGTTGGACAGACCTATTCAGTAAGCCTTTCTATAGAATGGGTATAATCTTAATTATGTTAAACTTCAGACTTACGAAAAAATCTACTTGAAGTTAATCGTGGCAGAATGCCAAGTATTTTCTGTTTGCTTGCTGGAAGAATGTTGGCGAACTAAAAATTTGAAATTATTTCGTTAAAAAATTCGTGATTAATCACGAATTTTCTTCCCTCCCCCCTCTCTCATCTGCCAGTTTATCATCGTCGATAAATAATAAAGCGGCGATTAAGTGCGGAGACCCGGCGGGAAGAGGGGGGTGCACGAGCAGGGAATATGAATGAGAGATACGAATAAAATGTTGATAATGAGGACAAAGATCGCACCTGCAGGCGGATGTTACGCATATTTATATCGCGAAGCACCCCGATTTGACCTGTTGCCAAAACGCCGAATTTAATTTTTTAAGGCATTTTCCAAGAATCTGTTGCTTAGCGTGTGATAACGATCAACACTTTTCTCACTTGCAGCTGTATGTTGTTTTGACGTCATTATTTAATTGTACAACCACTTATGGAATAGTAAGGTTCTGATCAACTTTAGATATTCTTTTTATCCAGCTATGGCCAGTACTAACTTTGAATTCACTTCACCACTTTTGAATTGAAACATTGAAACTCGGATAAGCCTTCTGACGCAGCCTATCCTCGTAGTAAAATGCACCCAAAATACATCTATTGGACATTCTTTGGCTGTCTAATAGATATCCGATGCATGCTGATGATGTTTTACGTTATATGATATAATCCTATACTTATTGACATGCAGTACAAAATCGTAGACTTTTGAATAAAAATGGTTCTGTATACTTACTAAAAGAGTTGGACCATCAATAGCAATGTATACAAGTTCTTGGGAAACATTTTTAAAGTCTTAACATTTACAGTCTGTCAGAAAATGTTGCCGCGATTTTGCTTCAATCTTGCATTTGTGAATATGCAAGATTGTTATTCCTTTACAATTTGTATTTATTTGTATTCCACGCAAAATACACACACAGCTCTACAGAGTGTTTTAAGAGGTTGTACGACTCACTATCCCTTGAACGATGGTTCCACTTTAAGATATGTTTTAATTGTGTTAGACTGTCATCGTATGAAAATTTTGACCATATGCCTTTTAATGAAAAGCTACAAAATGCAACTTTTGATTCGCCCCCCTCCCCTCCCAGGAGTCAAACAAAATAGTTCCATTATCAGACGATCGAAATTCCCAGAGATGTCATTCATTAAAATTTTCGACGGGTCATTAAAGATCGTATAAAAATTTTGCCGATATTTCGCCAATTTGCCGATATTTTGCCAATTTTGCGATATTTCGCTTGTAAAATGGAAATCTTCAATTTTTGTACGACCCTTCAAATTTATGTTTTCGTTGTTTCTTTCGGAAAGGCCAAAATGGTTTAAGTCTTAAAAATTTTACAATTTTTTCAAAGCCTATTTTGCATATTAGAGAACCGGCTTTTTTACCCTCAAAAGATCTTTTAAGAACAATTTGCTAATTGGAATTTCTTTTGTAGAGAGTCGCAATAAAAGAATATTTTTATTTTTTGCTAAAATGTTTCGCATGACCAGAACTGTCATAGTCTTAAGATGAAACAATGAATCTGTGATCAATCGTTTATGAAAGCCGCACAATCTTCTTGGAACACCCTGTATATCTATTTGCATAAAATGAAAGATTGCCCCTTTTTCATCGGCATCTCTGTGAAAACATTGGCGTATAAAATCCTCCCGTCTCTTAACCTCTCTGTTGCCCACTTTGTAACGTTCCAATAACCAGTCAACCCCCACCTTTTTCAGATCTCATTAAACTGTTCTGTGTGCTTGCCCCCAATTCAAGAAACAGCTTCATTTAGACACTTTCATTTCTTCCTTCAGAAGGATTGACACTAAAATGGCCACTCCATTTCGGTTATGGGAGTTGTTTTCTTTGTTTTTTATGCACTCGGGGTAAGACTGTGTGGCATTAAGTCATCTATAACGGCCGTTTTTGTCTGTTTGAAAGCCGAAGAACATTTCATTATACTGCGATTATTATTGCCCCCCCCCCCCCCTCCTTTACTCTTTTTAATGGATGACAGACGGAAAAGTCATAGTGTTGTTTTACTGTCTAGGGATTTTAGTATCGAGGAGCGTATCATTAATTTAACTTGTTCAACGGAAATCGATATGTGCCATCTTGAAGGAGGGGGAAATCGATACTTTTAAAGCAAACGAGTTTACTCTTCTGGTATGGCAACTTCAAATGGATCAGAGTTGAGTTCATTATCCCTGGAGATAAAAACGAAACGATATTTCGACGCGGGAAGGTTGTTTTGAATTCAGCTGTGAAAAATATATAAAATTTATGGTTTTATTTAATAGAGCTTGGCAGCTTCTTATTCCGTGCCCGATATAAGAAAACCAATAGGGGCGAACTATAGAAAGCCAACTCGTCTATGGATTGATTAATAAATATCAATATTTTACCAAAATTTGCCGAAAGGTTTGTAGATAAAAAAAATTAACAATGCCTACATTGGCATGACCGTATGGTTGTGGGTCTGGGGTTTTCTGAATTGTAGATATGTTCTAATGGTTGTCAAACGAAGATCACAGCTGGTTTGCGATCTAATTAGAGTGACTTTATTATTTTCTATAAAAAAACTAAATATTAATCTTAAAATGTCATCTTTAATGCATTTTGATACAAGATGGTCCAAATAAAATTTAGGTTGGGCCGAGTCTGCTTCGACAGCCCACCAGGATGGAATTAAGGATGCATTGTAGTTACCAAAGGGGAAACCACAGCTGGTTTATGCCTTTGTGTGATCAATTATTGAGATCAAGCGGCAGGGTGCATACGGGTGCTTGAAAATCGGGAAAGTACTTGCATTTTAGCTGACCATTTTCAAGGCCTTGAAAATTCTCATATGTTTGGTGGTTAAGTCCTTGAAAGTGCTTGAGAAAGGCAGAGCTGAAAATGTTGCGCAGATCTGTGACATTGATTTTTTTTTTTTTTCCCAAAAAGTTCTGCTTTCTCTGAAAATTTCCTTAGTGGTTCTGCTATTCTCGAAAATTTTCAAAATTGCTTTAACAATAAACAATAACATTTGTTTGCTATTTATTTTTCCTCCCAGAAATGTATACATCATCATGAGGGGCTAATTGACGTCCCTGAAAAAAAAAATTACATGGTACTTGAAAGTCCTTGAAAAGTGCTTGAATTTTCTTTTAAAGGAAAGTGTACTCACCCTGAAGTGGGTACCCAGTACCAGCGGGTATAGTACCCAGAACAATTTGCAATGCAAACCAGGTGAGCATTTCGGTATTTAAAGCTAGAAAAAAAGAACTCTTTAACTTTCGCTTTGATGTTCTCGTAGAAACTCTGAACACCCCACCATCTCCCTTGATAAAATAATAAACACAATGAATATAAAAAGCTAGAAAAAGAAAAAGGTTGACGATCCGTCACGATGGATTTGATGCATTAACCATGAACGCAGCCATCTTGTATAACGGCGGGAAAAGGCACTCTCGATGTGTTCCACGAACTTCAGCGAATACGCCCTATATTGATCACACGATACGTCCTGTATTGATCACAGCCGTATTCAAGTAGTCGACCAGGGGCGTTATGAGGGCCAAGCGACCACTTGGGGCCTCGTGTTTGCAGAGGGCTTCAAATTTTGTACATTGTTTTTATTGGACCTCTCTTGTATATTTTAAAACTCATTAGTGCATTATTTTATATCTAATCTAACGTTTTCTTATATATAATTCTGTATTTTAGTCACTTGTGTATCAGTTTGCAGTTGTCTTTAGAACGTTTTGTCTATAACCTTCAGGGTACGTATGCGTGCTTGAAAATTGGGAAAGTACGTTTGCTATGATTTTTCCTATCAGAAACGCATACAACTTCATGATATGGAAGAAATGATGTCCTTGAAAAATAATTCCATAGTACTTGAAGGTCCTTGAAAATTTTTTGAGGACCTTTTAAAAGAATAAGAATTTTTTTAAGAATTTTTTAAAATTTTTTAAGGAGGTACAAAAGGTCCAAGGTGTACTCACCCTGGACCTTTTCATCGAATTGTATTTGACTATATCAAGATCCTATAATCTTCGCCATCTCTTCGTGATCGATGATCTCTATGTGATTAGGTCATTTAGTGTAGGTTCTGTAGCATTTTGTATTTGTATTGGCCTCTCCAAGTTTCAGTATTTTGAGACTTTAGGAGAACGGACCTCAACTTAAGGACTTCAACTTCGAAAGGTTTACATAATCAGTATTTCTTCTTTCTATACCTGAGCTATAATAACGAACCTATCTAATACCTGAGGTATTAGATAGAAAAACGATGGTTACAGAACTAGGGCAGGATTATCCATTGGGACAAAGTGGTTTCAGACCCGGAAATATTTTTTTATATAATAAACAAAGCTCCCAAAATAGTGTTCACCCCGGGGTGGAGGGAGGCAAAATTCTATGCCATAACCTAAAGTGAAAAGACTGACGTAATGAATCCGTATTTATTTTTGAAAGTGTAAAATAAACATTGTCGTATAATCGATTTTTCGGATGTGTGACGTTTGCTGCATTTATGGTTCAGGTGTGGCCTTTTATATGAAAGTCCGCTTGGACCCTCAGGAAACCTCATGACGCTGCTGTAGTCGATGATTATCCATAGGATAGCAACGGTGTTTGGTCAACCGCCAATACCCGGAATGGGTGCAAAATGCCTGTATTTAGAAAAGTTGGAAATTTCTTCTCAATTCGATTGTTTGATTACCGAAGTCCACAGCAAGTTATCCGCAGTCACTCAGGATGCGTTTTAATTTTCTCTACCACACATAGGGGGAACTATTTGAATTTTTAATCAATTTACACATTTGGAACACTTTCACGAATTCACTATTTTTATCATGACGCTCCTCTCTGCAATGCATGTATCCACTAAACTTTGGGAGAAATCAACTTGATCGATCCGTGTAACTTGAACAAACCTAATTAACTATTTTTTTAATACATTGCGTACATTGACCAAATGCATACATTGCATACATTGACCAAATGCATACATTGCATACATTGACCAAATGCATACATTGCATACATTGACCAAATGCATACATTGCATGATAGGCATACATTGACCAAATGGTTGCCATTATAGCAGAATCTGTTTAAATTACCGATTTAGAATACATTTCAATTTACTTTCCATCCAATGCATGGTAATGTATAGGGAAAGTATTGGAATCGTATCGAAAATCGCAACTCGAGTTTTCGACGGATCTACACGTTTGGAGACCTTTAAAACAAGAAATAACTGTTTTTTAGCGTGACGTGTGTCTGTCTGTGCAATGTATGTATCCACTCTTAACTCTCTAATTGACCCAATTTCTTAAAATTTTATAGGTTGTAGGTGTCCCTAGTGCTGATTAGATTTTGATACGATTCGGGAAAAAAGAATCTGCCTTGCGTCCGCAAAAATCGTCAAAATCTGAAAAAAATTACTACGTATGCTGAAATGTATCCATTAACTTCTTCTTGTTTCATACGTAATTTTTAATGATAAAAAGAATAAGGTCAACTCCATTACTCTAAAACCACCCGTTCTCGAGATATCTTGGGTTTTCGTATTTTTTTGCTACGCCGTCTTTGAAAACACGGCCAGTTACCCAATGAAACGAAAATTGAATTAAGAGACAAATTCAGTGTCATTTCAAATAATAATGATTCATGTTATTTTATGCAATTAAACTCAATTTAATGAATTATTGAAAAGAAAACGAATTTGAGTCTATAGGGAACGTCATGTGCAGCCCACATTAGATTTTTTAAATTAAAAGTATGGAAAACTATGAGTAGAATTTTGAATATTTTAGAAATCGATTGATCTCAACTCAAACCAGCGGTTTCATATATTAACAATTTAATTTTTAAATATCACTGGCGTTTAATGGCGTTCATTCTAGCGGAGTCTTGCATTTCTTTCTATACTTCTATTTTCAAGGAACAACAGAATAAACCCTTTTTGTTCGAAATAAATAAATATGCTTAATTGCATTCATTAAAATGCTTGTTTTATGTGCAATTTTTAAAATGAATGGAAAAAAAGAAAGTCATCCCCATTACGCTCGGATTAACTATTTTCAAGATATTTCATTTTTTAGAATATTGAATGATGGTTGTCTAAATGAAAAGAGAATGATTTTAAACCTGTGATTCAATGTAATTTAAAATAAGTGTCGGTTTCGTGTGTTATTTGTTCGGTCAACCTTAAATTAATGTGTATATAGGAAGAAAAAAGAGTTTAAGCCTTTAAGGTAGTCACTTGATGTACATGTTAGATTTTTTAAGTTCTCGTTTGCTTTAAGATATTACATATATTTTCAACTAATAGTTCCAAGGATAGAACTTTTGTATCAAAACATACTACGAATAGTGACGTTCGCGGCATTTTGAATCACGACAAGGAAATAAATAATTCCCGCAAAGCAGCAGAACATTTTTTTAAATTAATTTTAATTTTCAGAGCTATTGAATGATCGCCATCCTGATGAGAGTCGCCAAAATGGCTATATTTCGCCAAATGTGTTGTTATGTTCGCCCGATTTGTCGGCATACATGACAGACAAACAGACGGTCATTTCTTAATTTCCAATTGAAATGCACATACAAGGTAGGATCAAAATGTTTGGAGAGTATGCTGATATCTCAAACCCTGATGGAGGAGAGGATAACTATTTTACCGTGGCGTAGAGGCACATGGGACGCGAGATGTGAAAAGGAAGAAGCAGATCCATAGTGCAGATTTTTTTTTTCAGATAATGCGTGTCAGTAAATTATAGTCGTTCGCGTTCGTCGAAAATGGAAATGGCGTTTGAAAGACAACGTGCGAATATCAAATTCTACCAGCATTTCGGGAAATTAGCGTTTGGGGGAACCGCCGATAGGATGCACTACTGACGGAAACACTGCACCTGCTGCATCAGGTGTAATGCTTTTGTCGGCGGTTTCTTCGAACTCTGGCAGAATTTGATATTCGCACGTTGTTCTTCACGCGCCATTTCCATTTTCGACGAACGCGAACGACTACAGTTCACTGACACGCATTATCTGGAGAAACACCCGCTTCTTCGTTTTTACATCTCGCGTCACATATGCCTCTACGCCACAGTAAAATAGTTCCCGTCTCCTCCAATCAGAGTTAGAGATATCAGCGCAGTCTCCGAACGTTTTGATCCTACCTTGTAGAATACAAACCTCATGGGTAAAAAAGTTGTTCATATCAACAGAAAAGAAACATTATTTTAAAATTTGGGTTAACCGCAATATATTGCTCTTGCCCAAGGAAGTTTGGTTGCGTAATCGAATGAAACGATTCCATTGATAAATCTATATTAGAACACGGAAGGGGGGGGGGGGGGTCTGTTGAATTCCACCAATAAATCAAACCTGGTATGTACACACACACATACACACACTGGCATTCCCGTGATCTATCACCAACTGAAACATGAAAGAAGGGGGATCGGAAAAGTCCGTCCAGCTCCGACTAATTTTCGCCCCGGCCCGATACGATGATTCCGTTGCATAATACATGAGGACTGCGATCCCTATCGAGAGCCACGCCCAGACCTTAATGATGATGCCCCGACCCACCCCATCGAAACCGGGGGGAAGAGACGAGATATTAATCTCGGACGCAGGAATTTTCGGGCGCTGTTTTTTTAATGAAGCATTGGAGTCAGGTGAGATGGATAGGCCGATAGAGTCGGTGATAGATCGTATCGAGTCGGATCGCTCGCGGCATGACCGTGTGCGAGCATCTATACCCTGCATAAGTTTGTGCATAATTTTATAAATCCAAGCACTATTTTTCTTCAAGTAGTAAAGTTGAATACGCATCGAGCATACTTGCATGCATAAGCAAATTGACAAGGTTCAATCCGACTTTGAGGTCTGATAGCCTAGTTTTTGAATATGAGTCCCTCGAATCTTGCCCCATTGTATCGCGATGTAGTGCGATTTATTTCTTTTCTACCTATTACTCGGGTAGATGCCAAAGTCCGATGTGGGTTTAAAGCATGCTTACCCTATAGATATTGCCATGATTGTAATGAGTCCTTTATTAATCTCATAACCATGGGCAGGCTCCAAATTAGTAAGATCCATTCCTGGCCAACTGGCGTTCGTCCGAAACGAGTAAGGTACGATTATGCAAGTAGCACCGATAGTAAGATATATTATCGTGTGGTCTAATAAGCGGATAGGCACAGTGGAACGAATCCCAGTCAAGCAAATATACAGCAGGATCTCAGTGGTATAATGACAGAGCAAATAGATGTCGTTCAGCCAATAGAAAACCTATGGGTTTATGCAGACTACTTAAAACCGTCAGGTGACAACACTAGGCTGGGCTATAATTGAATGTCTGGTGAAAGCTGCGATTTCTAAATCTTGCTTATCATTAGAATTATTAAAATTATTAAAAAATATAACTAAACAGTACTTGCAACAAACTAACTTGCAACAAAACAATAAAAATGACCCAATTTGCATTGTATCCGTTTGTTCTCCTGTTCTTACTGCTTTTTGCGCATTCCTAATGAAATAATCTTAATCTTCTTCTGATGTTGGGTTTTTTTATTTTCTATCATTCTGATTAAGTATTTATGATAAATGCTGATTTGAAACACTCATCAGACATGCGAGGACTTTTTTTTTTACAAGCGTTTGCATTTACGTACTCACGCGTTTCCACCGCCCCATAGTACTTTTTAAAGTACCGGCATGTTTCCAAAACATCTGTTTACGCAAGAAATTGTCAAACGTCTCTATTTCTGGTTTTCCTAATCGTACTTTTCCTTCTGGTTAAGTCATTATGGGTCATTAAAACCTTCCATTTCCTGTTGCTGTCATGATCTTCGTCACCGATCCAGTGTGATTGCCAGGCTGCCCTCTGGCGCGTCAGTCGTCGGCGTTTTTATCTTGTTTTGTTTCTACTTCTTGATATCCCCCTTTCACATTTTGGCATAAATTAGCCAGAAGAAATTGCGCAGTTTGTTATTTTCGTATGTCATAAAGTTTTTGGAACTGAAATGGCAGTTTGTCGCCATCGCATTCAATGGCACCTCTGAGGAATTCAGAAGGTGATCAATACTTGTTGAGTTTATCTTATGCCAGGTAGTCCTGTTTTCATCAGTGGTCATGGTTTGCTGACCCAGTATCAGATGAATTCGACCAGGTATGTTTCCTTAGTGTCGGGTTCACCACCACCACCATCGAATGCGGCTGTAAGTAACGTAGACAGTGGATGATTCGCAGAGCCGGTTCATGGAGTTCGCAGAGATACATCGGAGATCCTGCGCAAATTTCTCTAACAAATACTCAGGGTGCATACGGGTGCTTGAAAATTGGGAAATACCAGAATTTTAGATGACCATTTTCAAGGCCTTGAAAGTACTTGAAAATTCCAATTTCCCCAGTCCTTGAATGTGCGTGAAATAGGGAAGATCCGCAGCATTGTGTGTTTTCAACTACATTCTGCTTTCCCTGGAAATTTCCCTAGCGGTTCCGCTGTTCTCGAAAATTTCCAGAGCAACATCCCCCCCCCCCCCCCCCCCAACAATTTGTTTAACAATAAGCAATAAAACTAGTTTGCTATTAATTTTTCCTTACAAAAGCGCACACAACTTCATAATGATGAGTTGATGGACGTCTATGAAAAAAAAAATTATATGGTACTTGAAAGTCTTAGGAAAGTGCTTGAAATTTTTTTGAGAGAGTGTACTCCCCTGAATGCTGCTTTTAATATTTTCCAACGATGAGCATACACATACATATTCAGAGGGAATCCTTACAGAATTCGAATGAAAATGAAAACACAAGCAATAGATGACTTTTATGCGACTGTACGCCAAATGCAATCACTCTACCAATAAATAGGAATATACCTATAAAAATAAATTGTGTGATTATGCTTTTAGATATTTTATCAATGAGAGGACTCTAAAATATGTCTGGCGATGGCGATCAAAAACAAGAAACGCATCTGTCGGAAAGGGGTTGTTTCGACCCAAACCGTTTGACAACCTGATCTATTTTATGCTGTATTTTAACAAAGATATTTAACACTCATTTCTTTTATAGCAATAATTTGAACGAACTTTTAATTAAATGACAAAAATCGATATCAGTTTTGCAAAAAAGATAATCGTCTGTTATTCACATCTTTTTAATTGAATTATGATGTGTCGGAATTGATGTGTTTATCCAATAGTGATGTATGCATGATTTGTGAAAAGCACGTCGTTTTGATTGTCGCTCTGATTTTATAGATGGGACGATCCTGACTGTGTGCAGCGCCACTTCTCTAAGACGGCCCAGTGTCCGTTTCCCCGGAAAGCGGTCGTCTGGGGGAGTAGCCGCTCCACAGGCTCTCACTTAAAAGTGATTATCCCATCTAATACTTTAAATCAGGTAATTCAAATCAGGTATTTACTTGCGCCCTGTTAAATTTGAATACGAGCCAATTGATACGATAATTGAAAATATGTCGGTATATAAGCACCAGTACGTAATACTAAAACTATTTTAACTATCATAAATAAATAAATAAATAATAGTTATTTCCTTAAACACACATCTAATTTGCTTGCTTAAACCTATTTATTGAAATTCAAATATGAAAATTGTATAAGAACTTGCATGCATTCTTGTGATACGCTTGAAGAAAAGGCTAATATACATTTGAAAGACCATTACTTAAATAGCCAGTTAAATGCCGAGGTGAATTCAAAATATAAATACCATTTAAGGCTCCAACAAAACGTACCTTTCGACTAACTAACAAAACGTAACTTCCGATCCACTAACAAAACGTACCTTTCGACCCACTAACAAAAATTACCTGTTCTGCGAACAGCGAAACTCTCGATATTTTGAATTAAGATTGTTAGAATAATAATTTATAATAATGATAGCTAACTTTGATACATTTACAAAAAGTTGTCAAGTTGGCGATATTGCATTAAATTTGTCAGCATATTTGTCACCAAGAGGGCAGATAGATATTTTCTTTTCTTATGTATGTATCTTACTCGTCAATTTGATTGACAATGCAATTTTGGGGATATTTTAAAACAAATTGCCAAAACGAACAACTTGCGTTATCGAGAAGTTTAAATAGGCTTAAGCGCAAGGTTTCGAATTCGAGGACTGTAAGACTGTCCTGAAGGCAGTATGACGTCTGATCACTTTACCTTAGCAATAATCAGCTTGAAGAACAGCCTTAAAATTGAAAATCAAATTACTAAATGATACTTATTCATTCTCAAGATGGATCTTAATCCATTACCATATCTTAAATTTCCACGAAGATTCCCAGAACCCCCCTCCCTTCCTCCTTCATTTTGAAACGTTCCAAGCCTAAAGATTAAGTCTGATTTTGATACTTCCACCCGCCCCACCTGCCTCCTCCTTTTCCCTACCTGGGCCGAGTTGTGCTGCTTTGCAGCTGCGAGGGACACGGACCGCTTCTTCCTTTGCTTATTTTGGTTTCAGGGTACGGCCCTGAATTACCGAGGGCGGTAATTATTGCATTAATGACAAACAGGCCGCGTAATTTTGTAATTTGGTAATCGGTCTCTCCGCACTTGTGTGACTGGAATAATGGAAAAACAATAATCGCGCAGGGGGGGTGGGAGGGGGACCGGACAGCTCCAGGCTTTGTTTTAAAGTGGAATGGCTCCATTGTGTTGGGTCGGCGGTAAGGTTCGAACAAACCTTCTTTTTTTTTTGCATGAGTTTTACCGCATAAGCTGTTCAACAGGTATTAAACGAATGCCTAGATGGCAACAGGGGAAATCGTGTGCTTTTATTCTATTAGTACATCCACTGTAATTTTTTGCATTATATAGATTTAATGAAATGGACATTATTAAATGCATCAAAATCAACGGAATTTAAGTGGGTTGTGCATCTTCAGCGGATGAATTATAATATGACAACAACAACAAAAAATCACCAGTTCTGCTTCAATAGAGAAAAATTTAATAGGATGTCCTGACCCATATTCAGATCGTAGAATTATATAAAGGACTAAATTGGAGAATAATTGCATATAAAAGGGTCACCTGGCGGAGCATTTGATCAACTCTGTTATCGCGTTGACGATCATGATTGCAATCATCTTATGCACTTTCTCAATCATTCGTTTTAAAACGAATCTCAAGTAAATGAAGATTGTAAGAACTTCTCCCCCTCCCCTTATTGAGCTATCGTATCAGATTTAGTGTTCTAGAAAGTTGAACCCGTCCACTGGGGGTTTTAGGAAGTAGTCTGAGGATGGTAACCCGCCTAAATGTATCATTGAAACCTCCAGCCATTTTTTAAATATATACTGATGATATTTATTCTACATTACAAATTAATCAGTCATTCGAATTTATAGATTTTATTTTACGTACTGGAATGAATGCGGGTAGTAAAAATGTTGTAAGCACGACACAAATACATCAAAGTGAATTGGGAACTTTTAAAACTGCTATTAAAAACTGAAAGATATTCTGCCAGATAATTCTATGTTCTTAGATGGTTTTCATGGTTCCCAACTGGTACGGGTAAATATAGCTACCATAATCCCCTAGTGGTTTGTAAAAGTGCTAAGAGACACTGTTGCCATACGTCCGGTCACCGACTGTCCAAACGGCTGTTCATGTCCGAGGACGAGTCGGACGGTCTGGGTTTTTCAACACGTCCGGTCAGAACGAATAAATTATTGTTAATCTTCATTTCACTCAAACTCGACACTGGCCGTATCGTACATTACGACGTAAAAATCAGCTACACTAAATAGGAGGACAATTTACCGAGTTAAATATAAAATAACAAATGTATTTACAAAGATTAAAATAATAAAAAAGAAAACCCATTTAACATCCTAACTTAAAATAAAATATACACAATGTTATCTCACAAATCTTTCCTTTAAAACAATATTAAAGTGCACAATTAATTTCATTAATAATAATACATTTAGAGTGTCCTCTTGAAACCAAAGCAACCCGCATAGGAAAAGTTTCGGCACAGTCCACTGGCTAAATCATAATGTATACCGTGGGTGAACAGCTCTCTTCATTAGTTTGCTCATAAATCCAAAGGGCACACTTTTTTAATGGATGCAATTGTTCTTCAGCGATCCATGTTTAACAGGAATTATAAAGTTAATTGCGTGTTTTGACATGAAATCTTACATAGTAAACAGGACCTAATATACACACAAATTTTAGTTAGCCACAAAGTTTAGATATCGAACTTTACCATTATATTTTGCAATTCTAAAATTTGAAAACAGGCTGGAAACCGGTTATATCAAACTTGGATTATAACAAATCTTCGTTTATAACGTTTAAGCGTTAAGGTATAACGTTGCATAGTATCGTTGGATCCCCATCACCGTATCAAGGCATGGGCTTTAGGGGCCAGTGATATCGCCAGGTTAGGGGGGGGGGGCGGTGTCATAACCCCATAGAACCAACCCATGGGTATCCATTGAAGATCAGAGAAATGATATTTGGTTTTGGAGTACTGGAAACCAGAATATTTGGTTACTCTCTCCCATTCTTTCAAAAATACCGTGCTGTCAACATTGCTGTTATGGGGTTACAGCCTCAGGGTTATAACAATATTTCTATAGTCCCAGCTACAGCCTAGAGGCCTTCGCCACTAGTTCAAAACTCGTCCACTAGACCACTAGACCTCACTCAACTTCGTCCACTAGACCTCAAAAGCGAGAAAGTGAAAAATTATTTCATTTGTGAATGCTAAACCAAGGTATAAAAGTGCTGTGGAAATCTGGCACAGTTTTAATGTTTAATCTTATACAAAAACTGTACAATTTCTTTTCTGGTTCAACTCAACGTTGGTTAGTAATTTAGTTCAGTGTTTCAAACTGAAAGTAGAAGGAAAACCGTATTGGTAGTTACAAAAGTATCAGATACTAGATGGTATGCAAGGACTTCCTGTCTCACAGTACCCTCTAGCCCAAGGACCTACAGAATTATAATCCACCCCTGTGGCTCTGCTATGCGCGTAATGGCAATCAGACTCGGTATAGTGAATGCATAAGTTCGCTACAGATATAGTCCAATAGTTTACGTCATAGGACATACGAAGTTTCCTTGGGCATAAAGAAACTTTGGCTATAGTGAATCAAATTTTAAAGATAATTCTCGAAAAATACTTTAAATTGATAACTCGGGTAATTTACAAGCGTTCTTTTATACAACTTTTCGATATCAGGACAGTCTAAAAGCAAAAAGTTTATGTGCATCTGCAACGAACAGATAAACTTTCTTTTAAGGAACTCTTCTTCAAAACTTTACAATGTTACTAGTGTTTCTTTTTCCGTGAACGCAAACAGCAGAAAATACAGGAATAATACACAAGAGAGGTAAATGTAAGTGATACTTTTATATCGATTTACGCACCACGTTTATAAATAAATGCATTGTCAAGTAGAAGTTTAGAAGTACACTTGCCGGTGCCAATGTTTGAGCTTTAACAAACGAATGATCGTCACGTTTAAAAGTGCACACTATGATTCAACTACAGTATGTTTTCCATATTAGAACTCAAACAAGATTGAGCTCGCATATAGTCAGCGTTCTTTACGAATAAAGTCCTTACGAATAAAGTCCTTACGAATATTGTCGTGTGAACAAACCTTAGCATATCAAATGGATGGCACGTTTTGTAAGAACTCAGTCAGAATGGCATTTTGTTTCGCCAGCATACATATAGCCGAACGGTCTTGCGCATGCGTCATGCCATCCGTTCCTGTTATTAGCTTAATTATTATTAATTTTTAAATAGCATCAATGGTAATTAATGGTACTTTCAATTGCCAGACATATTGTTGGTTCTTCTATAAAGAGTGAAAGCACAGTTGAAGGTATATTTCTTTTCGGTAGCATATGTAAGGCATGATGACGTAACATAACTATCTATAAGTTTTAGCTGGAAGTTAAGGTTCTCGCATTTCTTTGATTTGCAAAATTTTCGTGAAAGCATACTTCGTGTTTCTGATAAACTTGTACCTTTCTTTCAGGAACATCCAAGACTAGGCGGCACACCACTGGCCATGCTAGCGGCACAGTGCAATAAGCTTGCAAGTAAGAGCCCTCCTCCATTGGCAGATGCAGCGGTCGGCAAGGGCTTCCACCCCTGGAAGAAAGGAGCCCCGCCATCTCCAGCGAGTCAGCGGCCGGCAGTCAGCGTCAACGGTCCGCAGCCACCCTCACATCTAGGCACACCATATCAACGACCTGTCACTTCTACGGCATGCGGGGCCCCCGGTACCTACGGTGGCGAGAACCTCTTTTACGCCCCTCCACCTCCACCGCAGGGCGATCCTCAAGGAGCCCTTATCGGCAAGATGGATAGCAATCCACATCTAGGAGCAGTCTACTCACGAGTGAACCCTTATGAGAGTTGGCCTTTTTCCATGAACGCGCAGGTTAAGACAGAAGTCGCTTCCACATCCGCACCTTCATGGTGGGACGTCGCAGGCCCTGGAACGGCAGCGCCTTGGCTGGACATGTCTGGTGCTGGACCTACCCTCCACAATTACTCCACCGACTATTCACATCTGCAGCACCTCCACCTCCAAGACACATACAAATCAATGTTGCCAGGACAGGGTGGGGGAGCACCTTTCGCTGCCCTTGCCGGACCTCCACCTCCGCAGTTGCCATCGCCTCGATCACAACGACGTTACTCGGGGCGTGCCACATGCGACTGCCCGAACTGCGCCGAAGCCGAACGACTGGGTCCAGCAGGGGCTCACCTTCGAAAAAAGAACATCCACAGCTGCCACATTCCAGGCTGTGGTAAGGTCTATGGAAAGACGTCTCATTTGAAGGCCCACCTGCGCTGGCACACAGGCGAGCGACCTTTCGTGTGCAATTGGCTGTTCTGTGGTAAAAGGTTCACGCGCTCAGACGAGTTGCAACGTCACCTACGCACCCACACCGGAGAAAAGAGATTCGCGTGTCATGTTTGTAACAAGCGATTCATGCGCTCAGACCACCTATCTAAACATGTGAAGACGCACAACGGTAATGGCGACGGCAAGAAGACTGGCTCTAGTTCTGGTTCTTGTTCTGACTCAGAGAATAGCCAGTCGGAACCGCCACCACTAGGTTCACCCTCACCATTAGGGCCTGGCGGACCCTTAGGACAACAACAGCATCCAGAGGTTACCGCCAAGTGAGGATTATGCCTCGATAGAGAGCTTTTTTGTTTTTGTTTTTTCCCTTGCATTCTGTTCAGACCATTTGAGGTGTAGAGCTCTGGTTCTCAACCATCATTACCCCCCAAACCTCGCTGCCCACCCCTATTTTATCCCCATCCTCAATTTTGCGAACTATGAACATTCTCTGCATCACATTGGGTGATAATGATGTTTGGTTGGGAGCCATCAGCAGGGATTACTTCAAGTTCAAACTAAAGACTGTTTGTTTTAAGTTCAAACTTGTTTACTTTGAACAATAAGTGATGCTAGTCGTTGTCAGCAACGTCACGTGACTGCGGTTCAGGTGGTAGAAAGACTCATTCTACGTACATGTTTTCTGACTGAAACAGGAAACCAAGTCAAAAAAACAATTTTGTCAGTTAAATCTTTAACGTAAACTTTTATGTTAAACCTGTTACTCTACCACGTGTTCTCTTATTCCCGATGTTGAGGACACTACTGCATACTTCATCTACTTCTCAAATGGTCCGAGGTTCTGCTGCAATGTATAGTCTTAACTCGAAAAGTGGCCAAAAGTACCAAGATGTCGCCTCGTGGTCAGTCTCCGTGGATAGTTTCCCTCAAATTTCGATTTGTGCACCTTGGAGCAAACGTGGGTAAAGGCATGCTGCAGGTTTCTTCTATATTACTGACTTTCTGTTCTTTTGGTTTCAGTCCGGATTTTGACATACGTTCAAAATTAGAGGCATAGAGTTTTGATGAAAGAATATATTTTTTCTTTTACTTAATACCCCAATGTATTAGTACCAAATGCTTCCTCTCTGCTGAGGCTGGCTATTACGGGGGCCAGATATTGATACGGATTTTCGTATGAAGGCTTCGCCTCCTCCCAGGTATAGCTTCAGTTAGGCACGAGCATATGATTGCCTACGCTAATGGAAATATACGCTCTATTTAACAATTATGTTTTAAAACCACATACAATTTTTGGCTAACAGGAATGTTTAACAACTTCCACAAGAAAAGCAAAGGAATGTTGCAAGAACAATCAAGTGGCAATCATTCGAAAAGCCATCCTTGGCTGAGATCGAGCACCAGCAACTTTCAAGCAAGCGCTAGGATGACCTACCATTTGGACTACAGGAAATTCAACAGTAGCCCTCTAATTTAGATCCTCCAAGTTTGCTGTTTTGAGCTGTTCGTTTTTCGAATGATAGCCTCTTGATGCTTGTTTCTATTTAAGTCGATGTATGACTGGCATTACTGTCAATTTGTAACAATTGCTCTCTCTCTATATATATGTATACGTATGTATACGTATATATATGTATACGTTTTCCATACGTTATATATATATATATATATAGCCCTGTTACCACTTCTAACTGTTTCAGACGCAGCCTCTTAAAAATAAATGCCAAGATAATTAATACTAAACTCTTTAATTCCTAGGCTTTTTATGGTGGCCAGTTTATTCACAAGGAATAGGAAAATTATTATTTGATTCAAATTCATTCACAATCGTCTGTGAAATGTGTTGCGGTCGCAGATATAATGCCTCAGTTACGGAAGCTGTTATGTGATTAATTTGGGTTCACTATATAACATGTTCATTTTGCTTCAGGGGCTTAAATTTTGAGAATGAAATGTTTGGCTGTTCTCCGTACTCTTTGGAATTTTTAATCGATGAGGTTGAACTCGAGTTTTCTAAAACTGTTAAGAAATCCAACGAGCGGATGGTGAATTTGCGTTCACTAACATGACAGAGCCTGTCTGTGTTTCTTTGCCTTCTTTTGCTTCATGGAGAGAATTGGTTAGTCCAAGCTATGTGATAAAGTACGTCCGGAGACAACCGCGTAACATTGTATATTGTGTACGTAAGTGTATGCGTGTGTATGTATGTGTGTATTTACGTACGTGCTTGCACGTCTCAAGTCACCTCCCTGTTCCCTCCTGGATGTGCAAACAGATCCTACTGACACCTTGACGTCCAGAAAGAGATTGTACAGAATGTTAAATATGGTTTTGGTGTTCACGGCGTCGGCAAATTTTTGCGAAGAAAATACTGGCAAATCATTTTAAAAAATTAAAAAATTGCATTGACTTTCAAAAACATTAATTTCAGGCAGCTTACAGCTGAGTAACTAATTGAAATGTTTTAAATATATTCAAATGTGTGTGTTTATTTTAAGTGAAAAAAAATATTTAATAAGTTTTTGATTTTATGCTAATCCATTTACTGAAATTTTATGAATTTTACGCAATTGTTGGTTTTAATATCAAAATAGGATACATGTGAAAATTATTTGTGAAAAATGTATTTAAACTTCACTTTATAAATCAAGTCGAAACAAATCGTAAAATGTGATAATTTTGTTTTCATTTATGTTAATAAAGTTTCAACCTGAGTGAAAACCTTGATATAATTTTGCATGAGTGTTTGAAATTTTAACTTTTATCGCAAGGCTTTTGTGTTCTTTTAAAGATACGTTTTCCAAGAAATCATTAAATATATTGTTATTAAAAAATTATAAACTTTCTGTGAAAGTCTAAAATTTGTTATGGTCTTTAAAAGATACTAAATTTTTAACAAGCCCTTGATGTCTGTAGTTTTGAGATGTAATTGTAGTCTTAAAGTTTAAATTATTATTTTTTAACAAGTGACTTTGATTTTTAAATCTTAACGCGTCCAAAATTTTCAGTGTTTCTTCGAGGCTACTTCTCCAATCCTGTTTTTTTTTTTGTTTTTTTTTTTTTTTTGTATGAACTTCTGTTTGTGTTATTTTGTATCAAATAAATATATAATCCATTAAACACGATTAGCTTGCGTTGGAAAAATTTATTTTACACGCTCTAAAGGCAAGTTAGATTTTTTTTATTTGTATGTAAACGTACGGTTTTTTTGTAAGGTTTTCTCTACGTATTTAAAAATATTTGTCTTTTATAACAGAAAAAAATAGTTAACTATTTATCTCATATTTAAGGTTTCATACCAAAATAAATATAAGGAAAAAAAGGTAATTAATTTAATTTTTTCTAACGAAAATTTGAAAATGCTCTTTGCGTGCCATTTATTCACATTTTTGATTAATTTTATAATGATCACTCAAAAACACATTATGAACAAATTTGGGTATTCATTTTTAAATCCCTTAGAAAGTGGATTTTTAAAAAATATTTTTCTGCATTAAAACTTAATTTTCATCATTTTATTAGGTTCTTATTCACTTTTAATTACCTCAATAAAGTCCAATTATAAAATGCATGTCCAGTTTCATTAAAAAGTATGAGAGGTGTCTTCTTGCCAAATTTCATGCATCTCAGACAAAAATTAAGACGCATGGAGCATTTTAAAAATATAAAACCTTTGAAAATTCCGTTTCGAAAAAAATGCATTCAACCTTTTGCTTACGGGTGGGACAGTGTCCATCCCAAACGAAGAACCTCCCAAAAAGACAGGAATTTGACATACCCTATCCCAAACATTGCACCTGCTGCAGCAGGTGCAATGTTTCTGTCGGCGATTTCCATGGATGCCAATGCCTGCAAAGGGGGATCGAACTATTTGGGATAGGGTATGTCAAATACCTGTCTTTTTGGGAGGTTCTTCGTTTGGGATGGACGCTATCCCACCCGTAAGCCCACCCGTTAAATGTGTGAAATATTGTTATATATTAAAACTTTTTTTAGTCGATTTTTGCTCATTTCAACATCCACCGTCCCCTAAACATAAAACAGCCTGCTGTGAAATCAAAAACGCTGAAATAGCAATCATTCACAGTCGTTTGAGTTTCAACATGAATGGTTGATTCTTAACCTGGAAAATCCTTACTACAGAAATCATTTCATACGCAACTGTGGCATGTTTAGTAAAATTGCTGAAAAAAAAACGGAAAAAAGTAATACAGTACAATAAGATTGAATATAAAAGTAGAAAATGTGAAAGAATATGCATACTGAAAATGCTATCATGGCATAGAAATGAAATGATTAAAAAAGAATAGCTAAGAAAGAGCATAAAATTGAAGCACTAAAATATCTTAAATAAATAGTTCCTTAAAACGTGGAATTGGTATCGTTTTCATGGAAGAAAATTTTATAAATATACATGTTATAAACCATTCAATAAAAAAAGAAAAGCTTTGTCAAAGCACAGCATACATGCAATCTATTTTTTCTATTGATTTTTATTACAGCAAAACGAGCGTTTTTTCAATACTTGTAGTTTATAATTTCTTTAGCAAAATGAAACTATGAATAAACTTATAGCAGCATCCCATAAGTAGGCTCGAATATGCACTGAACGTTCTTTTATATTGACCCCCAAAGCCGAAAATACTAGGTGATCGCAATTAAAGTATACACAGCTTTCTGCTGAGGAATCCAGTGTTGCTTTCAACCCGAATTGGCATGGATTATGATACTCCTAAATACCGCGTAACGGCGGCAAGCAACCAATTGAAGCGATGTCTGCACACAGCGAAAAGAGGGTTGGTTACTTTTCTCGATATGTAGGAAATCAATACATCTATGATGTACCTTTTTCATCAGGACGGTAAAAGGGGGGGGGGGGTGGAACCTTTAAATACAAAAGTAAATTTGTCTTATTCTCTTTCCTCACATCGCAAGCTTGATCCTAGTGATGATTTTTTTTTAAATAACATCATTTTTATTTTTAAAAACCGCTGAAGAATCTTTCTGAAAATTCTACGCGGGTTCGGTTGGGATTTTTCTCAGAAGATTTCCGATCGGAGGGGCAAACCGGGCTCAGTTTTGAAAAAAAAAAATCGAGCCGGGCCTGACCAAATGTTTGGTCAAATGTTTGAAAAGAACGAATAAGTCGAATCGCGTATATGAAATGATTTTGTAAATTTCAGCTAGATAAAGATAAATGCTTTAACAGTTTTTAGCTTAATTTTGATGACAAATCCATGGCTCTGAAACCATGGAGTTAGAAAGGAGACAAAGTTCCTATGAATGAAAAGCTTGAAAATGCTTTTAAGAAGATCTAGGTGTCGTTCGTAAAGTAGCCGCTATTGCTAGTTGAAAACAACGGAATCAGTATTGAGTATATGTATTTTTGATTAATTTTAAATGAAGGGTTCCTAATTATGAATATAATTAAGCAGTATTTAGCACAGTTGTAGGAAAGAGTACAGAACACGGGGAAATAAAAATAAATTGAAAGATAAAATAATTTGACTACGCAGGAATATTTTTTATTGTTTCAGTTCTATTTTGCGTTGCGCTGAAATTTTTTTTCAAAATTGGCAGTTTAAATAAATATTTCAGGACTTTCACCCCCCCCCCCCCCTAGAAATGCATACAATGCGGGACTACTTATCTAACTCCAGCGCCACCTGAAGGATACGTTATGTTTGTAACATTTGGGTAAACATTGTTTTAGTCCAGATCAGATCGCGACTCAGACTGAAAACACTGACCAAGTATGCTTTAATTACGATCACCCTGCTTTCTATAATTGAAAAAAAAATAAGACTATCTAAAAGCGTAAGAAAAGAACACAACCCTCGCAGGTGTAATTGAAAATAATGTTCGATTACCGGGTATCGTTCATTTTTGTTATAAAAAAAAAAAAGTAAAATAGCGCCATTCGAATTTCGCGCACAGATTGCATCACTGTAACTGGTCTCGCTGCTCGAGATTTATCCATGTGTATTATTAAGATACTGTGAATAATGATAATAATAAAAAAAATTCTTGTTTACTGTTTGTCTCTTTCATTTTCAATCTGCAATAATATCTTCACAAGCACTCCGCTCTATTCCAGTACGGAATGGATTCAACCGCAGCATGAATGAGATGAAGAAACGTTAAGGAACCATCCGGTAAAATTAATTTTGCTACGAAGTACACTCTGGAACAGTGGGTGTGTGCTCAGAATACAGGAATGAGTCAAAATCTCTGGACAACTAACAGGCTTATTCACCAGCACAGTGTAAACAGGAACAATATACGGTAAAATACCACTTAAATGTTACGCTCATTTCACAAAATAATCGATATTATTCACAAAAAAAAAATGAACGAAATTCATTTCGCAAAGCAGCAGCTACTATTATCAAAACATTAACGGATATCACAGTTCAATGTAGCTCGTATCACGTCCACTGCTATTCAATTGAGTGATGACTCTTTTTATAGACTGTCTGTAGAAACTTCTAGAAATCTTCAATATCTCGTAGAATATTCGTTATTTCGAAGTGTTTCTCGAATCTTCGAAATATCACCAAATTGGCTACGAATAGCCAAATTTGGCAACCCCCTCCTCCAAACTTCAGCACATGGCAATTCTAGATTCACATCATAGGAAAGGTTGCCTGTACAGATGTTTTTCTGTCTGGCTTTCAAAAGAGATTCCCATGACGGTATTTTACACGTTCACAACACTGCACGCCCCGGATGGTATCAACCTACTCACTACCGTGATCCAAAATATGGGGCTAATTTGTCGATATGGACGACCTTTGGTTTGGTGGAAGACATTTCTGGATTCAATAAACGACACTGTTTATTCCTTTCTTGATAACATAGGGTCCTTCCTAGTTGTGTTATAGTTTCGGTAAAAATCTTGGTCGTCGTAGACGGTTGAACAGGCACACATTGTCGTCGTCCTGGATTTGGCTCTGATATCGTACCGGGCCTTCACTTTGTCGGTAGCCATGTCGATCCTCTCACAAGCGAAACGATAAAGCAAAGTTATAGAAGATTATTCAAAGAGTATACTGACACCAGGTACTGTCAAAATGCGTATATGGCAGGCAATTCGTAGACTGTATCATCAGGGAATGTAACCCATAATGTACGTCAAGGTCTGCGGACCTGCTCCTTCTCGAATTCAAATGTGCAAGCTGGACATCGGACTTCCTGTACATATAAGTGGTGCTGTTTATTAAAATTTTCAAATAGGACTCTTACTTGACAATAACCCTGTTGTATGTAATAAATGCCTCTTGTAACAGTTTGCATCGATTCCTACTATTTTGTCATCGATTTTTATCGTCTATCTCGCTTTGTTGAGTCCGTAAGTTTTTATTCTCGCTAGGGGCGCTACAATAGTTTTTATTCGATCTAGCAGGGTCACTTTACTCTAGATAGACCTAACTTGCACACTCATGGGCCTTTCCTTGGAAAATTATTGGGATGCTAGAGGAGTGTTCTAGAACCCAGCATAGTTCCAGCAAATCTAACTTGACTGTATTGAGAAATAAGAAACTTTCATAACTACAACTTACATATAAAGTAACCTATACTAAACTGTATAAAGTCGATATATTTAAACGCGATTAATAATTAAATATTTTGTATGAACCGATCATTTGTTTATATTAATTGATTTCTAAAAGATATTTTCAAAATTACATCCATATTTTCCCCATATTTAAATGAAAAAAAAATTAATTCTCAATTGACATTCAAGCCATTACAGTTTTATCTCTTTTTCTCTGGAACTGTCGATCAGGTGGTTCTCATCCCGGGCATGATTGACTTAATTATTTTTACCTGGCTCTGGGCATATTGACGTCATGGGGATTAAGAACGCGCGCATTTTGTTCTCTGGCTCTCAAGAAGGGCCGAACTTGCGACTGTCATCTTATCCCACTGATATCACTGAACTTGGACGTCACTGGGTCCTATGTACACAGCACAATTTAAAATCTCTGCTCAAGTTGTTCACGTCTGGATATATCACTTCAAAATTACCAATTTTTAACTGTAATAATGCGAAAACTTTGTGTTTTGGCAACTCCTCTCACAGTTCATGCTGGACCGTGACATCAAGAATGACGAAATCGAAGCCTCGTGACGTCAATCTGACAACTTTTTGATTGGTTGCCGTGCTGAGTGCCCAACCTTGCTGTCGATGTTCGATAAAACAACACGAGTATGTTAGCAACTTGCGTGTCTTAATTTCAATTATAGGAGGAAAGTTCTTTAAAGCAGTCATTCAATCGTGAGTAATCATTCTGAGGATTCGAATAGCTTTCTTTCTCCTCATGCAAGATCTTGAAAGCACTTGCGACTGTAAAAATTCGTGTCCCTGTTTCAGTCATTGAAGGTATGTACTTTATTTTGTTCTAGACTTTTTTGAAATAAAACTGATCACAACTTTTGAACCGTTAGGGTTAAACACATGCTTCCAATTTGAAAATTGCTTTAAATCTTAAGAGGAATTATAGTAAAACACTTTCAAAACTGTATGATGTAATATAACATAAAAATACAGATAGAAACGTTTCTTTATAGCGCCCCCTTAACGTAGAAAGTTCGATTGTTAAAAAAATGTGTATAAAATCTAGAGGCCATTAAATTAAACAATAAAAAAATAAGTGGAAAACTCTGACATTAATGAGACACATTTTTGGGGGTCTATATCAATTAGTGGTTTACGGCAAAAATAAATACATAAAGAACGCGAACTGTATTTTGTGGATGATCCCTAAATTCTTTTGAAAATAGCTCGGTAAAAGTGTCATTTTTGAGTGTATTAAGTCAGGAATTTTGATTTTTTCCCTTTACGCTTTGATTTTATTGGTACAGATGACAAATTAGCTCATCATTACATTAAAGTTTAAACATTTTTTTTGTCATTGAACATTTTTCTCTAAACAGGGGGGGGGGGGGGCGCATACAAAGTTATATTTCGTATTTTTATGCTAATAACTCTTCCAGATTTGAAAATATTTTAAACTTTTCTTACGATTCAAAGAAATTTTCCAATTGGAAGTATGTGCCAAACACTCGCTATTCAAAATTGATAAGCTTGATCTTTTTGTAGCTCCTTTGAAAATATGTTATTGTTGCAATATTAATTGGGCCTCTTGATTCAATTCCGTTGCTGTAAAAATTGAATTGGGAACGCGAGTTACATACTTCAATAAGAAAAGATCAGTAATCGGATGAACATTTTCAACACGGAAAGAACTCCGGCAGCTCAAATAGTTGCTCAAGTTTTCGGACGGTCTGGGTCTTCAACACGGGAAGAACGATATTTTATGGTTTCATTTAGCAATTTAATTAGGACCCGGGATGACGGATCTGTTGAAAATCACGATTGCGTTTTGAAATCTGTTATAAAAGCTTTTATAGAACATGATTTTCTTAAGATAAATAGATATCTCAAAGTTAGGATAGTGCTCTCATTGTAGATAGCGGCAATCACGGACCGGTCTCTTGTTTTTTTGCACTGGCCAGTTTAGAATAGCGTATACCTGCGTCCAAGTTCAAATGCGTAAAACACGCCTATAGGAGGCGTTTCCAATGTTTGGATCGCGCTCCATTTGCAGAGTAATGCTCCAAAAGCTACGTGATGGGACTGAATTTGTCCTCATAAGACCGCAGGTCCAAACAAAACAACTGTTCAATGAAGAATTTTACATATTTTTAATTAGGGCGCGGTAGCCCAGTGGTTAACGTGCGGGAATTGCACTCGGTAGGCTAAGGTTGGATTCCCTCCGCAGCCAAAACTGCCGCCGTGTTTACGCGGAGTACGATCACGTTAAACATGTGGGTCCGTAAGTCCTTCCGAGAGGTTGGTGGTAGGGGAAGGAGGGTACGGTCCCTATGGATGCCTCCCCCACTTAGTTCCGGTCTAAATTAGGTGGTTCTTCCCGGCCGTCCAAACAGTTATCATACACCTTTCTGGTAGGTCGGACGGTCTGGGTCTCAACAACATATTTTTAATTGAATCGTGTTCACTGAACAAAAAGTTTGTTTCAAAACAAAAAATGGTACTTCCTTATTATAACGATCCTCAAGGATGAACCGCCAAGCGACCGAGACGTATCGCCAAGGTGGGCGAGGTTGTTGTACGCAAGAAGCAATCCGAAAGAAACAGCATTGTTTATATTATCCTCATATTACTTTTTCGGACTTTGGCGAAATCATAACTGCTACCTTGGCGTAATCGTAATTGCTGTGGCCGCTATAATAAGGAAGTACCCAAAAAACTAACTCGCCGCACACAAAACATATATCCGACGAAGACCCTCGTGCAAATAAATGTTCGATGCAACTGCTTTGAAGAACAAATCAATTGCGCATCTTGACGACTCAAATTTCGTTTTCATTTTCTATAATTTTATTATATTCTCAGATTTTTGATATGTCATCGAATGTTTGTTCGAGAAGCGGTTTCTTTTGACCTGCGGACTAAAGGTTTTCAAAATATAGCGAATTATCGTGCAGTCATTGCTCGGAAAGATTCACGTACGTATATTTGCGCCATTAGAACTCTAGTCAATCGGGACACTTAGCGGCGTCCCAATTCGTACGTAAGTGGATGCACGAGGTCCGCTTCAATCCCAGAGGATGATTATGCTTTTATTTTTAATCTATAGTATCGGGCCGTTTTAGTGATACAATAAACATTGTTCAGTGTCATTTTTCTGTACTTGCATTTGCCCTCGTATATGAAATTGAATATCTTTTTGTCCCAGTTTTGTATTTTTTGAGTATTTTATCGACCTCTACGTGTTGGGTATAATCCGATTTCAATTCGTTAGAAGAATCGGTTCTTTTTCGAGTTTCGTCTTTGAGGGTTGAGAGATACTATTATTGCTCGCATTATTCCCAATAAAATCGACAGGTTGTTGCTGTGTATCGTAAAAACTCATGCATCTCGCACTTTTATGAACTCAATTCTTGACGTATATAATTCAATAACGAATAAGATTTCCAAAAATATTTCGCGCGCATATCAGATATACACTCTCGAAACCAGATTTATCTTACAAACGATAAAAACACATTGTTACGAAACGTATCCTCTAGAATCGTGGATGTATACTCAGGATACAAGAACGAGTCCAAGTTTCTGGATAACTCACGTTTATTCAGAAGCCCAATGTAAGCAGGAAAAATATACAATCAAACAGCACTTAAATGCTTCACTCATTTCACAGAATAAGCGATATTATTCTCAAAATATTATTAACGAAAATAATTCCACAAAACAGCTGTTACTATTTTCAAAACATTGACAAAAGTCACAGCTCAATGTAGCTCGTGTCACGTCCATCCCCCAGCCGGCGTGGTTGCTGAGTGGTCAAGGCAAGCGTTTCCGTAGAAATCGCTCGACCACCACGTTGTGGGTTCGAGCCCCACGTAAGGATGTTTGTGTTGTGGGCGCAATGTGATCCGCCCCCCTCTGATGCGCCTGGGGCAACGTCAATGGACGGCTAAATGGTTCACACTCTGGCCGCTGTAATAAAGGCGAATGACGAAAGTCAAAGTGCTTGGTCATTTGAAAAAAAAAGAAAGAAAAAAACGTCCATCCCCGGCAACGGAGGGGTGAGTTTTTTTTTATAATTTCTCCATAGAAACTTCTGGAAATATCTATATCTCAGAGAATAATCGTTCTATCGAGAAGTTTCTGAGATATTCCGGAAATCGCCAAATCTGGAAACCCTTCTTCTAACTGGGAAATCCTGGCGACTCTGAGCCCACGTCATACACTGTGTTTTCTTCGCCTGGCCTTCGAGACAGACGAAAGAGGAGGCGCCAAACAGACGATTGAGCGTTCGCAACGATATGGACCGTACATGATTGAATTGTGTCGAATTTTAAGAGAACAAAAATAACTTTTTTACAATCTAAACAAGATCACGTATTAGACCGGTCAAAAATATGAATGGTCAGAATGAAACCGAACTCTTCTAACTTAAAACACTGTAACTAAAAGCACCGTACGTGAAAATGGTAAAACAATTTACTATAAGCAAAGCTATTCGACTGGTCACTCGTGCATCTTATTTCACAGTCGTTGCCGCTCGTCTGAGTGGACCACGAGATGACCACCGAGCGCAGAACTAACTCTTTTAAACAAGGATTTTCGAATTATCTGATAGGCGGATTTACTTTGAACAGCAGAAACGCCTTCGGGCAGGTCAAACGGTCTAGGTCGAAAGAAAATGGTAGGACAGCATAGTGGTTAGCATACAGGGATTGCACTCGGACGACCCAAGCTCGATTCCCGGCTATGCCCAAACTCTTCTCTGATTCACGCGGAGTATGGGCGCTTTAAATATGCGAGTCCGTAAGTATTTCCGAGAGGTTGGGGAAGAAGGGTACTCTCCAAGTGGATTTCTGCCCCCCACTGGGTTCCGTTCTAAATTGGGTGGTACTTCCCGGTCTTCCAAACCGACATCTGTTTGGAAGAATTGTCAAATTGAAAAAGAACTTAAAACGAGTTAGCTCTGTTCACGCATTACAAAATTCTAATCGGTCCAGATTACAATAAAAATTAAAATTTAAAATAAACATTGAAATTTGTGCAATTCCTAGATTTAAAATCTGACATTTTACACACTAAAAATATAAGGGTAAAAAAACACACACAAAACGGGGGTACTGCCATTAGAATGATACTTCAAAAACAGGTCAATTTTCAGTTACATACTTAAAAATCTGATGTGCAGCACATGACTTTCCCTGCAGACTTATTTATATCCACGTTCTCTTTATTTTAATTAAATTTAATTCACTTTTAATTTAATTTTCGTTCTCATTTGGTAACTGGACTTATTTTCAAAGGTGGCGTAGAAAAAATATGAAAAAACTTAAATATCGAGAACGGCTAGTCCTAGTGTAATGGGGTTGGTCTTATTACTTTCTTCGTTAAAAATTACGTATAAAAAAATCTGATGTGGGCAGCACATGACTTTCCCTGCAGTCTTATATTCACGTTCTCTTTATTTTAATTACATTTAATTCACTTTTAATTCAATTTTCGTTCTCATTTGATAACTGGACTTATTATCAAAGGTGGCGTAGAGAAAATACAAAAAAACTAAAATATCTCGAGAACGGCTAGTCCTAGTGCAATAGGGTTAGTCTTATTATTTTCTTCGTTGAACATTACGTATAAAACAAACATTTAATGGATATATTTGAGCATAAGTAGTATTTTAGTTTAGATTTTGACGATTTTTGCTGGCCAATTTGCAAAAAAAGACAGGTTATTTTTTTCCGAATTGTGCCAAAATCTAATCAGCACCAGGGTAACCCCCAAGAAACATATCTACCGAATTTTGTGAAATTCAGTCTGTTAGTTTTTCAGCTAGAGTGGATACAAAATCTGCACAGACAGGCACACACACAGACGTCACGCTAAAAATAGATTTTTCGTGTTATAGAGGTCTCGAAACGTGTAGATCCGTCGAATACTCGAGTTGCAATTTTCGGCATGATTCCAATACTTTCCCTATACATTACCATGTATTGCAGCGAAAGTAAAAAAGCAGTTAAATCTATATGAATGTGTTCTTTTGATCATTTATATGAGAATTGCACGAAAAAATAGCTCTATTTTATTTTACTCTGAAAAGACCATTTTAAACAAATAAGAAGGTAACACGAGATGTTAATTTTACGCACTTATTTACCTGCTTACATGGTTCCCTCTTAAAAGCAGGTAAGCAAGTCGATAACAAGTAAACAGGTGTGAAAAATGATGTGTTTAAATGGGTTTATTTCGGTGTAAAATAAAATATACCCTTTATGCTGTGCAATTCTCCTATAAATGAGTAAATCAACAATACAGAAATAATTACCTTTTTACTTTCCCTGCAATACATGGTAATATATAGGGGGAGGATAGGAATCATGCCGAAACTCGAGTTTTCGATATGGATCTACACGTTATGGGACCTCTAGAATACGAAAATACTATTTTTAATGTCTGCCTGTGCAGATTTTGTATCCACTTTAACTCAAAAACTAATGGATCGAATTTGATAAAATTTAGTAGGCATGTCACTTCTGTGTGACGCTGGTGCTGATTAGTGTTTGGTACGATTCGGAAAAACAAAACCCGCCTTTTTTTTTTGCGAAATAACCCGCAAAAGTCTCATGTATCCACTCTAGCTGAATTACTCATTGACCCAATTTCACAAAATTTGGTAGATAAGTTACTTGTGGGATACTCTGGTGCTGATTAGATTTTGGTACGATTCGGAAAAGAAGAACTTGCCTTTTTTTACGAAATGGTTCGCAAAAATCGCCAAAATTAAAAACAAAACGACTATGTATGTTCAAATGTATGCATTAAATACTTGTTTTATACGTAATTTTCTACGAAGAAAAGAATAACTCTATTACTCTAAAACTAACCGTTCTCGAGATATTTGAGATTTTTCGCATTTTCCTTATGCCGCCTTTGGAAAAATGTCTAATTACCAAATGAAAGCAGAAATGGAATTAAAAATGCAAATTTAATGTTATTTTGAGCATTTAAACTCAATTTAACGAATTATTAAAGAAAAAATGAATTTGAGTCTGTAGGGAAAGTCATGTGCTGCCCACAACATAGTTTTGTTACTGGAAATGTACTATTTAAAAGTGTCATTTTAGCGGCAGTAAACCCAGTTTCTTGTGTGTTTCTAGCCACATTTTTTGTGTGTATTCGAGTGGTCATAAAAATTGGATTCTTAGTGGATGGTTAAAATCCGGATTCGTTACTGTGGTATTTATTCATTTAATGGGCTGTGTAGGGAGAACGCTACTAAAAGTCAAATTTGGTCTCTTTTAATAGACCTTTATATTTTCACTTTATCAAACTATTGGAGGGGATGAAAGGGACACTAGTGTTAAATTAAATAATTAGGTTCTTCACTTAGGGCTCAGCAGATAGATAGTGTTTGGCCCGAGTGCTAGCCTTTTTTATCGATGTTTGACGTATGACGATCTGTTAAGTCTCAGAAGAATAATGAACAAAAAACTGCTTTACAAAGTAAAATTCATTACACATCAAATTTATTAAGCACTAGCCGCCTTCGGCGACCAGCCTGTTCGCTACCCTTGAAAATTCTGACCGTGGCAAACTCGCTGGGGGCCATAACCCTGTGGAGTTAACGTCATTAAACTAAAACAAACTTTGTTAAAACTAATAATGAAATTTTAAGATAAAAAATAATGTTCGGGGGGGGGGGGGTCTTGAAAATTGATTTGTAAAGTGAATTTATTCTAATGTTTGTGTACTGTGAGATTCTGAGGATTTCTGTACCTGTAACCCTAGGAAAGGGATCTTTTTGATGTGTACTCTCAGCCGGGATCAGCTCAAGGCTGACTAAAAAGACTTTCTAGTTAGCCTTGGATCGGCTTCTCCTATGTTTTTTTTTTATAGAGGTAGGCTCCTCTATTTTTTGTTTTACATAAATGAAATTGTATTCGTTTGTCTGCATTTTTAGTATTGCATCGCAAAAGTATTTTTGAGACTGATGATGTTGAATGTGAATTTAGTATTTAAGGAATAGCGAAGCTGCTTTGACGATGCTGCTCAGCGAAAAAAAGTTTTTTTTTTTAAAGATTGTTCCCACCACCACCCGATGCATAAATGCACCGCGATAATCTCCATAACTTTCTTTTTATTTATTTTTTTATTTCTTCAGTGTTTAAGTTTTTTCATTGTGGTCCCAACCACCACCCGATGTAAACAATACATCACCACAATTCAATCCAGCATAATGAGTCAAAAACCTTATAAAAAGCAAACACTAATTCGATTTTTAATTGTCCCTAGGCCAAAAACCGTATAAAAAGCAATCACTGATGACATTTTCAAATATAATAAAATACCCATGCGAATATCCTCATCAGGATATTTGCATGGGTATAAATATATCAGCCAGATACCAACAAACACTAATTCGGCCAAATATATCAGCCAGATACCAACAAACACTAATTCGGTTTTTAATTGTCCCTAGGCCAAAAACCGTCACCATAGAAACACAGTGCGTCTGTGCGCACATGTGGATGAAAAATGGATCCCTGCTTTCGCGGTTTGACCGAGAAATTGAAAATAATTACTTCCTTAAAATCCGGAACGTGCGGCTACTTTTTATTATTTCTTGGCCAGATTGGGCTTGTAAGAAAGCCTGATCTTTGAGCTTTCTAAAAATGTAAATTATTAGTCCAAATTGTCGGTACTTTTCCCGATGCGAGGATTTAAAAACGAAAGTTCGTTTATTTGAGCCGAAAGTGACTTTTGTTTTAAAATCTTTAAAAAATATTAGAATTTGTCCCTGAGATTTGAAATTGATATATTTTTACTCGCAATTGTCTGCTCTTTCCGGTCGTGTGATTTGTTTTTGTTTTTTTCTACGACGTCTGGATGGTGGGGAAAAAACGGTCGAAATCGCATAAAACATTTTTTTTTCTTATTTAATGGCCAGGCACTTGACTTTCGTCAGCGACCAGAACGTGAACCATTTAGCCGTCCTAAGACGTTGCCCCAGGCGCACCAGAAGGGAGCGGAACACACTACGCCCACAACATAAACATCCATGCCTTACGTGGGACTCGAACCCACAACGCGGCGGTCGAGCGATTGCTGTGGAAACTCTCGCCTTGACCACTCGACCACTGCATCGTCGCATAAAACATTAAATAACAAAAGAAAAAAAAATTCAAATTTTAAAAATCGGTTTTCACGTGTCACCTCCCCCCTTTCCGATTGTCAAATTTCGTAGCTCTGCGACGCGCGGTCGCTGAGCCTATAGTGTATAAGACACACAGACATTGCCATTTATTAAATAGATACATGCGTTTCGGAAATCAACTGGTATTCCTTCTTCAGTGCAAAAAATCTGGACCTGAAAATCTAAATAAGTTCAAGACTGATTATGAATAATATAACGGTTTAAATTAAGTGATAATTACTTTTATCTCCTTACTCCCTTATAGTAAAAGTACTGTTTTCTCTAATTTTTTAATTCCAGAATTTAAGGAGTAAACGCGGTTTACAATCTCCCGAACTCAATTCGAGCACTTTTAAAATGATGTCCGTGTGTGTGTGTGTGTGTGTGTTGTTGTTGAGACACAGATCGTCTGACCTACCAGAAAGGTGTAAGGTAACTTTGGACGACCGGGAAGAGCCACTCCTCAATTTAGACCGGAACACAGGGGGGGGGGGGAGGGGGAGGCATCCACGGGGATCGTACCCTCCTTCCTTACCACCAACCTCTCAGAAGGACTTACGAACCCACGTGTTTCACGTGATCGTACTCCGCGTGAACACGGCGGCAGTTTTGGCAGCGGAGGGAATCGAATCCGTGCCTACCGAGTGCAATTCCCGCGCGCTAGCCACCGGGCTACCGCGCCTGTCTGTGTAGAAGGCCCAGACCACACAGCCAACCCTAGGGTTTACGGCAGTTAAATGTGTGGCCGGCTCCTGTCTGTGTGTGTGAAATGGGGTACGGTAAATCAAAAATGAATGTTCGTACCGCTAATATATGAAATTTTATGCGTAGATATATTGCGTAATAATAGAATTATATTCGAATTTCTTACATATATTTTTCGCTATTTTTCTTCCTCACACTATGCAATATAATATAGAGAAAGTATTGTTTTCACGAAAATTTTCGAATTCGAGGTTTTGATGACCCTATATGTTTTGATGCTTTCTGAACACGTTTTGACTATTTTAGAGTGATGTCCGTCTGTCTGTATGTCCGTGGCCCATTCTTTGTGCACACGATAGCGGCCACACATATTAACGGATTTTTACGAAACTTTATAGCCGGCTTTGTTATCAAAACCTAGAATTTTTTTTTTAATTCGAGCGAAAACTTCGAAATTATATATTTTTTTTAACGTGCAACATAGGACACAATTGGACATAAACATGCATGAAAGAGTTTATCCATGGCTCAATGATCACGAGACTTAATAGTTTCAAACATTGTTGTGAAAAATAGCTGCGATACAAATTTGCTTAGTTCGTGACGTCATTAGCACCCTTTTTTTTGGGAGGGGGGGGGGGGTTACTCCGCCCCCAGGAGGTACATTGTCAAGTATGGCATCAAACGAAAGATTTTTTCCAGCCCTTTAAAATGAAGGGTAACACGCTATAATTGTAATCATTTGGACCCACGATATCAATTCTTTAAATATTTTCTTGTAAAATTTAAAACACGAAAAAAATGGATTCGGATATGAAAACGTCGAGTTAAGCCCACTCCAGTTAATTGCAGTATGTTTCTGCACTCGCTGCCTCTGCAGTAATAAGCTAATGATGTCGAATGTTTGATACCCGACACACTAGATTACATCTGCCTTTGTTAATAAAAAAAAAAAACAGGGGTGGGGGAGGAGAGGAGGAATTCTTGTCCTTCACCCGGAGAGGGAAACGAATTGCAAAATAACAAATTATTTCAAATTATTGCGGAAAGTTTGAAAAAAAAAAGCCGCACGCGGAAAATTAAAAGATTACAATTGTGACAAAAAGCGATATGTGTATTCTCGGATAGTAATAAATGAAGAGTCATTATTATGGCTGTTTTCTCCCCCGAATAGACGCTACCTTTCCGGTGTATTACGGGCATAGGTTTTACACGTATCAGTAGTATTGCAATGGTGTAATAGTAGTAATGCCATGCAGTTACATCGCACACAAATAGCGTACATATGTACAGGCACGCATATTTCATATTGTCTAAGTACATTTGCATCGTGGAGTGACCGCTCGTATATCCTGTCAGGAATGGGGAGCAAGCACAACCCTCCATTGAATAAAAAAATTGCTTCGTAGGGCTCATATTGTAAAACATAATTCAGCACTGATTTTGTTTGATACTGCTCACAAAATTCAACAAACTCTGAAATGAGAAACTAAACATGCACGTCATTTTAAATGAAAATGAGTAAACCGTACCCCCAAGCCGTACTCGAGGTATTTCAACTTTTCATAATTTTGTCGATTTGGCGACGTTTAAGATCGCCAAGTGATTAAAAAACAAATTTTCTGTACTGGGTCAAGAAAAACTGTTCTCAAGATGTTTACTTTTGGAATTGTTTTCATTGGCATGTATTTATTTCATTCGATGTTAAACTCGTCATCGGGGTGCATAAAGTAATGAAAAAGATTGTCCGCCCGAAGCACTTGATAACCCCGAACACGTGCATTTCTCTTGATGAATATTATAAACTAATTATTCGACCCTCTAATTAAACACAATTCAGTTGAGAAACCCTAGACCCCCCCCCCCCCCCAGCGCGCACACACACACTCTTTTCTAACGTAACGTCTCGGCAAAATTCGCCCTATTTTGAATCAATAATGTTATACAATAATGTCCCACAAATTGGCAGGGATTGTCCAATAAATTAAAATTAATTTTAAGAGATATTTCATCCTTATTGGCGATGTCGCTCTATATGTGTCGCTAAGTGTGACAGATCAGACAGACATGGAGTTTTTATTACCTTCTTACATAATAAAAAATGTCTGTGTGCTAGGCTGTAGCGGAAAATTTAAGCGTCGTGTGATCATGAAATTTAGTACACAAATACTTAAGAACTCGGGAAGGTGCTCCATCGGCGTTATTTATTTTTTAAATTTGAATTCGTTTTTTAGTTATTTTATGTTTAAATGTGTTCATACAAATCAGTCTCTTAGTGACCGAAAATATTATCGCAGAGTTTCTGGCGCAGTTTTTTTTTTTTTTTTTTGTGATTGCTGTCCTATGTGGGCGTATTGTTAAAGCGTTCTTTGGCTTTCGAGAATTCGTTGCGAGTTCCGGTGTGATTGCAATCAACATTTTACATTTTAAATCCCGGGCAACGGCGGGTCCATCTTCTAGTAGGATACATATCATTACAATGTACGATTTTGTGCAGATCGTATGTGCGTTGCTCGACGGAAGGACGATTAGGGACAAAAATACCGATAAAGAAAGGTCGGCTTCTCGTTCATTATTAACTGTCGATTATAATCTATACACATCTTTTCTTTTGTCCTCCCCCCTTTAATTTCTTAGTTAAACGCGTGCTATCGTCACTCCAAATCTGTCAAATTTTCCGTAGAGTCATTTGGAATATGTTTTCTCTCTTTTTATTAGATTCGTTTCCCGTTTGAGACGACGAATGATTTATATCGGGAATACCCGCCGTGTCTTCGACGAAAAACTGAAATTTTAAAATTTTATCAGGTATTCTAGAATACAAATCTATTATTTTTAGAATGTCAGCGGATGTGTATGTGGTTGGAGGGGGGGGGGGGAGAGCAGGGGTGAGAGAGACAGAGGTGGATGCGACACTCGCGAACAAAAAAAGCGTTTCGAAAATAATTGGATACGATTATTACAATCGATTACCACTGAAATCCTCTCGATTTTAAAAGCGATCGAATGTTCGAAATTCCCCCACCACCACCAATATTGAAATTAATTTTTGAAAAATCATTAAAAAGTTAGGATCTTCGATGTTGTTAAATCTATATAAATAAAATTGAAAATCTATTTGCGTGTGCTCACTATTCATCATCACGGGAAAACGGCTGCAGCGAATTTCGTGAAATTTTATGGATAGCCTTGGAATAGTCCCACTTAAAATGAAGTCCAGGTTTCGAGTTTCTATGACCAGCGGTTGTCTGGATATTAATAAAAAGACACAACAAAACCTTCCATAGACATAGCATTATGCAGACGATATTTTTTCCCGTCATTTTATTTAAAGAAAATGATATCCTGTTACTACTAAGCAACGGAATTAAATCCAATGAGACCATACAGAATCCGATTTAAATAATTAAGAAGTGCTTATAAAAATAAATGTTATCGGAATATATTGATTCAATTTCATATTTATATATAAATTTGTTTACAAACAAGATTTTTCAGCTCTGTCCATGAACTTGTAATACCTTCATATTTTGACTATTTGAAGATAAATTTGTATAGCGAGAGCAGAGATTCTTATACAATTTTTAGGAGAATTAAATTAAATATTTTAATAGAATGTTATTCAAAACAATGTCATTTAGAATACTATAGCAATTTGTACATAATTGGGAGTTTTAAAATACATATTCCGTACGAAGAACGGGTATACTGTTAGGAAAAATTACATGAAATTATTATGTACCAAGAGTGGGAATGACACACACTTTAAATTAAAACATGAGACACTTCCTTGTAAAAAACAGGCATATGCCAGTAAAGTGCGGTCTTCAGTTCGTTCTTAACAGTGGTTGAAGGCACATATTGTATCTATTCATTTGACCTAAAAAAAATGCCCTCGAAGCGATCATTACCATTCTGACATAAGTCTGTTTTCTTCAATGAGGTTTCTAAAAGTTTTATCTTATAAGTAGCAGTTCGATTCATTATAAAACACTTTAGAACTATTCAAGTTTTTCAAATAAATGTATATAAAAAAATATGTGAAATTAAACAGCATCGTCCAGTAGTATGTGGCACCACTTGATATGCTTTATTCCATGCGCATCCCATATACAATACTATGCGGCAAATCTGTTGCCATCTTTCTTGTGGTTCTAGTTCTTTCTATTCACGAGAGAAAATACTGATTGTGACAGCTTTGTATTTTGACTCCCAGGAATTTGGCGATAATAATTTATTTCACGAGATAGTCAATGAATGTCAATACAAAAATAATCCCATTCATTGCTAAAATGTCAAACTGTAAATCCCATTCATTGTTAAAATACCAAACTGTAAATCCCATTCAATGTTGTTGTTGTTCCTAATCCCTAATTGGTCCAACAAATCATTCAATGCTAAAAGGCCCAAATGTAAATCCCATTCATTGCTAAAATCCCAAAGTGTAAATCACATTCATTGCTAAATTGCAAATCCCATTAAATTTCAAAATGTTAACCCCATTCAACGCCGAACTGCAAATCCCATTTAGTGCTAAAATACCAATCTCATTCAATGCCAAAATGTCAACACCATTAACTGCCCCCTAACTGCTAAAATGCCAATCACATTCAATGATAAAATGCCAATCCCATTCAATAGCAAAACGTCAACCCCATTCAATTCCAAACTGTAAATCCCATTCAATGCTAAAATCCCAAACTCTCAATCTTATGATAAAATGCCAATCCCATTTAATGCTAAATTGCAAATCCAATTTAATGCTATAATGCCAATCCAATTTAATGCTAAAGTGCTAATCCTACGTAAATCTAAAATGCCAATCCTATTAATTGCTAAAATGCAAATTCCAATTTAATGCTAAAGTGCTAATCCCATTTAAATCTAAAATGCCAATCCCATTTAAATCTAAAATGCCAATCCCATTAATTGCTAAAATGCCAGTCTCATTCAATGCCAAAATGCCAACACCATTCATTGCTAAAATGCCAATATGTAAATCCCATTTACTGCTAAAATGCTAAACTGTCCATCCCATTTATTGCAAAACTGTAAATCCCATTCATTGCTAAAATGATAAACTTTCAAACCTATTTATTACTAAAACGTCAATCTGTAAATCTCGTTCAATGCTAAAATGCCAATTTGTAAATCGCATTCATTACTAAAATGCCAAACTGTAAATCCCATTCAATGCCAAATTACCAAACTGTAAATCCCATCCAATGCTAATATGCCAAAATACGAATCCCATTCAATACCAAAATGTATATCCTTTTTAATACTAAAATGTTCATTCAATGCCCATTTAATGCCAATAACATTGTAGCGCGGATCTTTTGCACCTGTTTTTTGCCGTGAAAAAGGAAAAAAAGTAAAGTCATTCGCAATAGGTAGGGAAAGTCATGGGATGCCCACCTCAGATGTTTAAATTTGCATCCCTGGAATTCCCCTTCTCCCAATTTTGACCTACTAGAGAGCGCGCAAGAAGATGGCACCATTGAACGCCTGCAATCTCGTGATCCATCGCAAGAGAAAATAAAACGTTCGAAGGTTCATTTTTATGCACTTCAGATACGGAAGGGGGGAGGCGCAAAGTGGTGTCATTAATCAACGGGCGCAATTAGTTTGGCGAGTTAGCCGGATTGGGTGCAAAGGTCCACGTGCTGAGGTGGAACACATTTTTGAACACGTTGAAAGGGAAATTGAATGTCGCGTTTATTACACAGAGAACCAAGAACGCGCAAGTACGGTGGCGTAACGACGTTTGGAATAACAGTGTTATTTAGAATACTGTAGGAATGGGCACATAATTGGAAATTCAATGTTTCTTTGTATTACATACTAGCAGCATACCCGTTCTGCGTACGGAAAATATAATCTAAAGAAACTTAACATTCACAATTATGTGTAAATTCCCATAGTATTTATTCTAAAGGACTTTGTTATTCAAAATATTCTATTAAAATATTTAATATAATTCTTCAAAAAAATGTATAAGAATCTCTGGCCTCTGTATACAAAATTATCTTCACAGGCAGATCTGAAGAATAAGACATCCTGGTCCAGTTTGTAAACAAATTTAGAAAAAATGCTTTTTAATTTTGATAAAAATATCGAGATTATTTAGAAAATCGTACTTAATTATGCAAAATAATGAATTTTCATCGATTTGGTCTCATTTTGATTAATTTAGCGTCATTTCATCAATGTGGCGATATTTTCATCAATTTAACGACATTTTAAAAATGTATCAAATTTATCGTCAAGTGGAACTGTAGAACGGATAGTCCCACTTGGCTACAAAATGATGAAACATCATCACAATACTATCCCCTAACAAAATCTAATTCATTTCATTGATTAACAGAAATTTTATCAATTTCTAGATATTTTTATGGATTTACAAACATTTTTATCAATTTGGCGACATTTCAAAAATTATCTAAATGTGTTACTAAGTAGGACGGTTGGACTGACAGACAAACATACAGACAGACAGATTTTTAATTTTATTTTTACGAGGGTTGCACTGAAAGTTTTGAGACAGGGGCAGACGATATGCGCAAGAAAAAAAATTATTGGTGGGATACCTAAATTTGAACACTTTTATGTCCGCAGATGATTATTTGTGGCAAACAATTACAATTTAGTTATCGTAAAATAAATTTTGAAAGAAAAGAAAATGGAGTTGACGCTAGAGCATTATCGAGTTGTGATTTTGTATGATTTTAAGTAGGGCTAAATCAAGAAGAATGTCTTCAACGTCTACAATTAGCATATGGACATGATGCTCCATCTCCTGCCACTATATTCAGATGGTTTACAGAGTTTAAAAGAGGTCGAAATTATCTCCAGGATGAAAAACACACAGGAAGACCTTTGTCAGCTGTAGTCCCAGAAAATGTGTCGGCCATTCGAAAAATGTTAATTGATGATGATCGCTGTACCTATCAAATGATACAGAAGGAACTTCATTGGATCCACAGCTATGCATAATACATTCCATTCACGAAAAACTGCATATGAAAAAATAAGTTTGTTGTTGGACCCCCATAATTTAAGGGTGAGCATCAGTAAATCTTCTGCATTATCCGCGCTTTGTTAACTTTCGCGGCACACGTTTTTCACCGAAATTCTGCTCAAACAGTTGCGAAATATTTTCTGCTAGATAAAATGCAATGCTTAGATTATATTAAAACTAAATTTAATACCCAATAAAACATAGAATATATTTTTTATTTTAATTCAAAATATTTTTGGTGCTGCCATCTGTTGTCGTAATTTAATTCACACCGACTATTTTTTATATTTTAATGAACATTTTAAAATGTCTATTCCTTCTAATACGCTATTAAATATAACAGATCATATATAATAATGCCACAATCACGGAAACGTAATTGAACTTGGACTTGCAGACAAAGGAGCTTGAAGACAAACCTGCAGTCCTGAGTGATGTATATTCAGATCCCTTTATCAAATTTCTAGAATGAAAAATTACCTTTCCGTGATTGTGGCATTATTATATATGATCTGTTGTTGTATTTAATACTGTATTAGAAGGAATAGATATTTAAAAATGCTCATTAAAAAATAAAAATAATCGGTATGAATTAAATTACGACAACAGATGGCAGCACCAAAAATATTTTGGATTAAAATAAAAAATATATTCTATGTTTTATTGGGTACACCAGAAATCGGAGCGTGTCAGAATCAGTAAAGAAACCCTAAAATTACATTGCATTATTTCTAAAATCATAACTGGTGATGAAACGTACATACCGTTGTTTTTTGATGTTCCAACACGTCAAGAAAGTAAAGTATGGGTTTTTGAAGATGATCCCAAACCAACAATGCTGAAAAGACAACGAGCAATGAAAAAAGTAATGTAAGCCGTGTTCTTCAGAAGTACAGGTCTGGTCAAAGCCATACAGCTAGAGGGACAGAAGACAGTTACAGCTAACTGGTACACCACTAAGTGTCTTCCAGAAAGTCTTCAGGAAGTGAATGTTAGGAGACTTATGCTTCACCATGACAATGCATCTTCTCATTCAGTAAGAATGACAGTAGAATTTCTTGAACAAAAAAACATCTAAGTGAGAGAACATCCACCCTATTCTCCTGATCTTGCTATGTGTGACTTTTGGCTCTTTTTTAATCTAAAAAGAAAAAATTACATGGGCGTCGTTTTTATTCCGAAGATGAGATTGATGAGGCTATAAAAGCATATTTTTCATCGATTGCAAGAAATGGATGGCTCGAAGCATTTAATCTTTGGAAAATTCGCCTACAAAAGTGCAATGACGCTTTGAGAATTATATCTAGATGTCGCTAGTGTTAGTCAAGCGCCCTTTGTGGAGAGGCAGAGTTTTGAGTATATTGTTGCGAACGCGAAATGTCCGTTTGGCCCCCTCCTCTTTCGTCTGTCTCGAAGGCTAGGCGGAGAAAATACGGTGCATGACGTCAGCATCACGTGAGAATGACGTGAACCCAGGGTTGCCATAATTTCCCAGTTAGAAGAAGGATTTCCAGATTTAGCGATTTGTCGCCAATTTGGCGACTTCCGGAATGTTCCAGAAACTTCTCGATAGAACGATTATTCTTTGAGATATCCAGAAGTTTCTATGAAGAGACTATAAAAAGAACTCACCCCTCCGTTGCGGTGGAGTTGGCGAATGGACGTGACACAAACTGTATTGGACTGTGATTTTTGTCAATGTTTTGAGAATAGCAGCTGCTGTTTTGTGAAATGACTTTCGTCAACATTTTAGAATAATGTCGCTTATTCTGTGAAATGAGTGGAACATTTAAATGTTGTTTGATTGTATATTGTTTCTGTTTACTTTGTGCTTGTGAATAATACGTAAGTCATCCAGAAAGTTGGGCTCGTTCTTGTATCTTGATATATACACCCACGATTCTACGTTTCGTAACAACGTATATTTTTGATTATTTCTAAATTAATATTTCCTAATTATCAGTATAATTGATCAGTACTTGTTTCACAGTTGTAGGACAGAGTTCAGAATAGAGGGCGATAAAAAATGAATGGAAAGGAAAAATAAATTAGACTACCCAAGAATATTCGTTATTGTTTCCGTTCTAATTTGCATTTATTTTTACAATATGGACAGGTTAAATAAATATTTTAAGCTTTTCACCATAGAAATATATATGCAATGCAGGGGGCTTTTATCTTATCGCTGCGCCACCTGAATGATTGTCTCAAATAATATCGGCATTTTCTTAGTATGGAGGTCTAACTCCTTACCTACCTATATAGACACAGATTTTAGATTAAAATTTGCAAAACTTCCTTGAAGAAAAATAACACTTCACTCAATAAGTCTCCGGTCTGACACATATATGGCAACACTGTTGACAGACCCATATGATTTCTGGATAGTACCAACCTTCAAACGACACGTGTCAAAATTTTATGACATTCTGACAATTAGTTTCTAGGTTACAGTGGTTTTAGTGACCCCAGTTTTGTAATTTTCAAAACAATGGATAAAAAAGAATTTCATGTGTTGATTAAACATTGTTTTTTGATGGGGAAAAATACTGTTGAAGCCAAACAGTGGCTTGATAAGCGTTATGGAGACTCTGCACCAGGGAAATCAACTATTAATGACTGGTATGCTGAATTTAAAACGCGGTCGTACAAACACCGATGATGCTGAACGCTCTGGTCGCCCAAAATCGGCAGTTGTTCCGGAAAACATAAAAAACGTCCACAAAATAATTTTGAAAGACCGTAAAGTGATGTTACGTGAGATAGCTGGCGCCTTAAAGATATCAGAAGGTACTGTGTTTACAATTTTACACGAAAATTTGAGCATGTGTAAGTTGCTTTCGAAGTGGGTGCCACGTTTGCTCACACCGAACCAAAAACAACAACGCCAAACAAGTCGATGAAAACGATGGCTAAATTATATGAATTACGTTTCGAATTGCTTCCTCACCCACCGTACTCTCCAGATCTGGCCCCAAGCGACTACTGGCTTTTTGCAGACATTAAAAATATGCTCCAGGGAAAGAAATTTGGTTCAAATGAAGAAGTGATTGCCGAAACTGAGGCCTATTTTGAGAGCAAAGACAAATCGTACTACAAAAAAGCCATCGAAAAGTTAGAGTAACTTTGGAATGAATGTATCACTCTTGAAGGAGAGTATGTTGATGAATAAAGCCGAATTTCTAAAAAAAAAAAAACGTTTTTCTTAGTAAGACCGGAGACTTATTGAGTGATGTAGTAAGTCAGTAAGGTGTGCTCTTCAGTTCGTTCTTAACTGTGATTATAAGCAAGATAGACAGTCTACTTAAATATTTCGACCCATTCACTTTTACTCTGATTTTATAATATTCGAAATAAATGTATAAAATGTGTTCTGTATAAATAAACGAAGGGAGATGTGAGAGTTTTGTTTTGCCCGTTTTCTTCTGCCCTGTTTGTATTGTTGAAGAGAGAGATCTCGCCGATTGCTCAGACGAGGTGTATTTCAGAGTGTGTCTCCGCTTCAAGAGATGTTCCAGTAGAAATAGAGCTAAAAAAAAAATGCGAGCGCACTCGGGCTACAACAGTTATCGGATAGCTGCTTTTATATGCTATTTACATTACACCCATTTGTCGCGTTTCAAATCGTTGAGATCCTGATGGTTAGTTTTCACCCATTCCGACAAGCTTTAAGGCGACGGGCGCAGAAAATCAACTGGCCAATGCCTGGCGCACTGTGGAGTTCTCTTGGAGTTTAAAAATTCCAACCTTTTCTGGCGCCCCCTCTCATTTTATTGTAGGGTCGATCTTGATCCTATCGCGTTTGGTAAAAACCAAGCGTCATTCTCCAGATTCCATTATTTATTGTGACTTAAAATTTAGCATGTAGTTGCCTATGGTGATATATTTAGGTTTTTTAGATTTTGAACCTTACCACCTAGACCGTCCAGGACCTACATTACGAAAGCTTTTTGGGAGAACTGCATTCGCAAGACAGTTAAAATTAAGCGCATTGTTGCCTTTGGGGTTGCATTTTATTTCTTTGGATTTTTAGCCTTACCGATCCCGTCCATTCTGAGCCCGCATTAGAAAGGCATGAATTTTGGGGAAACTCGAGTCATCAGAAAGCTTACATTTGGTACTCGTTGCCTTTAGCGCTATATTTCATTTCTTTGGCTTTTAAACCTTACGAGTCTAGAGCCTGCCGCAGGGCCGTAGCCAGAGACGAAATGGTAAAGAGGCTGGAGTGAAATTCAAGGGGGGGGGGGGGGGGGGGACGACTCAACAGTCTGAAAGGAAGGGCTCACCAAAAACACAATAATTAGCATTCATAAACCATAATAGTTACTATTATATACTTTAATCCATATAAATTATTAACAAATAACTGCATATTAATATTTGCAAGCTAAGAGCTGATTATTAATAACCATATAGCTACTGTACATCAACATTAATATATAATAATTACGATTGATTTTATATAAGCATTAACTAGTAGTAAAGCTGTTAATGAATCGATAAAAAATTCTAAAATGTGATGCAAGTTAATGCTTAATATTAACTCTTACCTACTTATCAGTTGATTTTGACTCTATAATGCATAACAGTGATCCCCGCAATAATACAAAAGTATCCGAAATACTATTGTGATAATTTTAATAACTTTTAAATATTTTTAAATTAAATACGGAAATAAATGGATCATTAGTATAACCACACATTCGGCTATATTGAATAATCTTTAAAACGAAGTAATTTATAAATAAATCTCTAAAGAAATTTTTTCTTGAAAATGTGGATGACATTCTAGGTGAAATTTCATATAAATATTAAAAATTTAAAATTTTTATGGAGGGAAGGGGGGTTAGACCCCCCTGGCCCCTGCCTGGATACGGCCCTGGTAGGAAAGCAAGCGTGAAAATTTAGTGATTGGAGGAACTTCAAGCGAGCCACAAACATGCTTTAAAGATCCAGACAAACATTTACTTTAAAATATCCTATAAAAAGTAGAAAACTGGCACAAACATTTATTGGATCCTCGGTTTTATGTTTCGAATTATTTTACCACGTTTCGTCACCGATTACGGAAGACAACCCTTGTGGGCAACGTCGGGCACATCAGTGTCATGTGCTCTATAAACAAAATGTGATTTTGCGCAATAACAACGTAAATGGATTCACTAATCAAATGATCGTTTCATTTGCATAGCAAATACATTAAAATATTACGCTGTGCATTCTCCAAACTGCTGTATTCTACATTATTATTATCCAATTTGGGCTTGGATACGTAGCTCATGGTTTCCTTTCATTGTCCTTTGCACAAAGAGTTTTATACTGATTACGCTGTGATTTTCTTTTTATATCCATATTATAATTTAATACCAGAATAATACGAATACACAAAAGAAGAGAAAGTAAAGGTTATAGCTGTAATTAAATACAAACAAGAAAATGATGAACTAAAATCCTTTACATTCCCCCTCCCCGTGGTTGATCATGGTTTCTCGGTCTTTGCCGTTTACAAAGTAGGTGATGACATGATTACCGAGCGCAAATCTCAAGTTTAGAATGGTTTCATGGAAGTATTTACTTTTCATTCATTTACTCTTCATTGTCTCGTCACCATTCTTCACTCTTCATTGCTTACTCTTCATTACATGCAAACGTTCTCCTATAATGTTACTGAATAATACTCCTATAATGTGTTAAAGAAGTCAGTGTACACTGTAATCCTGAGTGTTTAAAATTCTGTGAAAGGTGACGCCGGGGTTATGAGGGCGTCTTGCATCGTTACTTGTTCGAAGTCAATACTTTGCCAAGAAGAATTTTAATATTCTTACTTTAATAAGAGTTTCTGACACTTCCCCACCGAGTTCTAACGAGCGCTCATAAGAGAATGGTCAGTGGCGAAGGAATGACAAGAGAAATGACCTGAGGATCGAAGGAATGACCAACTTCCTGTTATAGGGTAGAAGTCACTTCGCTGTTGTTGTATATTGGAAAAACACAACTTTTTGTTAGTTTGGGAAATGGTTCAAACGATAATAACTAATAGAAAATATTTTTGGTCATCTGAGTAGTAAAGAGAAAAATAAAGTGCATTCATAATTTTGATAACTGATGTTATCAAAGCATGACATTCCCTACAGGATGCACTGACTTTACTTCTTTCTCAGTGAAACAATGGCGAACAACATCTAAAACCTTTTTCTTTTTTAATTAACAAACCCAAAGTCCAAAAGAGAATGGACGTGTTTGTTGGTTCACTTGCACTGATGAAGGGGATGCAGCGTGTCTTCGAAATTGCACTAAGTTATTTGTGTTTACATAGAGCTCATTCCTGTTTTTGATTTCGGGTTTGTTGGTTCTCTTACACTGGCGAAAGGGTCCGCGAAACAGCTGCATCGTTGTGTTATTTGTGCTTATATATATTGCTCACGTTTTCCTTATCCTTTGCACAGAGTGTATTTTACTTATTGGCGAACTTATTGGAAACAATGGCGAACAACATCTAAAACCTTTTTCTTTTTTAATTAACAAACCCAAAGTCCAAAAGAGAATGGACGTGTTTGTTGGTTCACTTGCACTGATGAAGGGGATGCAGCGTGTCTTCGAAATTGCACTAAGTTATTTGTGTTTACATAGAGCTCATTCCTGTTTTTGATTTCGGGTTTGTTGGTTCTCTTACACTGGCGAAAGGGTCCGCGAAACAGCTGCATCGTTGTGTTATTTGTGCTTATATATATTGCACACGTTTTCCTTATCCTTTGCACAGAGTGTATTTTACTTATTGGTTCGTATCCCTTTTCGGGAATTATTAGAACAATTTACAGCAGAACAACCTTCTATTTGACTGCTGATTTACACCACAATACATAATGTAAAGCCACCATGCAATAGAAACCAATGGGCAAATAGGATACAAAATGGCGAATGCGCCAGCTCTTTATATAAGAGCCTTAGATATATCAAACGAAGAACAGCACCAAGTTCCCCCACAAGTGGATTAAAAAGGACGAGGCACTGAGCTCATCTAATTTATCCCGTTTAGATATCAAACTTCACGACGGTCTATCAAGAAGTTTGCATTAATGCATTAAAACCAAACAATCCATCAACGTTCAGACTCAAGTAAAATATTTATCCACTGCCTACTATCACTTTAACCCTCGCCCCAGTCGAAAGTATAAGAATTGCGCCTCGGGCACCCCTGAACGATCTTTTCTGAATCCCCCCCATGTTCCAGTTAACCCTAGTGCTTTTAATATCTCTGTGATCTATGCGATTTTTGCAGATCCCCGTCACGATTTTACACAGACGATAAACTAGTTTTTGGAATGTTCGAACAAAAATGTTATTCCTCTCCCCACCCCCCTTCTATGGAGTCACCCTGTTATTAAAAGTGATCTATAACCAGCGCCTAGTCCGTTCGGACCCTGCTGCATAACAAATTAATCATCACCGTGAGGATGAGTTTTTATTTTTTATTTTTTTTATTATTATTTTTTAACCATGGCTTCCTCGCTTTGAAGTTTGAGGGGAGAAGAAAACAAATCTCTCGACTGGAAACAAGTATTTACAAGCCCCGCTACTAGGTACCGGAAGGTGTGTATAATGGAAACGAACCACAGTCTAACGGTCCACCTCCAGAAGGAGTTAATTTTGGATGCTTTAGGTGTAGTGAATTCTAATTTTGAAAGCATGAGTATTTTATAAATATATATACATATATATATATGCAAAAATAGCACCCCTTTTTCAAGAATCTAAAGTTGAAAAAAATAATCCATTACAAAAATCTAAACTCAAAAATAAGCACCCTCTATAAAAATCTAAAGATGAAAATAAGGACCCTTTACAAGCATCTAAATGCGAAAATAAGTATTGTTTACAAAAATATAAATCTTTATTATAAGGACCCTTTACAAAAATCTAAACTCAAAAATAAGGACTCTGTAAAAATCTGAAAGTGAAAGTAAGAACTCTTTACAAGTATCTAAATACGAAAATAAGTATTATTTACAGAAATATAAATTTTTATTATGAGAACCCTTTACAAAAATCTAAACGCAAGAATAAGGACTCTATAAAAATCTAAAAGTGAAATTAAGAACCATTTGCAAGTATCTAAATGCAAAAATCCTTTACTCATATTAAAATATGAAAATAAAGACTTCTTATAAGAATCTAAATCTGATAAAAAAAAAAGATTAAAAAAAGAATATTTTCATAAAAATTGAACGTGAAAACAAGAATTTTTACAAAAATGTTAAATGTGAAAATAAGAACCCTTTACAAAACTCTAAATGTGAAATATGACTTATTTACAGAAATATAAATGTTTATATAAGGACACTTTACAAAAATCTAAACGCAAAAATAAAGATCCTTTATAAAAATTTAAATACGAAAATAATGACCCTTTACTATTATTAACACTTTACAACATAGTTGAAAAGTGTTTATGACTTTGTTCATTCTGTCTGTCTGTCTAAATCTAAAAACTGTCTAAACAATCTCTGTTGTTTTTAAATCTAAAAATAAGAACTACTCACTAGAATCTAAATCTGAATGAAAAAAAAAAAAATCTTCATAAAAAGAAAAAAACTGTACGTGAAAAGAAGAAATCAATACAAAAATTTTAAATGTGAAAATAAGAATAATTTACAAAAATATAAGGACCTTTTACAAAAATCTAAATGTGAAAATAAGATAAGTTTACATAATATAAGGATCTTTCACAAAACTCTAAACTAAAAAATAAGGACACTTTTTGAAAATTTAAAAGTGAAAGTAAGGACAAGTATCTAAATGTGCAAAAGATTCTTTACTCGTACTTAAAATAAAGACTTCTTACAAAAATTTAAACCTGAAAAGAGAGGGAAGAAAAGAAAATCTTTATAATAAAAAAATAAAAATAAAAAAAAAAAAAATAAAATAAAAAACTGAAGAAATCTTTACAAAAAAGTTAAATATGAGAGTAAGAACCCTTTGCAAAAATCTAGATATGAAAATAAGAATTATTTACAAAAATATAAATGTTTATACAAGGACCCTTTACAAAATTCTAAACACAAAAATAAAGAGTCTATAAAAATCTAAAGGTGAAAGTAAGGACTCTTTACAAGTATCTAAATGTAAAAATAAGTATTATTTACAAATATGTAAATCTTTATTTTAAGGACTCGTTACAAAAATCTAAACGTAAAAATAAGTACTTATAGAAATCTAAAAGTGAAAGTAAGGATCTTTTACAAGTATCTAAATGTGAAAATAAGTATTGTTTACAAAAATATAAATCTTTATTATAAGGACCCTTTACAAAAATCTAAACTCAAAAATAAGGACTCTATAAAAATCTAAAAGTGAAAATAAGAGCTCTTTACAAGTATCTAAATACGAAAATAAGTATCATTTACAGAAATATAAATCTTTATTATGAGAACCCTTTACAAAAATCTAAACGCAAGAATAAGGACTCTATAAAAATCTAAAAGTGAAATTAAGAACCATTTGCAAGTATCTAAATGCAAAAATGATTTACTCATATTAAAATATGAAAATAAAGACTTCTTATAAGAATCTAAATCTGATAAAAAAAAAGATTAAAAAAAGAATATTTTCATAAAAATTGAACGTGAAAACAAGAATTTTTACAAAAATGTTAAATGTGAAAATAAGAACCCTTTACAAAACTCTAAATGTGAAATATGACTTATTTACAGAAATATAAATGTTTATATAAGGACACTTTACAAAAATCTAAACGCAAAAATAAAGATCCTTTATAAAAATTTAAATACGAAAATAATGACCCTTTACTATTATTAACACTTTACAACATAGTTGAAAAGTGTTTATGACTTTGTTCATTCTGTCTGTCTGTTTTTGCGGGCCATTTCGCAAAAATAGCCCGTTCCTTTTACCCGAATCATACTAGAATAACCTACAAATGATTTATATACCAAATTTTGTTGAATTTGGTATATAAATCACTTGTAGGTTATTGAAATATTATACACCAAATTTTGTTAAATTTGTTCCATTGGTTTTTAGCTAGAGTGGATAAAGGCAATTTTTGCCGGCCATTTCGCAAAGAAGGCAGATTCTTTTATTACGAATCCTACTATAATCTAATGAACATCAGGATTTCCCACAAAGAACATACCTACCAAATTTTATGAAATTCAGTCCATTAGTTTTTCAATTAGAGTGGATGCAATATCCTCACGGACACACAGAAACATACCCAGATACACCCATACACGCACAGACGTCTTCCTCAAAATAGTTTTTTCGTGTTCTAGAAGTCCCAAAACGTGTAGATCCTTCGAAAATTCGAGTTCCGATTTTCAGCACGATTCCAATACTTTGAATACACACACACACGCACACGTATATTATCTGTGTATCTGTGTATTATCTGTGTATCTAAATTCCATGCCTACGCAATTACAATAGTTGCGATTTTAAATTATCCCTAAACTTTTATTATTTCTTCAACGAAGCCTGATTTTAACTTATGCAGAATGCAAATATCTCAAGCGATTGTAAGGTGAGTTACATAAGAATTGCTGAATTTTTTTCACACAAAATTATGTAGCTCTGGAGTCTGGAATACAAGTTATATGAATGAAATATTCATTGATTTTGCATAAAGAATCAGATGATTTATATTTCGATACAGTTTTAAATATTTAAGTATAATAAATTACTGTAGTACTGTGATAATGTAAAAGATATCACCACTGAATGTATCACATTTTAGAGATTTTTAAATGAAATTGTATTTCAGTTGGAAAGTGTTTCATAATCAATGCTTATGCATGATTGATCTTTCTTGTCTAAATATAAAATAAGTCTCTTTGCTTTTATTTAAATTTGAATATAAGGACTCTTTACAAGAATCTATATCTGAATAAAAAAAAGGAAATCTTTATAAAAAAAAAATTGACATAAGGAATCTTTACAAAAGTGTACATGTGACAATAAGGACCCTTTACAAAAGTGTAAATGTGACAATAAGCACCCTCTACAAAATTAAAAAAATCAACGGAAGGCAATAAAGAGTCGTATCATCAGAGACTGTAACACAGCGACATCTGTAATGCTTATCAATGTGAGCTGTAATATTCTTTCTTGAATCTAGATGTGCATGGAAGGCATTTAGAACAGGATGTATATTCGTTTCATGCACATGTAAGTATTGTTTATCTTAACATTCTTGAATGGAACAGCCTTCTGTAGCCATTTTTGTGCCAATTCCCGTCGATCAGCCAATACCCTACAACTTTAGCTTTCTTCTTCTATCTCACTTCGTTGCCCAGTTCTTTATCTAAATTTTTTAAATTCTCCGATAGGGGCGTTACCATTTTTTTTTTTGGTCGGGCAGGGTTACTTTACTGTACACAGAGCTACCGTGTACACTCACAGACCTTTCCTTACAAAGTTATTTGTCTTTTATACGAACCCTGCTTAAAAATGTTATAAGCTGTTTTAATACAAAATGAACTTGTATTAATATGCAATTCTATTTTTTTGCGGCTTCTGTCAACATGTATGCAGGTAATTTGGTTTTCAAATGGTTTCAGATTCCTTCTAGCAAACTATCGCTCTTGTAGTTAATTCAAATAATCAACTTTACCAAGTCCAATCTTAAGAATTTCTTCGTTTTTAAATTAAGAAGTATCTCAAAAACATTGTTTTGTTTTACAACTTTTTCAAAGTCTGTTTACTTGTTATAAAAGTAGTCTAAAAAAAAAAAATAAGAAAATCTCCTTTGGAATGCAACTTTCAATGACGCCGCTCTAAAATGGATTTCACCATTTCGTAAATTCCTAACTCCAGTTCCTTTTTTATTAAAAATGACCTAATTCAATCTCAACACAATCGAACTGGAAATTTATGGAACAAAACTTTAGAACTATTTTTCATGGCTATACACTTCTGAAAATAGTTCAACGTAACACCATCGAATATTTTGAAAGTATTCTTATTTTCTTTAGTTTGAGGGCGTAAAATGCATTTCAAGTTCAAAAACAAAAAAAAGCATTATTTTATTTTAAAATCGGCCGTTGGGTAGGTTTTTCTCCCTCCCCCAGAAGAGGGCGGATCCGAGATGAAAAAAAAAAAAATCCACAGGGCAAGTTTTCACAAATAAAAACTGGCGTCTGAAAATTAAATGACTGCGTGGGTAGCATTTCAGAAGGGGGGGGGGGACTCGGACTTAGCAAGGTGTTCATTTTTTAGGAAAGTATAAGGCGAATTCATTCTAGGGATTGTCCAGAATGTGGCATCTATCTACCAGAAAGAATTCCAGTCAATGTGGTACATGTACTTAGAGTAACTTTCCTCCTAAACTTTAATGCCACCCACTTTGAGTCAAAACTTATTGCTATTAAGTTACAAAAATGAAACTTGTTACACAATTTAAATCGCGCCAAGAGTTCAAAACATTTTGCAATTCGAGTAAAACAGGCTCATCCTACACGTTACCTCTTTTAACATCAATAAATCACAGAATCGGATCCACGAAACGTATTTGTACGAGAGTTAAAAATATGAATTTTTCTTACATTTATACTCCACAGTATTTAGTTACATCAGTATGATAAAAAAAAAAATATTTTTTTTTTTTGTAAAAATGTCGTATTCAAGTTATTACTTTTAAAAATTTCTTTTACCATTAGCATTAGAAATGCTTTATACCATTAGCACTTATACAGTAGTTCCTACTATCCTTTTCCTTCATTTTACATAATAAGAACTATCTGTCTTTCTCTCTCTCTCTGTGTGTGTGTGTGCATGTTATTGCGTATATGTATGTTAGTGTGCGTGTGTTTGTGTGTGAATTGTATGTATATTAGTGTATGTTATTGTGTATGAATTGTATGTTTATTAATGTATGTTACTGTTTGTGTGTGTATGTGTGTGTATGTTAGTATAGGTGTCCGTGAGTCCGTGTACGCGATATCTTTCGAATTTATGAAGCTGATGATAAGAAATGCAAATAATGTGGTGTAATTCTTATAATCTGTGAATACTGGAACTCTATTAATATTATATGCAATTGAATGGAATGTTTGGAATGCCACCAATTTTCAAATACATTTTTGAATTTTTTCTCTCTCTCTCTCTTTCTATGTGTGTGTGTTAGAGTCTGTGCGTGTGTGTGTGTTAGAGTGTGTGTGTGCATGTGTGTGTATGTTAGAGTCTGTGCGTGTGTGTGTTAGAGTCTGTGCGTGTGTGTGGAATGTGGAAACCCCAGGCCGTCCGACTCATCCAGAGGACTTGAGTAACAATTTGGACGACCGGGAAGCTGTGCGTGTGTGTGTGTTAGAGTGCGTGTGTGCATGTGTATGTATGTTAGAGTCTGTGCGTGTGTGTGTTAGTCTCTGTGTGTGTAGAGTCTATCTCTCTGTGTTGTGTATGTTGAAGTCTCTCTCTGCGTATATATGTTGTGTGTGTTTGAGCCTGTGTGTGTAGTGTATGTTAGAATCTGCGTGTGTCTATAACAGTAACTTCTTCAACTGAATGTTCCACCCGTTGACGAGCTTTGGTCCTCAACACCATAGTTGCTGTGATCAAATTCTGTTACGGATGGGGAGCCTAGGTTATGTATATACTTGTAGTTCAGTAAGCCTCTGAGCGAAACATAAATTCTTTAGAATCGCGCTCCGATTGCAGGTAATATCATCCACGGACTCGTTTTGCGTTTATTACGAGCTCATCAGCACGGAACAGCCGATACCTGCAATGGAAGCCAGAAAGCTTGCCATTTCTTGCTGCCATAAGAGCAAAACCGGTCCGTATAGGTTGTAACCTTCCATGGTATCCCGAGATTAACATTGAGAACGATCCCTCTAGGCGGGATCTGTAAATATACGTAAATTCTTTATTGAACAAGAAATATTTTTTCATCCTATAGAGCAATCGGGATTCCTCATCTAATAGAACAGCGGCGTGTGTATTTTTCTCAATGTAAGTACGCACGAATGATCGTGGCGATTTGTAATAGGACTATAGACGTAGCCAGAAGTTCGGAAAGGATGGGCGGGGGGTGAGGGGTGTTCAACCGACAGAGCAGTTTACTGTGTCTAAGTTAATTTTCAGGGAGACACACAAGTGGTTAAAGCACGGAGATTGCCCTCGGAGGACCCTAGTTCGATTCCCGTCACTGCCCAAACTGTCCCCGTGTTCACGCTTAGTATGGGTACGTTTAATACGTGAGGGGTGGGTGGTAGGGGAAGGAGCAGGGGCGGCAAATAGGGGGCGCGGAGGGCGCGGTCGCGCTCCCAAATTTTTCTTATTCTGTACCAAAACTGAAAAGGCGTAAAAAAATCCCAAGCGAATTCGGTGAAAAAAATCCCCAAGGTGATAAAAATCCCCATGATGATGTTACATCATATCACAGAATCAATATTCAATATGAAATTATAGATTCAGTATCTAATAAAATTGAGACAAGATTTAATGAGAACAATATATCCATTTTGTTTGCCCTTAGTTCAGTATTATCCGAATCAGATGTCGGAAAAGAAAAAGTTTCAACCATATGCAAAGTATATAACTTCCAGAAAGAGGAATTGCTATGTGAATTGCGACTGTTTTATTCAATGGTGAAACATGTAAACATAGACCATCCCAATTTTAAAAGTCGCATGGATTATTTTAAAGAGCGGAATTTAAAAAATGTGTTTCCAGTCATAACATTATTAGTTAAATTATTTTTGACTGTGCCAATCAGCTCAGCCAGTTGTGAAAGCTCTTTTCCGTGTCTCAGGAGGTTGAAAAATTATTTTCGCAGTACAATGGTACAAGAAAGATTTTCACCTTTAACTATTTTAGCTATAGAACAAGATATACCACTAGATTATGATGATATTGTAACAAAATTTTCTCTTCATCCAGACTCTAAGAACCGGCGTTTAAACTTTCAATAACAAGTAAATAAATATAGATATTTGTATTTAGAAAAAATATGTCAACAACAATTATGTTAACACAATTATGTACAAAAATTATGTTAACAACATTTATTTTTCTCAACATCAATTCAATTTTGTGATCCCTTCTCCCCTGTTAACAAACATTTTATTTATTTCATATTGTGGATTTTCATGCAAATCTCGTACCCCCAAATGGAATGCTGAAATGCCGCCCCTGGGAAGGAGGGTGCGGTCCCTGTGGATGCCGCCCCCACTGGGTTCAGATCTAAATTGAGTAGCACATCCTGGCCGTCCAAACAGATACCTTACACCTTCAGGTAGGTCGGACGGTCCGCGTCGAGGAAAAAGTGCGTTTTCTAATATGGACTCTGTTCAGAATAATTATATATTTTTCCACCAATGGGAAGATAGGTTAATAACCCCCCCCCCCCCCCCCCCCATCTCCGTTTGTCTAAACCGCTGAATCGGATTAAATCGACCCACGTGTTGGTAAGAAGACATAAAACGCTGAAACAGTTCATTTTAAGGGTTATTGAATCGAGTAACACACACCATTGCCTTCCCATGCTGCCCCAAAACGAAACGTGTTCGAAGTTGCCAAACGGGTGGTAAAGTGTGGTAACATTTAGTTTACGATCCAGCGATAAAAATTCTCGATAACAGAATAATCTGTATAATATTTACATCAAAAATCAACATCAAGTGCTCTATATTTTCGGTACGTTAACTTGCACCGTTGTTCTAGAAAACATTCAACCCCCTTCCATCCCCCCTTCTCTAAATACATCCAATTCGGTGTGTTCGCGCAATTGTAAAAGAGGGCGAGAGGTTTCAAAATGACTCCCGGGCCACCCTTTGCCGTGTAATCTGAGCCGGCGGCCTTTGATCCGCACCGCCCCCTGCCCCCCCTAACTCAATAGCCAACGCCACACGGCGGTATTATTAGAATTTTAATACCACAGTGAGCTTTCACTCTCTTCTTTTTTTTTTTTTTTTTTAACACGAACGCATAGCGGCTTCTTGGGATTTTATAAAATAAATTTTAGAATCCGGGGTGCAGTGGAAAGAGGAGGGGGGGGGGGGGAAGGGGGTTGTTCCCGCCACATGCCCCGTTATTGCGTTTCGCTACAAGTCTCCACATTCGGCTTTTGCCACCCTTCAGATTAACATATAATGAAGTGGGAACATTCGATGGATGGGTAGGAGGGAGGGGGGAGGGTCAGTTCATCCGTTTACGCTGTGAACCCTTTTTCAACTATATTGCGCAATATATACAGGCAAATTGGTGGACGTTCTTGTTAGTTTTTCTGGACTGTTTGCTGCAAATAATTCACTCCGTGCTGTCTTTGTTTCTGGTTTTGGAAGTTTCTGTGCAGCCGACGTGAACAATGAACCTGGTGTGTGGCACGTATCGAGGATGATCTGGAGCGAAAGACGCCACTCTCCTTTCTCATACATTCATATTCAAATTGTTTAGGGGATGTATGATGCATAGGAAGATTTAATAGGGAATTAAATCTTCCTAACACAAAGGGGAAAAGAGCTACACTTTTTTTCTTTTTGTTCGAAGTTAGCTGCTTTAGTTTTTGAGATATAAGTATTACAAACTCGAAAAACGGAAGATTTTCAATCTTCTTTCACTTGACAAGACGATGACTCGAAGACTATAAGAACTTTTTTGAATAACTAGGGGGCTCTGCCCCATGTTCGCCCCGCTCGCGCAACCCCCTTCGGGAGGCTTCGCCTCCTACTCGCTGCGCTGGCTTCATATCTATCTTTCCTAAATATTCTACTTTCAAAAATTTCTTTTCTATCCCTGCCTATTTACTGTAGGAGGGAGAAGCAGGAAATCCAAAAACTGAATTCCTTGATCATGAGCTCGCTTCGCGAGCTATTTCATGCCAAACTAGAGTTTAAAACGATAACGGGTTTATTTCATCGTGTTACCCTATTATTTCTCTATAAATGTACCAAATTTCATATTTCTGTATGCTATAGTTCTTAAGGTACGAGACAGAGAAATCGCTAGGCGTGCCGATACGAAAAAAAGTATGTTCACTTCAGAAGTGCATAAAAAGTAAAATATCTCAACTACATCGAAATTAAAACAAGAACGATCAATCTTGCTTAAAGCATTGATTATTGAACACTTTCCAACTTCAATGCAATTTTATTTAAACATCTGTAAAATGCAATACATTCCTCGGTAGTATTTTAAAACTTATCACAATACTACATTAATTTATTATATTTGAAAACTTAAACCTTCATCGAAAAAAATGAACTTCAATCAAATGACGGAATTGAAATATAAATTGTCTGGTTTAAACATCTCTAAAATGCGATACATTCTTTGGTAATAATTTTAGAATTATCATAATACTACGATAATTTATTATATTTGAAAACTTCATTGAAATCAACTGAAATTTATTCAAATGACGTCATAGAAAAAATAACACGCCTGACTCTCTCTATAAAAGTAGCATTTCATTCATAATAATTTCCTATTCATTTCATTCATCACAATACTATAATAATTTATTTTATTTAAAAATTAAGACCATGGAGCTACAAGTAATTAAACTCTATGCTTAAAACTTCATAAAAAAAAATCGTCCTTCTCTTTGTAAAATCAATGAGTATTTCATTCATATCAGCTATGCAGACTCCATGAGCTAAATAATTTTGTGTTAAAGAAATTCAGCAATTCTAATGCAACTCATTCTACATATTTTGCTGTTTACATTTTACATAAGTGAAAAATAGGCTTCGTTGTAGAAATAATCAAATTTGGATGAGCATTTAAACTCAAATATATTATAATTGCGTTGTTTCAGTATATAGATGCACGGAATTTAAGCACAAATAAAGTGGTTTTAAGACGGATACAACACTCAATATGAATTAAAAAGAACTTTAAAAATCACGATTTTGAGATAAGATGGATGCCATATTTCATTTTGAAGTGGGTCACGTGATTTTTTCATATCATGGTCACGTGATCGCTTCATATAAGAGGTGTCATTATTATTTTAATTTTTATTTAAAAAACTACTGAATATAGTTCGCTGAATTTTTTTATATATTTTATGGAACAATTTTAGTATTACCTAAAATTTTCGAAGTAATTTGTGAATTTTAAAGCCGCTTATAAAATGTTTGAAAAATTAGGTCCCATAGGGTTCAATGTATTTCAATTTTTCAACCCGGGTTCAATCCAAAACTAATTGGGTGATATTATTCATTTACATTCCCGTATATCCCACAGACCGTCTCAACACCATACTAAAATTTCATTTTGATTAAGTCATTTTTACGGCAGTTATCGTGCTAACGGATAGACAGACAGACAGACAGACAGAATGAATGAACAAAGTCATAAACACTTTTCAACTTTGTTGTAAAGTGTTAAAAACAGTTTATTTCAACGTCTTTCCCAACGCTTTTTCTACAAGTGTACCCAATTTCATATTTTTATATGCAATAGTTTTTGAGGTACGAAGCAAAGAATTTCGAGAAACGAGATATTTGTCAAACAGCGGCGGCTGCGTCAGCTACTTTTTTTAATGTAGAAAGATAAGTATAGATTTGAATACTACATTTTCTAGTACTTATTTTTGTCGTTTACTATTTATATCGATTTTTTTTTTTATAGTTTACTGTATTTTGAGTGAAAGTTAGAAAAATGAAAAACTCTCTTCCTCGGAAACCTACCTTTTGAAGTTTTTCAAAAAGATAAAGGTCAAACTATTAAAATTATTTTTATATATTCATAATCTGGACCCTATTTCAGATAAAGAAAAGTTCTTTACATTTTTGTCTTTCTGTTGCTCGTACCTTAGGGCAAGTCGGATGACCTGGGTCTTCAACATTTTTGTCTATTAGGTTTGGGAGGTATAAACGTCTAAAGTATTTGTATGTTTCATAACGCTCCTTTTTTCCGCCAGAGAATCCCAACCATAGATGTTATTCACATCAACAAATGGTTTATTGGTATTCAAAGATGTTAAATGTTTTCTAATACTTTCCTTTCATACATTATCGTCACAAGTACATTTGATATCTTTCTTCTCGTGTTAATAATAATAAGTCTGGTCTTAATATTCGCCAAGCAGAAAAGCAACATGTACAGTAATCAATTGCTGTACAGTAACCAATTGCTGTACAGTAACCAATTGCAGCTAAGTCCAGTTTCATAAACTTGGTGACAAATTCGACGAAATTGATCACAAATTCGGCAAAATTGGATCGACCTTGCAATTTTTAACAAGTGCTTGCAAATTTCGCTATATACCTTAGTTTTTCTGGAGTTTTCCTTAGAGGGTATATAAGGACGCGCAGCGTTCAAAGTGCGATGTTGTGTGATAAGACAAATGCCGTGAATGGTGAATACGCCAGTGAATGAGAAAACGAGCATTGAATAGCTGTTTTATTGTTTTGTGACTTTGCTAGATAGCTAGATGGTTACTGTATATTTTGTCTATGTTTGTGCTTATTACTCTTTTAAATAAATTGCTTGAGTTATCCGGATCTTTGAATTTATTTTTGCATCCTGAGAATCCAGAGGATTTGTCATAACCATACAGGTAAAAGCAAGTAGTTAAAACTTCATATTAAGAAAGCACCAACATCGTTTGAGACAACCATTCATGTGACGCTGGGATGAGATAAATAGTCCTGCATTGTATGCATTTCTAGGGCGAAAGGCCTAAAATATTTATTTAAACTATCCATTTTGCAGAAATGAACTAGTAGCGTAATGCAAAGTAGAAATGAAACAATAAAGAATAGTCCTACGAATTCAAAATTATTTTACCTTTCAATATTATTTTATCTCCCATGTTCTGTACTCTATCCTACAACTGTGAACAAATATTAGTTAATTATACTCATAATAAAGGAACCCCTTCATTTGAAAATAATCAAAAATGCATATTGTTGCGAATGCGCAATGTTCTGTTTGGCGCCCCCTCTTTCGTCTGTCTCGAAGGCCAGGCAAAGAAAATACAGTGCATGACGTTAGCATGATTTAAGGATAACGTGAGCCCAGGGTTGCCAGAATTTCCCAGTTAACAGAAGGGTTCCCAGATTTGACAATTTAGCTCCAATTTGGCGACATTCGGCGACTTCTGGTATGTTCCAGAAACTTCTCGATTGAACGATTATTCTTCGAGATATAGAGATTTCCAGAAGTTTCTATGGAGAGACTGTAAAAAGGACTCACCCCTCCATTGCAGGGGAGTTGATAATATCCGAGCTACTTTGACTGCGATTTTGTCAATGTTTTGAGAATAGTAGCGATGTTTTGTGACAGTATTTTGAGAATAATATCGCTTATTCTGTGAAATGATTGGCGCATTTAAGTGTTATTTGATTGTATACTGTTCCTGATTACTTTGTGCTTGTGAATAAACGTGATGTTATCCAGAAACTTGGATTCGTTCTTGTATCCTATTCACGCACGATTCTAGAGGATACGTTTAGTAACAATATTCTAAATACTACCCTTTATGTTGGGTCAACTAACAATAGCGGTTACTTTACTAACACTGGTGACACACACCTGGACATAATTCGCAAAATGTTATGCCATTTTCAAGCGCTTCATCCACAGGAAGGTTTATCTCCTTCTTTCTAACCCCATAGTGGTAACATACTGTTGCCAACGTATAAAGAAAGTGGGCAACACATGACTTTCCTTATATAATGCAATGAATCTACACTTTTGCAGTTAAAAAAATGTTATTCTTATAATAGATACTTATATTCTTTCCAAGATATTGAATTTTCTTCAATTAGTCGTCATTTTCATTGATTTAGCGTCATTTTTATCCATTTGGCGAGATTTTTGTTAATTTGGCAACAAATAAAAATGTCGCCAAGTTGGCGACATTCCGCCAAATTCGTCGTCAAAATCTCACCAAGCGTTATGGACGGAGAAATAAGTTATTCTTACAGCAGATAAATGACTATTGGCGTTCAAATACAAAAGTATTACTCAAAATATCTTTTTTCATGAATGGAACGAGCTAGATCCACGAGAATGATGTCACCCAATTTATCGCATGGTATTACATATGAAAAGTGAACATGTTTCTCAATAAGAAATATTTTTTTTTTTTATTTTATATAACTTTTTGATAATTTTTTTGAAAAATGTGCAATATCTCAAGAACGGTTCATGTTAGCGTTCTAAAATTTATGTCAATCGTTTTCTAATGAAAATTACATACGAAATGTCTATTTGTGTAACTTTATTAGCGGTTTTGATTTTTTGACGAATTTTTCAAAATTTCACTGGAAAATTTAGGGGTTTCTGAACATTCGATTGCGTATAAAAACAATAGGCTTCCAGTGTTTACGGATTGTGATTTTTGTAACAAATTTCGTTTGAATCGGTTCATTCGTTCGTCAGTTATCGTCTCCACTGACATACACACACACACACACACACACACACACAGACATCACTTCAAAAGTGTTTGATTCGTGATCAGAGATGCTTGAAACGTGCTCTCCCGTCGAAAACTCGAATTCGAATTTTCGACCCCGTCACAATACTTTCCTTATACATTATGTATATATGGAAGGTAAAAAAATTCTCTATAAAACTGTAAAATACTACAAGAAAGCAATAATTCATACGCCGATAGAAAATTGACGAAAATTAAAAAAATTTCTCCATTCTTATTCTTTTTATAAAACATTTCTTCCTATCAGAAAGTTAAAATATTTTTTAAAAAACTTTTTACCCACTCCAAATAAGGCTCCTCTTGTTTCCTCACCTAATATACTACTTTAAAACGAAGTAACATTTTGCCGCCCCCCCCCCCCCCTCGCAAATTTGGATGGATCGCACTGCTCCTCTCTCTGAAATTGGCCACCCCACTTTCTACGCCCCCTGCAAACAGGGGCTTGTTGTAAAGTCCGAGATACACGCTTACTCGCCCACAGTACTGGCCCGCCCCCTTTAATCCGGCTGGCCCTCTCTGTAAAATCCTATTTTATTTGGGGTAGGGAGTGGGGAAGTCTGTGCTTTTTTTTTCTTTTTCTTGAACCGTTGTTCTATATCTACAGTTAGTGAACAAAAAAGCAATTTTCAAGTTTGTAGAATCAAAAGTTTCGAAGGTACTTTTTGTGAGTTTCGTAATAAGCTTAGGTGGAAGTTTGGGATTAAAAAATAAAAGAATAAAAATATATAAATAAAAAATGAAAGTTTGTACATACAGTTTTTAAACAGTTTCTATTTTGAAAGATGGCATTTTTTTTTTCTTTTTTTGGCCTCCATGTTTCGAATTTGTAAACAGAAGTTTTGTCAAGATATTAATTTTGAAATATAAAATTAAATTATCCTTAGAAATAACATTAGGTAGACAAAAGCAGCTGAGAGTCTTTTTTTTTTAAACGCCGTGTTGCAATTTTATTGCAGTAATTTAATTTTATAGATTTCATTTCTGTACTAGGAGATACACACAGCGTTGACCAGTGATGAAAAGAAAAAAATGTGCAACATCTATAGTGGTATTCTAAATGATATTGTTCAAAATTTTATTCAAATGTTTCGCAAAATTTTATTAAAATATATAATTTAATTAACCTTTCAGAAAATATGAATAAGAATCCCCATTCTCGCTATATATAAATTATCTATACATTGGAAAATCGAATCTGAAGAATGAAATATCTTAGTTCCATTTGTAAACCAACTGACAATAAATAAATAAATAAAAGTTTGGGAAACATAGGCCTGAATGAAAAAAACTAAAACGGCCGTCAAAATTTCAACCCTCGTCATTTTTATCCTGTTGCAACAACCGGTTCAACACAATAGAATAGGTATGAGTTTGAAAAATCTTTACCAAAATAAAACAAATGACTTCAAAAATTGAAAATAGTCTTCATTCAAGGAATTTTATAGTCCCAAATCGTAACTGATACAACGAAATAAAAAATTATTCCTTTCTAAAATTTATGTTATATCCATTTCTTTCTTATTTAAATCGTATAAACTAAGTAGAAATGGTCTGCAGAATAAATAATTTTAATTTGATTCTCTTGCTAGGCAACATATCTATTAAAATTATCATACCTATTAATATAATTATTAAAATAATCTCGCGTACACACACACACACATACCCTCATTCACTCACCCCCCCCTCTCTCTCTCTCACACACACACACTCACACACATACACACACACCACTTCAGAAACGTTCGATAAGATTTCAGGGGTGCTTGAAATTGAATTTGCAGGCATTGGCGCCCTTCTTGCAGGCATCAGCGAATTGGCGTTCGATCCCCTTTTGCAGGCTGTTTTAACTCTGTTTTAACACTTAAAATGTCTTGTCGCATAAATTTGACAACAAAATTCGAGTAAATCACTCAAATTTTTGCTTTCAGCTTTTTGGCCAATCTTATCCCTGTAGAATCTTTTGTTCAAAATGAGTAATTTGCTTTCAGTATATTTATATAAAGATTGTAAGAATAAAAAAAAGTCTAAGGAAAACCTCTTTTTCCCTCGCATTTGACAAGAATTAGCTAGGCGGCAAAACTCAACTTGCTCATCTTGGGTTATGCAATCACCATAGATAACTAACGGTACTAGTTCGGTTATCTATGCATTACGCCTTGAGAGCCTTAACCTTTTGCTGTTTGCTGTCTTTGCTGTTTTGCAGACATTGGCGTCCATGGACGCCGATGTCTGCAAAAGGGGATCGAATTGTTTGGGATAGGGTATGTTCAATACCTGTCTTTTTGTGAGGTTCTTCGTTTGGGATGGACGCTGTCCCACCCACCAGTAAGCAAAAGGTTAAATTCTCATACTGGTACTTTTACGGGCAGTTAAACTTTGATGTGCGAGACTTTAAACTCACCCTGTATTATACTATATATGTAGAAAAAAAAATTAGGCGTTATGAATTAAGAACTTGAAGCACGTTTTCGCACCGATGGTCATTCTGATGACTTCATCATCGGAGGAATGAAGTGACCCTTCGAGATTCTAAGCGACGCCCTCAAAGGTTCAAAAGTCGAACACCGGGCTCCACAACCACTTTTCATTCCTAGCAAGCAAACAACTCGTGAATAATGAAGAGGGGGGGGGGGGGGACTATTTCAATCGCTTTCTGAATTGAAAAGCTGCATACGATTTTGAAATATTTCTAACATATTTTTCTTTCTGATTAGAAATCCCACTCAATTTACTGTTATTGGGGGGGGGGGGGGGGGGAAGAATGTGGGCAACATATGACTCTCCCTATATAATGCAACGATTTCACTTCTTTCACAGCGAAATCATGATATACAAATATCCACAGCACAATGCTTTTGGTGTTGAACATACATTCAAGTTGGGCGCTTTCGTCAAATTAACATTCTAAGCAGGGTGAAGTTTAAAATTTCTACCGAAGTGCAATGGACATTTAATGATAATCCCGTGAAATAAATGACTATTAGGCGTCAAAATATTCATTCTGAACTATTAGGCGTCAAAATATTTATTGTGAACTATTAGGCGTCAAAATATTAAGCTATTATAAAAGTATCTTCTCTCGGGAATGGAACGAACTAGAATGATGTCAACAGATTTGCCATATTGCATATGGAAAGGAAACCTGTTGGATGATACTAACTACTTTTTAACACTTTACAACATCTGTCCGTTAGCACGACGACTGCCGTAAAAATGACTTTATCAAAATGAAATTTTAGTATGTTGTTCAGACTGTCTGTGGGACCTATGGGAATATAAATGAATAATATCACCCATTTAGTTTTGTATTGAACCTGGGTTGTAAAAATGAAATACATTGAACCCTATGGGACCTAATTTTTCAAACATTTTTTATGCAAATTTAAAATTCACAAATTGTTTCGGAAGTTTTAAGAAATATTCAAATTATTCCATAAAATATATAAAAAAATTTCAGCAAAATATATTAATTAGTTTTTTAAATAGAAATTAAAATAATAATTACACCCTTTATATGAAGCGATCACGTGACCATTACATGAAGAGATCACGTCACCCACTTCTAAATAAAATATGGCACCCTTCTTGTGTCAAAATCGAGATTTTTAAAGTTCTTTTTAATTCATATTTAGTGTTGCATCCGTCCTAAAACCGCTTTATTTATAAAAGGGCTTAAATTCTATGCATCTACATACTGAAACCACGTAATTACAATATATATGAGTTTAAATGATTATCCAACTTTGATTATCTCTACAACGAAACCTAATTTTCACTTATGGAGAATGTAAACATCAAAAGATGTGGAATAGGTTGTATAAGAATTGTTGCATTTCTTTAACGCAAAATTATTTAGCTTATGGAATCTGCAATATAGCTGATGTGAATGAAACATTCATTGATTTTACAGAGAACAAGACGATTTTTTCGATGAAGTTTTAAGCATAGAGTTAAATTACTTATACCTCCATAGTTTTAAGTTTTTAAATGAAATAAATTATTGTAGTTTTGTGAGGAATGAAAGGGAATGGAAAAATATTTATGAATGAAATGCTGCTTTTATAGACAGAGCCAGGCGATTTATATTTCAATGACGTCATTTAAATAAAGTCCATTTGTTTTCGATGAAGTTTCCAAATATAATAAATTAATGTATTATTGTGATAATTTAAAAAATATTACCAAGGAATGTATCGCATTTTAGAGATGTTTAAATAAAATTGCATTAAAGTTGGGAAGTGTTTCATAATCAATGCTTTATACATGATTGATCTTTCTTGTTTATTTCATGTAATTTTTTGGTTAATTTATTTGAAAAACCTGCAATAGTTCGAGACCGGTTCATGGTAACGTCCTAACGCTTATGTCATTCGTTTTATATACAAAAGTTACGAAACTCCTATTTATTGTAGTATTGGAGGTCCTGATTTTTAAAAATATTAATAATTAAATCCCGCAACATCTCAAGAATGATTCATGTAAGATTTCTAAAATTTATTCTATTCGTTCTAAATTAAACATCATGGTTGAAAATATGTTATTTATCATTGTTGATGGTCATGATTTTTGAACGATTATTATTTTTTTTTCAAGAATTTATTTAAAAATGCTCGATTCGAGGTTAGGGATGCTTTAAACATGCTATTCTGTCAAAAACTTGAATTGAAATTTTCATCCCCGTCACAAAAGTTTCCCCCATACTGTGTTGTTGTTGAGACCCAGACCGTCCGACCTACCAGAAAGGTCCCCATACTATGTGTGCCGATTATTATTTTTGTTGATTAAAATTAATATTGTCAAAAATGCATTTTACATTAAATTAATTATTTATTAGTATATTAATTATACATGTAATCTGTTCTAACTTACTGCTGTGTACATTGCGTTGGTGGCCGCAAAACCCACCTATTTCTGTGCTTAACGGGATACTAAGTTAACAAACTAAAAATTAAGGTTAATAGTAAAGGAACAAACATTTATTTATCACATACTCAATTTACACTCTTTAGTTTTACAAATTAAAATAAATATCACACATAGTGGAATACATCTCAATGGTAGTTCGGGGGGTGTAATGCCAGATGAATTGATATTTGGTTGGAGCACGTGGTGGGATGCATTAATTAGCTTTTCCTTAAAAACACAAATTTAGACAAAGAGGTTATCCTCATATAGTTTAATTGTACGGTACCTGATCTTCTTTCATATAACTTGGGTAACACCGATGCTTTGTCACACTTTACACTTGCAATACCAGATGAACATGAGCTCTCCTTCGAATTCCTATATCAGAGACGCACACACAACTCTTAACTCTGCTACCGTCGCTTCTTCTTGACTAGTCTAACTCCAACAGCCTGCCTTGACCAATTCTGACTCCCACTTCGAGCAACTCTCACTTATATCCCTTTTTCGGTCGGCGGTCCACGTGCTGAAATCTAGAGCTGAGGGCTAATCCGTAGACATGGCGTCGCCGTCTCGGTTGCCGCCAAACGGCTTAACGTGGTATGTAAACATGGGCGTGGTATGTAAGATATGGGGCCACCTGTATATTATCGCCCATTAGCGTGGGGATAATTCGCCCGCATTCCTGGTTCCATTATTTTTTAATCCTTCCAAATATTTATTACTTTACATTTCTGGCATTACACTATGTATGTATGTAGGGAAAGTAATAATGTTCTTTATAGAAGAAAAATGGGATTTTCATATACTAAATCCGGAAAACTTGACTTGTCTAATACACATGTAAAAAAATTGAAAGAAGGAAGAAAGATTTGAGATTTGACACACTTGTATTTCAATCCAAGATTGAAAATTGGACGTCAAAGTACATGAATTTTCTTTTATACTGTTACATATCTCTTTTCCTGTCTCCTAGCTGAAAATCTAAATATAACGATACATTTCGCACACATCCACAAATTTGGCTGGTTTGGTGTAAGTTTGAGAGAAAGAATCTAGTCGATTGGTTAAGAATTTTTCGCAAATTTTACCCGCAATTTTCTGAAACTTTCCAGAATTGTTATTTAAGAATGCTTATTGTCCAGAAAGCAATATCCTGTGATAAAGGAAATGCTCCAACTGCAAGGCAGTGGCATTTTAGCGTTTGTTAAGAACACACTGCTCCTTACCTGAGGAAGAAGGATAAGTCAGTTCCTTTTCTTATGCCTTTCTCCAATAAAGTGCTGAAATTATTTGAGTGGGGTATCAATAATACGGGCGCATTGAGGCTAAACAAAATACTAAAAGTTTCATTTTTTCAGTTACTGGTATAGAGAGATCATTAAAAATATTAAAGTTTCACTTTTCTTACTTGTGGGAGAAGTAATGAACAAGTTTTAAATAAAGTAAATTTGCCGCTTTAAGAAAATGTTTCCAAATATACACCACTGGTGTTTTCCCTCCACATTTAAAACTCTTTCTTCCGATCAACATTTGATATCAAATATCACCATTCTCATTATGCAATTTCTCCGTTCTCATTCTGAAGGAGGAGGAAGATATGAAGGTGAGAATTGAAAAAATATAGAATTCTGGAATGTTTATCTCCCCTTTCCCCCTTGTTGCGGGTTCATCATCTTGACAGCCGCCAACTTGAAGACAAATATAGGGCTGCATATCTCGAACTTAGCGGCTTCTTGGGTTGTCGGAAGTGAAAGAATTTTTTAGGATCTTCCTAGGAAGTGAAGTGAAGAAACTTAATTCCATTTGTACTTCTTGCGAGTAGAATTCTGAAAGAAAACGGGGGGGGGGGATGTAAGTTTACGCCAATTCAATAAGAATAATCAATATATGAACATAATATACTCTCATAAGACATAATTACAGCCGCGGAACTCTGTATGTATGTATCCTTTAAGGAGATGTACAAATGATTAGAATTTGGGAACAAAACAAAGCTCTATTAAAAATGGTGACAACAAGAAGATAACATTTTAGTAAGTGGTGAATTCTACCCTGGCAGCTATACAAGCCTGTATTCAGTGCGACATAGAGTCGTTTAAATTGCTTATGTCCCTCTGCGGAAGGTTCTGCAACAAATGTTGCAACCTATCAGCTAATTTAGTGGTATTCTGAGAAGGTTGCACTTGCCTTCCCAGCATGCCCAAGACGTGTTCTATTGGTGATAGGTCTTGAGACCTGTATGTCCATGGGAGGCTATTAAATCCTTGAAAACATTGTTGAGAAAGTCATGCAGTATGTGGTCAAGTGTTGTCTTGTTGGTAAGCATAAAAGCATCCGTCCTACCAGAAGGTATAGGGTTTGATGATCAGTCGTCGCGATAGCAAGATCGCACGAGACCCAGTGACCGCTACACTGCCTCCGACCGGGCCCGATCGCGCCACTAAGTCAGACCTCCCCCCCCCCCCCCCGCTCCCAGAACTAACGAGATCGAAGACCTCCCAGGTCGCCGGGGAAAAGGGCAAAAGCCAAAACACGAAACAAAAGCCAGCAGGCAACAGCACCACCACACAGCCACCGTCCAGACTCGTCCCCTCCCCAGACTCAGCAAATTGCCGAGAAAATATATAGACAACAAACACTTACAGACATAGTCTCAAACAAAGACAGTTCTAAACCACATCCAATCACACTACAAGTGCCAATAAAGTAACAGTACTAAATATATCAGCACTTAATAGATCACAACGATATATCAATTTAAACATAATATGACAATATTACTCAGGACGCCAATTAAATTACAAACATTTTAAATTAACTCATTATTCACAATAATGGCTAAAATCAATTGTAAAATCCAATACAGCAGAAATTAGGATACCAACAATTGTTATTTCACCACCAAACATAACAAGACCAGCTCAACACTTCAACTTTTATAACACACGTAATAGTAGATACAAACATTCCAAATTAACACATTGTACATAACAATGGTTAAACTCATTTTTAAAATCAACACCAATAATAGTTAACCCAACAGTAACCAACATCACAAAATCAGCTTAACATTTCAGCTGTTGTAACACAAATAATAGTAGTTACAAACATTTTTGTCTTGTTAATAAATGGAACCTGCACGACTTGACAGCATAGGCAGAACAATAAGCTAGAGAGTATCGTCCACATGCAAGCGAATCGTCAGATTGGCTTGCAGCACAACTAGAGCCGGACCTAAAGAATCCAGACCGGGCAACTCACCAGAGGGTTTAGAGCTACTAATTACATGGCCGAGAACGGATATCTCCAATACTTTAGAGGTGCCCAAGGTCCTCCAATCCCGCCAAATCAGCATTTATTAGTCTAATTGAAACTAACAATTGAAGACAATATCTTACAAACGGACAGTTTAACAAGCAAATAAATAAACTTTACAGGTACATCCATAAGTGCACAAATGGGCAATGAATTATTGTGATTTTGAAGTGATAAAAAGAAAAGATGATTAAAATACAAAGCTTAAAGTAAAAAGCACAGATTTTTTTTTTATATATATATATATAAATAAAATTGTAAATTCAATAGTAGAATGTAAGTAGTAACTCATAATACACAATCTTAAAATTTGCCTACAAAATACAATGAAATAAAGGAAATTCAACCATAAAGAGGAAATTATAAAACGTAATGCAGGTCATAAAGACAAAGATAATCAACAAATTTAAAAGGTGAGGAATGAAAATAGGAAAACAAAAAATTCAAGCAAAAAAGCTTGCACGTGGAAGAACTTTAGGCTTAAGATAAGTTCATTTCGAAAAAATTCTTGTCAACTCCATATATCCCTTCGAAATGAACACAAAAATGCTTGTTTCTGAAACACAAGATAGATTTTATCTATAAACTTGTGTTATATGGACGGCAAGCATAAAGATTGGAAAGAAATAAAGAAAATATAAATACCTTAAAATACACCTCTAAAGTACAACCATGACGAGCAATATATGACTAGACCAATGTTGCCATACGCAGAAATGAAAAGAAGTGATCTGCTGTTGCCACAGAGAGTAATAAAAACCGTACTGCGTAAAGACAATAAAAAGAGGTATTCTACACTTAAAGCTACAAAAGTAAAAGATGAAAATATATTATAATGTAAATTCAAGAGAATGTAGAAGTATGGCTAAAATAAGATATTAAGGAAAGATTATGAGAATTTTAGGCTAATCGAAACTTATTAACTATTCCATTTACTAAATATGCTGGATATTCATAAAATTAACTGGTAATTTTGAGGTTATTAATGTGCAAAGCATGAATTTTTTTATCTGATAATCTATAAATTCTAAAAAGTTGATTAAGTATAATATTTCTAAACAATTGAATCGAGTTGCAGGAATTAAATGGTAATAATTTATTAATATTAAATTAAAAAAAAATCTTTTTTATCATATAAATTAGTAACTATCCCATTAGTATATATATATATATATATATATATATATATATATATATATATATATATATAATGTCAAAAAGAACGAGATGTGAAAAAAAGCCAATAGGGAAATATAAAAAGGCCGGGGAATTGTGACCCCTTGCTCCCGGTTATGGTCGATCTTTTACTCCTAAGGAAACACTCTCGGAGCTGATAAATGCCTATGATATATATATATATATATATATATATATATATATATATATATATATATATAATTTAGACTATAAACAAACCAAATAAAAGGAAAAGCTAGAAAAGAAAAACAGTCTTTTCTTTTCATAATCCAACAATATAATAAATGAAGTGCTACATTGACGAGTAGATATTGAAAGCAGAGATTTAATTATAACACTGTTCAACAGTGAAAATTTTACAGAGGCTAAAATATCCGTCCTTTATAGATTTCGGGTCGCTGAACAAGAAAATTGCGCTTTAAATTGCCTCCTGGCTCAGGTTTCTGAGTATTCACTGTTTACATTTTACATATAAGGCTATGGGAATACAATAGTACGAATAACAGTTAACAACCTTTCCTTTTTATACACGCTGTCTTTTGCCTGTCGCTTGTAGGGAACGTCCCTTTGGATCATCCATTTTTCATTTCTGGATTTTTTTCTTTATTTCACGTATCGTAATTATAACGTTCCATAGCGTTATATGTAAAATGTAAACGGTGCAATTACTCAAAACTCTGAGCCAGGAGAAAATTTCAAGGGTGATTTTTGTGTTTAGAGACCAAAATTTATAAAAAGGTGACTGCTTTCATTTTGGTAAAAAACAGAAACTGAAAAATTGTTGAACAGTGAATCTTAGATTACCTTCTCTGAAATTTCCTTAGCGATAATAATACAGTTTTAAATTTTATTAATAGAGTTAAGATTAGAACAAACTTTGGAAAACCAAAGAGGTTGATCAGAGACAGAGGGTTTGCAAAGGTGAAATTTAGAAGTGAAGGGGCATGAAATAACATAATGATCAGCATCACCATAGTTATTATAAAAACAGTTGGAGGTAGATTTGATAGGTGAGTAGCAGAGCCTTATCTAGAAACGAAATCTAAGATTGGCTGAAGGGAAAAATAAGGGGGGCTTACTAGAAAAAACATTGGGGGAGGGGAGTTGGGTGGAAGAAAATGCACTAAAATATTAAATTTTAGTCTTTAAATAAATCACTATATTAAAAATGTATTTTAATAACTAAATATAATATATCACATAATATTAACTCTGTAGAAACTCATCATAAGTATAGCATGATAATATATAACTCTATATAACTAAGTTCTAGAGTTATATATTCTGGAGTATTACATAATCAGTTGATAATGCATAACTCTAGATGGTTTACGAAACTCTAATTTTTGAAATCCTGTTAAGGGGGCATAGGATCTTTAAACCTTCAAAAAATCAATTTTTCAATTTTATTTTATTCTGAATGTTTGAACATTTCTGAACACTGTGCAAAAAACCGCATTCTAAAATTCGCATTATTTCTAAAGTTATGAGCTTTTATGCAACATACACTTTTGAAAATTTTCTCATGTCAGCCATCGCCGCCATTTTTAAAGGGACGTCACTATTTGTTTACGTTTGCAGTTTGCTGTTTTGTCATGTAAATCTAATACTTTTTCTACCACCATGTCTTAATTATTTATTTAATTATTTCTGCAGCAGTAGGAAGGCAACTACTCACCTCTACTGAACTGCTCAGCCCAGTTTGTTTATATTCTAGAGCCGTTAACTTGTGTATAACGTAGAGAATTTCTTCTGAGTTTCTCAATTTCTTTTCATTATATTTTCTTACTTTTTACGATTGATTTGCTGCATTTATGTTGTTTAAGCATAACTTTGAACTAAAATACAGTTAATCTATTTTATAATTACACATTACAAACTTCTTCACATTTGCATATTTATTTGTGTAAACTTCAACGTACAAGACTGGTGCAATTTTTTAATATAAACTTTTTGCTTTCTAATAATGGATACACCGGCAACTAAATCTCATTCTGGTAAAAGAATGAAAAGAATACGTTTTCAATGAAATATGTATGTAATTAAAAACAAAAACAATCCGAAAGAGTTCGAATGACAAAATGTTGATTCTACGCCTAAGCTAAGTGCTTCAAGTAAAAAAACTGTTCAGCTCAAAAGATGAACTTTCACTTGATAAGTCACATATTTCATCTGAAGAACATTAATATAGAATGGTTGATATATTAGTACTTTTCAAGAAGCTTGCAAATGTTTTGTGCTGCAAAATATGTCATGGAACAATAAATATACGTGAAAAATCTTCAATGGGTTTAGCATCAACATTTCTTGTATATTGTGATAGCTGTGATGAACTAAAGTCTGTGAAAAATACAAAAATGCTCGGTGTTAAGAAAAATATTCCAGAAATAAACAGAAGAGCTGTATTTTCTATGCGATGTATAGGGCAGGATTTATCAGCTTTATCTATTTTTTGTTCTACGATGGGTCTTCCAGTGCCTGTTTCTCAGAAATCATATAATAAAATTAATCGCAGGATTTTAAATGCCACATCTGTTGTAGCTAAATCTTCAATGAAAACTGCTGTCCAGGAAGAAAGAGAATTATCAAATGGATCGAAAGATATTACTGTAAGTGGAGATGGTAGTTGGAAAACCAGGGGGCATTCGCCACTTGTAGGTGTGTGTACACTAATCGGAGCAGAAAGCGGGAAGGTTATTGAAACCGAAGTAATGTTTTCTTTTTGTAAAGGCTGCAACAGCTACAGAAGTAAGAAAAGTGGCCCTCGGTATGAAAAGTGGAAAAATAATCATAAAATAGTGTGTTCAAAAAACCATTCGAGTAGTGCAGGAAAAATGGAATGTGATGAAATTTCGAGCCTCTAGCACTACATATGAAGTTCGAAAAGCTCGTAAAAGGCAGAAAACATTTGATTTTCAAAGACAAGAGGAAGAGGAAGGAATTACTTATGCATCAGGTGCATTTTGATGCTAAATTAGATATAAAATAACACAGGATGTATAATAAACTACAGCCAAACATTAATTAGCCGAACTGCGATAACTCAAAATTTTCCATGTGCGAAAGTCGTATTTGTTATATATTTTTGTAATTTTAAGCAATTTCAATACGTCAAATTTTCTGTAACTCATTCTTTTCTCGTCACTAGAGTTTCAGTTTATCAAAGTACCACTGCAGCTGTTTTTCTCAGTTATGTGATTTTACAACTTGCGAACAGCATATTTTAAAATATATTGTACCAATCACTTTCAAGTTTTTGCTCTTACGTGTTTCATCTATATATACAATTTATACAAAAGAAATTCCTCCTAAATAAGTAAAAATTTAGTAAATGTTCTTCATCTGACTGACAAGAAACTTCTACACGAAGCTGATGTTCGAGCATCCGAAGCAACATATAGAGCTCAAATACCCCTTAAAAGGCAGAAAAATTTTGATTTTTCAAACATAACAGAAATAGGAAGGTGCTATTTATGCACTGGATGCATTCAAAGGTCTAAATACTATAATAAGTAACACTGAATATATTTTTAAACTTAAAAGCGGATTTCTCAGATATGTGATTTTAGCCCTTGTGCGCAATATATTTTAAAATATATGTAGACAATCACTTTCAAATTTTTTGCTCTTACTTGTTTCATCTGTATACATAATTTATAGATAAAAATTCCTCATAAATAAGTAAAAATTTAGTAAACGTTCTTCATCTGACTAACAAGAAACGGCTGCACGAAACATCTGTTCGAGTTTACGAAGCAACATATTGAGCTCAAGTAGCCCCTAAAAGGCAGAAAATTTTTGATTTTTCTTACAGAACAGACATAGGAAGGTGTTAATTATGAACCAAAGGCATTTTAAGGTACAAAATAAGATAATAAGTAACATTGAAGCATTTTTAAATTATAAAGCTGTTTTTCTCAGATATAGGATTTTAACACTTGCGCGCAATATATTTTAAAATATATGTAACCAATCACTTTCAAATTTTTTGCTCTTACTTGTTTCATCTATATACATAATTTATAGATAAAAATTCCTCATAAATAAGTAAAAATTTAGTAAACGTGCTTCATCTGACTAACAAGAATCTACTGAGCGAAACGTCTATTCGAGTTTCCGAAGCAACATATAGAGCTCAAGTAGCCCCTAAAAGGCAGAAGATTTTTGATTTTTCTTACATAACAGACACAGGAAGGTGCTATTTATGAACCAAAGGCATTTTAAGGTGTAAAATAACATAAGTAACACTGAATGTATTTTTAAACTTTAAAGCTGTTTTACTCAGATATGTGATTTTAGCCCTTGCGCGCAACATATCTTAAAATATATTTAACCAATCACTTTCAAATTTTTTGGACTTACTTGTTTCATCCATATATATAATTTGTACTTCAAAAATTAACCATAAATAATAAAAAAAGAATTGTGAAGAGGTTTATTTCATGTTTTTTAACACGGAAAATGAAAATTTCATTTTGTTTAAATTTTAAAAATATTAAATTTATTTCAAAATTTTAAAAAGTGTGTACAAATTAAAGATGTAATAGTTATAAATATATTATTATCAAATTGAAGTCCCTAAGTATAATATCATTTGAAATATCTTGCGCGCGGCTGCTACATACACCGTTATGTCTGTCAAAATTGTATAAATTTTAAAAAACAATATAAAATGTACATATAATTATATGACTTCAGTAAAATTTGTGTAGTAAGAAAGGTTTTCTGTATGTTTAGAGAAAAAAATTTGAACATCTGGGATACACCTGGTTAAAATTAAAAAATTGTAAAGATAACTCTATTTTCAATGAATTTCGACTGTTTAAAGGTCCTATGCCCCCTTAATATTTTAAAATTAAATATGTGAATAAATTTAAGATCATCAATATAACCAAAAATGTAACCACTAAAAATTCTTATTTCTGTACTATACAAATCGAAATAATTTACAAAAAAATTCTGAAATAGCAGTTTTTCGTGTAAAATTTGAATGGCATGTTGTATGAAATTTCATACCACTGGGGTGGGGGGCTGATCATACCTCTTGGGGGGGGGGGCTCAGCCCCTCTAGCCATTGTCTGACCACGGCCTTGGTGAGAAGATCGGCTGTTCTACGAGATGGCTCGGCAGACTGTCGCACTATGTGTGATCACCGTATTGTTGTTCTTGAGACCCAGACCGTCCGATCTACCAGAAAAATGTAAGGTAACTATTCGGAAGTGTCACCCAATTTAGATCGGAACCCAGTGGGGAAGGCATCCACAGGGACCGTACCCTCCTTCCCCTACCACCAACCTCTCGAAAGGACTTATGGACCCACATGTTTAACGTGATCGTACTCCGCGTGAACACGGCGGCAGTTTTGGCAGTGGCGGGAATCGAACCCGGGCCTACCGAATGCAATTCCCGCATGCTAACCACTGGACTGCTGCACCCTGTGGGATTACAGTGTGCCGCTTGACAATAAATGGATCGGAACGCTTGCCAGTCCTCCTCCACACACGCATGCGGCCTTCCCGGTCGTCCATCTTGTTGCTCCAAGTCCTCTGGACGAGCCGGACGGCCTGGGGCTTTCACACACGCATGCGGCGGTCATCAGCACTGAGAGAGAAACGGGATCAGTGGCAGGCGCCTTAATGGACGCCAACACATAATCCCAACTTTACCAGTCGTCTCCGAATAGTACTTCTTGATACAGGATGCATGGAGGATGGCAAATGCCTTGTAATGGCTGATAGCGACGCCATTGGTGTGGACATAGCTCCTCTCCTGACTGCACGATCTTCTCCAGCATCTGCTTGTCTGGAGAGTCCTGACCCTCTGCGACGATTACGCGTGCCTTCTCTGATCTACTGTTGCCAACATTGAGCAACTACCACATCGCTTCGACCAAGATGGCGACAGATGCGTTTGTTGTACCCACCGGCTTCTCTTAGGCCTATGATGCGACAATTATTCTTAGAGCCATCTAGTTACACAACTTGCAGTATCAAAACAAAAAATCCAGTTCAAATAACCTGTGGGTGAGAACAGCGGTCTTTTTAATGCTGCATGGTGCGTCGTTGCATGAGACCTATAACATGATTGGTTATTAGTAGCGTATAATAAATATGTTCTTTAACTTAGAGGAGGCTTACAGTTTTTCTATATCTCTGTTTCGTCAACTCAACTTTGTCTTTAGTCTGCGCTGAAAACAAAATTGTGTCGGAATAAATATTCATTAATTTTGCCATTCCAACGAATTAATTTTCCTCGCAGACGAGACTATGGGCTCAGGAACGCGAGAAACGGAAACAGAAAACGAGATTATGTTTTCCTCGGATTCAGCTGTCGCGAGTAAATTATCGTCTGATCTGTTCCCGTGAAATGAAGCTGTATGATGTATTTATTCTTTTAAGGTTTATACGTTTTCAGTGAGTTGTGTTCTTTTTGGTAATTCGTCGTTTTATTCCGCGATGTATTTAAGAAAATAAAATTTATTTTACTTTTTAATTTTTAATAGTTTTATGTAAATAGTAAGTTTGGGTTTTTCAGAGGTATTGCTTCGCTTCTTCTCCACCAGAAGACTCGTTTGCCAAGGTAAGTTCTAAGTTCTACCAAGTTGTTGCTATTCATCATTCTAATTATGCCTATTTCCCTGAAAATTGATACTTCGTTAAGTTTCATTCGATACGTATAAAATTCCATATTATTATATTATATTGCATATTATACTCATTATTCTATATTCCATATTGTTAAAATCCAGTTATTTCACAAGTGCTAGAATGAAATATATCTTTCTATATGAATTTTCATTCGCAAATTCATTAAAAATTTTTTTTAGAAATTCTTGGAATTATTATTGTGGTTACTTTTTTGTGAGTAACAGATCTGTCACGTAGATGTATTTAATCAGTTCTCCAGATTTATGTCAATATATAAACTATTTCAATACCTTACAGCTATAGCGTCATTTAAAAACCCTCAATTTTCGATTTATTACTTTCTTTATATACATAATGTATAAAGAAAGTATTGTGACGGGGTCGAAAATTCGAATTCGAGTTTTCGACGGGAGAGCACGTTTCAAGCAACCCTGATCACGAATCAAACATTTTTGAAGTGTCTGTGTGTGTGTGTGGAAGTATGTGTGTGTGTGTGAAAGTATGTGTGTGTGTGTGTGTGTGTCAGTGAGTCTGTGGAGATGATAACTGACGAACGAATGGACCGATTCGAACCAAATTTGGGACAAAAATCACAATCCGTAAACACTGGAAGCCTATTGTTTTTATACGCAATCGAATGTTCAGAACCCTCCCAAATTTTCGAATGAAATTTTGAAAAAATCGTCAAAAAATCAAAACCACTAATAAAGCCAATAGACATTTCTTATGTAATTTTTCATTAGAAAGCGATTGACATAAATTTTAGAACGCTAACATGAACCGTTCTCGAGATATTGCACATTTTTCAAAATAATTATCAAAAAGTCATATAAAATAAAAAAAAAATATTTCCTATTGAGAAACATGTTCACTTTTCATATGTAATACCATCCGATAAATTGGATGACATCATTCTCGTGGATCTAGCTCGTTCCATTCATGAAAAAAGATACTTTGAGTAGTACTTTTGTATTTGAACTCCAATAGTCATTTATGTGCTGTAAGAATAACTTATATCTTCATCCATAACGCTTGGCGAGATTTTGGCGACGAATTTGTCGGAATGTCGCCAACTTGGCGACTTTTGAAATGTTGCCAAATTAACGAAAATCTCGCCAAATGGATAAAAATGACGTTAAATCAATGAAAATGACAACTCATTGTCGAAAATTCAATATCTTGGAAAGGATATTAGTATCTACTACAAGAAAAACCTATTTATTTTACTGTAAAATTAGTAAATTCATTACATTATATAAGGAAAGTCATGTGTTGCCCACATCAGATTTTTCGTATTATAATCGTGGATGTTATAAATGATTTTTATAGAGTTCTATAGTTTATTTCCCTGCAATACATGGTAATATATAGGGAAAGTATTGGAATCGTGTCGAAAATCGCAACTCGAGCTTTCGACGGAAAATAACCGAAAATATTAATTTTAGCGTGACGTCTGTCTGTGTATGTTTATGTGTGTGTGTATTTGTGTTTGTGCAAAGTACGTACCCAATCTAGCTCGAAAACTAGGCGACGGATTTGGCGCAATGTCGTCAGCTTGACGACTTTTTGAAATTTTGCCAAATTAACGAAAATCTCGCCAAATGGATAAAAATGACGTTAAATCAATGAAAATGAGGAAAGTTTACATGAACACATTTACACATTTTTTTTTTCTATGAAATTTTACAAAATTTGGTGAGTAAGTGATTTGAGGATTACCCCTGATACTGACTAAATTTTGGAATGATTCGGAAAAAAAAAACCTGCCTTTTTTTTTTTGCGAAATGGTCCTCAAAAATCGCTAAAATCTAAAATAAAAGGCTACACATATACTTAAATGTATCCATTAAATGCACATTCTGTAAGTGATTTTTAACGACGAAAAGAGTTAGACCAACCTGGTAACTCTAGCACCAACCGTTTTCTAGATATTTCAGTTTTTCGCATTTTTGCTACGTCGCCGCTGAAAATACGTCCATCCGGCAAACGAAAAGTTAAGTTGAATTAAAACTGCAAATAACGTTTCATGCTAAATAAATATTTGTGTTAATTTGTAGCGTTTCTTGAGTGATATGAAAAGCCATCTTTGATAACATAAATATTTATTAACAAACTTAAATACCTCTCTTAGGTTACATAATAAATTAGAATTTACGTCCTATGCGACAATACCATTCCATAGAACATATCCACTACCATGATGCTTTCCTCTCTGTCTCAGTGTGCCGTAACCATCCATTTCACGCTCATTTATATTCACATTTTCTCCAGTTACGGTCCACAGTTACAACTTTACCTTAAGGTTAAGTTACAGTTAGTTGAAGGAAAATTATTTCCCAACAATTTTGTGCAATTAAACTCAATTTAATGAGCTATGAAAGAAAGAAATAGAAAATGAATTTTAGTTCGTAGGGAAAGTGATATTCTGCACACATCAGATTTTTGTAGATCTTATACATCATTTTCTCACTGTGAAAAAAGTCAATTGATTGCATTATATAGGAAAAATCATGTGCTACCCACATCAGATGTTTACATAATGTATTCGAACATAAAATTTCATAGCTTTGCTTGTATATGTGTTCTTGGGTTATATTGTATCCACACCTTACACACATCAGAGCTGGACATATTTCTGGAAGTGTTTGAAATGTGTTTATGATTTTCTATAATGCTTGCATTTTCGTCAAATTCCCTCACTGGAATATATATATATTTTAGAAAAACGATTCGTTTTCGATACAACAGTATGGAAAAGAAAAATAATCGTGCACCTGGCAAGGGAGATAGTTAGAATTTACTTTTTCTTCAGTCGTTTTCCTGATAGGCGTAGTTAGGATCTCAGAAATGGTGGGGTGAAGGATGGTATACTGTATACTTTAGTTTTCTTGAGAACTGATGAACAAACAATAAGACAAGACGAAAATAGATATCTAAATATTATGTTGTGTTGTTACCGAATATATATATATATATATATATAATACTCGTGTGTATATATATAATATATATATATATATATATTCTTGTGTGACGCCACACATTGGGAATACATAAAAACCACTGAACATAAAATTAACGCCATTGGACATAACGAGAATCTAGAAAAAGTGTGTGTATGGGGTGGGGTGGTAGGTTAATTGTTTAAGAAAACTAAATAGAGAATGGAGAGCTAGCTACTAACCTTAGTTTAAAAACCGAAATCAACCTTTTTAATTCCTTAGTGAAGAGCGTTTTATTATATGGAGCCGAAACATGGAAATTAACAAAGGGCCAATGCAACAAGTTGAATGCCTGGCAGACTAAATTTCTTTGGAAAATGTTGAGAGTATTTTGGTCTTATGTTATTACTAACACCGAACTCTACAAGAGTACTGGACAGAAAGCAATAGAGATGGAAATGGACTGGACATGTCTTAAGAATGTCACAGCATAACATCCCTGCTGTGGCACTTACTCGGGCGCCCGATAAAAAAAGATCTCGGGGTCGACCCAAGCTAACTTGGAAGAGACTAAGAGAACAAGAGAGAAATCTGATGGGTGGGCGAGCTGGTCAGAAGCAAGGACTGCGGCACAGGATATACCAGGATGGCGACGCAAGCTGAAGTCCTCATGTACCACTAGGCACGATGAGTGATGATGGTGTGGGGATACTGTGCTAGGTTTCGATTTCAACCCCCCTATGAAATGCTGCTAGCGAAAAACTTTCCACCAATAGCCCAAGACCTAATTGGTATCGCGTTACGTATTACATTTTAGATAATTCACGTACCTACAAGCCGTGTGGAAATTCCATGCGAAACTGAAAATTCCATCTTCAATTTCACTCAACACACAACTGTATTTTTCACTTGATAAATGACCCATTTTTTTTTTTATCCTCTCCAATAGAGCAAACGTGTTGAAGTGAGAAACAAATTATTTCGAAAATTAAGAGCATTTTAAAATTGATAGTGTGAAATTCGCGCCCTCATATCTCATTCTCCTCCAGAAAATTCCGCATCCTCTGAGGGGTCGTTCGTGGGGCGCCCCCCCCCCCCCCCCTCTTTTTGAGTTGGCTAATGAGGCCGCCGACACGCTCCGTCAACGACGCCCAGCTGACAACACAACTCGACTCATATTTATTTTTTCGCGCGAGACTCTTTTCGCTAGTTCTCAAATGACGGAGCAGGCATTCCCAGCATTACTCCGCTTCCCGACACCGAAGCATTTCGTTCTCATTACTTCCCGCCGCCCGTTCCGGAATAAACTTTTTATGTCGGGATGTTTGTGCAACTTAAAATTTTTTAAATGTCAACATTATATGACGCAACGACCGAAATAACAAAGTAACACTCTTCCATTGCTCTTTCCGGAGCATTTCATACACAGTGGCGTAAGCACGTGATGTAATCCCCTCTCCCATAGATAGAAAAATTGCAGTTCTCTATATGGAGCCGTCTGCAGGGGGGGGGGGGGGGGGGGCGATTATTACTCAAGTGGGGCGGGAGAGCCCATTGGTTAAGGCACTGGGGTTGCCCTCGGAGGACCAGAGTTCGATTCCTGGCTCTGCCTCATCGTGCTCACGCGGAGTACGGACCCGTTAAATATGTGGGTCTGAAAGTTCTTTCGGGAGTAGTGTTGTAGGGGAAGGAGGGTATGGCCCTTGTGCCGCGGCCCCGGAGGCCCATGAATTAATCAGGCCCTGGACGCAGGCACAGACATTTTATGCCAAAATATAAAATTGCTGCTTGTGGTACTAATGCATTCAGTACTTCCTTAAAGAAAGCATAGACATGTGCAAATTGAGTGACAACAACTGTTTCGGGTTTCGATTTATCTTCATCAGGTGAACACAGTGTCTTTACTCAACAAACGCCGAACAAGTTCTGTAAGGTGGTAAGCCAAAAAATAATAGATTACATATATTTGGAACACCCCAAAGAGCTTATTCGTAGAGCGGATAACAGACATCCCCACACAAGCACCAATCGAAAGAAATGCAACAAAAGAATATCACGGATTGATGTGACATTTAAAATAAAACTGAGGGAGGTAAAAAATTAAAACCTTTGAATTATTAAAAACAGGGGAATGGCAAGACATTAGTTAAAGAAAGATATAGACCAATCCATATAAAGAGATAAAAATGTCAAAATCGCGATGCTGGTAGCTAAAATAAATGAAATAGGATGAAAGCATCAAAGACAAACATTGGGATAACCCTATTCAAAATCCGCAGAAATATATAGTAAATAACAAAATGAAGGAGACAGGCTGTTTCGGGGTTAAATGAGCTGCCTTCATCAAAACACGAAACTTTAAAAACTAGTTAATTAAGAGCTAACTAAACAAATAACAGCAATTGGAGAATTAGCAAAAATTAGGTAAAAAAATACAACAACTTATTTAAATAACACAATCAAACTACTATAAAACCACCAAAGCAGGATACTGGAAATAAAAAGAATATGAATAAAAAATTGTTTGGAGGGACATAAAACGACTGGGTTACACTTAAAGTGGGGAAGCAGACAGAAGAACGTGAAGACAAACGGGCGCCGAAATTTTAAGGTACGCTGAAACTACCAAGGCTGCCCATCAAAATTCTATAAAATGTGGTGCAGCTGTTCTCACGTGAGGAAAACACAGATTTGAACATGATATTGAATAGCAGATTTTTAATTTCATTCAATCGACAATTGATATTTACTCGATTGGTAGCAGAGTCAGTCCTGTGGAGGAAACTTATGACATGGGGACAGGACCCGACCTAACTGGACATTCACCCGGATCCCCCCCCCCCCCCCCATTTCTCGACATATATGAAATGAACAAACATATTTTTTATTCAAAAACATAATTGCATTTTAGCAAAAAGTATACAAAAAAGAAGTTTTTACATTTTTTAATGGAATTTAAATTCTTGGAAACTTTCTCATCATACAATGCTACACAAAAAAGAAATTGAGGCAGAATCTCTGGAGGCATCTAAGGGAAAGTCCTGTAGCATCTTCAGCAAGAACAGTTCTGTCATTCCAGAGGCTCCTTAACGAGAAGCAGTTGCCAGGGTCAGACTTCTGACTGGTCATGGCTGTCTCAGTGCTCATCTCCATCGAATTGGACTTGCTGCTTCCCCTGATTGTATTTTATGTGACCTAGGACAGCCTATGTCTGGAAAACATTTGGACGAGTGCCCTGTACTGGTGACTTTCAATTCAACCATTGAAAAATACTGGCGAGCTCTCTGTCTATTGACCTAGTGGTCAAACCACCGGCATTTGTAAACAACAACTCATCATAGCAAAGAAGCCAATATGCTCCAGATCTTGAATTATCACGGTAATCTCTATATATCCTCAAAATGAATCTTTTCGTTGAGCAAACCTATTCCGATTATTATTTTTTTTTTCCAGGAAGCAGTCATTCATTTTCATTTTTGAATGTTGCAGTTGTTTAATTTGGGACCCCCTCTGATGCGGGTGTCCTGCTCCGCATCGGGAACATTTCCCCTATACTTACTGTGGATTTTTCATATTTTACGATTCCGCGACCAATTTTGATACTTCCCTTCCTGCAAATTTGCTGACAATTTCTTTGGGGGCCCTGTTTCCGGCCCCCCACCGACAGGTACACATTCGGTAGTGGTAAAAAGGCCGGAACATATTTGCCTCCCATCCACCCTGGCATTCCTCCTAACAAGGCGCACGTTCAAATATCGTTTGCGGACAAACTCGAGAATTCCGACTCCTATCCATAACCGTCACTGAAGAAGTCGCGAAGAAAATAAAGCGCGGCCGTTTCAAAAGTCGGGTTATGTTGTCAGCTGGCTGTTGCTGACGGAGCGTGTCGGCGGTCTCATTAGTCGAATAAAATGGGGGTGACGGGGAAAGGGCACCCCCCATCACAGGCCTGTGGGGAAAAACAACTTCCTAGTGTGAATTACGCAACGAGGTACGCGTGGAATCAAAATAGTTTCATTGAAAATTTCAGAAAGAATCGAAACAGCTGTTCAAAACCGGCAAAAATTGTTTGGAATTCTGCAGTGGCGTAGCAAAAAGCGCTTTTAAGAGTCATACCCCCTTTTCTATATTAATTCGTACCGAATACATAATATGCAAACTTATATACTGCTCAGTTTCTCTTATAAGCTCTCGGCTAAAGAATTTTCCTCTCTTGGCAACCTGACCATAAATAGCCCTTGCGAATTAAAACTTCTCTCTTTAGCCTAAGGAAAGCTTGACCAACGTAAGTAAGTAAGAGAAAAAGAGAAACTCTTCTTCAGAAAGGCTCATACAAAAATACACGTCGATCTATATGATCTTGACTTCTTTGAAGACTTATCCAGAAAAATTCTAGTAATTTAGTGAATGACTTGTCCAGTACACCATTTTTGTCCGTGGTCTGACGGAGTGCTTTCTAAATTTGTCCACCTTCTTCGTTCCGTTTCTTGATCTTTGGGGCTCTTATGCATCATTTTAACCTATTTTTTGTCTTGTTGGGTTTCATTTATTCTTGTTTGGACCATACCCGGCTTGTCTGGATATTCCGGCTGTTTTTTGGTGCACGCCAATCTTGTGTGTTACTCTTCGTTACGGATTGGTTGGACTGCTCTGCATTCTCTTTTATAATTGGCTCTGAATTTGTACTTACGCCCTATTTCTTCTATTTGCGCCCATTCCTCTTTTGGACTTCGGGTTTGTTGATTCTCTTGCACTGATGAAGGGGATCCAGCGTATCCTCGAAATAGCTGTATGCTGTTTTATTGTGTTATTTGTGCTTATTTACGCTGCTCAAGTTTTCCTTATACTTTACTTTACGTAAAGTGTATTTTACTTATTGATCTCTTTACCTGTTTGGTCAAAATATTTAGTGGTGTCGTCGTCTCAACTACTAACTATGACTAAGGATTGGCATTCGTGTTCAAGAACTATTTAGATATTGAAAAATAAAAAGAAAATCCCAAATTTCTCCTCCTATTAGAGTTTTTTAACACTTTACAACATAGTTGAAAAGTGCTTATGACTTTGTTCATTCTGTCTGTCTGTCTGTCAATTAGAACGATAACTGCCGTAAAAATGACTTTATCAAAATGAAATTTTAGTATGCTGTTGAGACGATCTGTGGGATATATGGGAATGTAAATGAATAATATCACCCAATTAGTTTTGGATTGAACCCGGGTTGAAAAAATGAATGACACTGAACCCTATGGGACCCAATTTTTCAAACATTTTTTAAGCAAAGTTGAAATTCACAATGGCTTCGAAAATTTTAGGAAATATTTAAATTATGCTATAAAACATATAAAAAAGATTTCAGCAAAATATGTTTGGTTGTTTTTTAAATAAAAATTAAAATAATAATTGCACCCATATAATATCAAAAGATTACGTGATCAAAATAAAATATGGCATCCATATTATTTATGGCATACAGTGTCAAAATCGTGATTTTTAATGTTCTTTTAAATTTATATTGAGTTCTGCATCCGTCCTAAAACTGCTTTATTTTTACGTATTTTTCTATGTTCTGCGCCAACTTAATTACAATATTTTTGAGTTTAAATAATCATCACACTTTGATTATTTCTACACCGAAGCCTAATTTTAATGGATGCAGAATGTAAACAAGTGATTATAAGATGAGTTGTATAAGCATTACTGAATTTTTTCACGCAAAAATATTTAATCTGGAATAAAAGTGTATGAATGAAATAGTCATTGCTTTTACACAAAGAACCAGATAAGGCCAACGGCCGTACCGTGCTGAAAACACCGGTTCTCGTTAGATCACCGAAGTCAAGCAGCATCGGGCGCGGTTAATACTTGGGTGGGTGACCACATGGGAACACCGCGTGCTGTTGGCCCTTTTCGGACGCGGTAGCCCGGTGGTTTGCGCGCTGCCACAACTGCCGCCGTGTTCATGCGGAGTACGATCACGTTAAACATGTGGGTCCGTAAGTCCTTCCGAGAGGTTGGTTGCAGGGGAAGGAGGGTACGGTCCCTGTGGATGCCTCCCCCACTGGGTTCTGGTCTAAATTGGGTGGCACTTCCAGGCCTTCGAAACAGTTACCTTACACCTTTCTGATAGGTCGGACGGTCTGGGTCTCAACAACAACAACAGAGAACCAGATGATTTATATTTCGATGACGTCATTTGAATAAAGTTCATTCTTATTTATGAAGTTTGAAGTTTTCAAGTAAAATAAATTATTGTAGTTCTGTGATAATTAAAAAAATATCAATGGCATCTCTGAAATGCGATACATTCAGCGGATTGCATTTCATTTGGAAAGTGCTGCATAATAAATGCATGATTAATCTTTTTTGTTTATATTAATATGGATCTGAAAAGCTTAATTGTAATATCTATTGGAATTTCGAAACTAATATTATTATTAAATATTCAGTAATTGTGAAAGCGATTCTTTAAATATTATTCCTGTAATTGAAAGGTGGATTATTTATTATTTCTATAAATAGAATTCTACGTAATTTATGTATTAAATATTATGCATAATTATTTTTGTTTATTATTAGTTAAATTTCAATTTCTCTATAATATTTCCTTATAAATAAAATTTAATATAAGTACTGTTACAAATAACATATCTAACTAATTTCTATAATTAAAATTGTAAAAATATTTCTATAATTGAATGAGTCACGTAATTAGTTTGTTACAATTTCTGTATATGATTTTTTTTTATAATTGAAACTTCAATTATTTATTTATTGAAATGTTGTCCTAAGAACTATTTAATTATCCATAATTATTTTATGAATAATTATTTTTGTTTATTATTAGTAAATTTTAATTAATTTATACAATTTTTTTATAAATAAAATTTAATATAAGTACTGTTTTAAATAATATTTCTAAGTAATTACTGTAATTAAAATTGTAAAAATATTTCGATAATTGAATGAGTCCCGTAATTATTTTGTTATAATTTTTGTATATGATTTTTTTCTTATAATTGAAACTTCAATAATTCATTTATTGAAATGTTGTCCCAAGAACTATTTAATTATCCCTAATTATTTTATGAATAATTAGTTTTGTTTATTATAAGAAGATTTTAATTTCTTTATAATATTTTTTTATAAATGAAATTTAATATAAGTACTGTTATAAATAACATTTCTAAGTAATTTCTGTAACTAAAATTGTAAAAATATTTCTGTAATTAAAATTGTAAAAATATTTCTATAATTGAATGAGTCAGGTAATTATTTTATTACAATTTCTGTATATGGTTTTTTTTATAATTGAAACTTCAATACTTCATTTATTGAAATGTTGTCCAAAAAACTATTTAATTATGTATAATTATTTTATGAATAATTATTTTTGTTTATAAATAGTAAATTTCAATTTCTTTATAATATATTTTGTAAATAAAATTTAATACAAATACTGTTATAAATAACATTTCTAAGTAATTTATGTAATTAAAATTGTAAAAATATTTCTGTAATTAAAATTGTAAAAATATTTCTGTAATTAAATGAGGCACGTAATTATCTTGTTACAATTTCTGTGATGTTACAATTTCTTGTTACAATTTCTGTGATATGATTTTTTTATAATTGAATCTTCAACAATTCATTTATTGAAATGTAGTCCCAAGAACTGTTTAATTTATGTATTGATAAGAGCGTCTTTAAAAAGAAACATCTACCGCCTTAAAAAGCGTCCAAGATTCTGATTACACTTATGCTACAACTTAGTAAACATTGTTGATTTTTTTTACTTCCTTCAAATAAAAATGAAAAACGAACAAATCCTACAAAGTAAGAAGGGGGGGGGGGGGAGATAAACCCATAAGTGTGGTGTGGAATGATGGAGCACTCTCAAAAGGAGTAGTTCTCCTCCAGTTTTATTTTCGAACACATCATTGACTCCCTGGAGTGTGTTTACTTTGCTATGATCCCTCAGCGTGCATTCCCCGCTAACTTCGCCGCCCGTGAGCGGCGCTACTGTTTATGCCCGTCTGAAGAAGTGTTATTTTCTCTCTTCCAACATGCTATTTAAAATATTGACGAAGGCTTCCCTTTGTTTGTTTTAAGAATTTTCAACTATGAATAAATATTTCTTAAATTATAACTTAAAAAACTTGCATAAATAAAAAAAAAAATCATCTCAAATAAAAAAACAGCAGTTGGTCAAAAGTATCCACCGGTTTTAGAAGCAAAAGTAACCTCCTTCTTCAGGATATAAACAAATCGTAAAAGTCTGTCCTTTCTATGGGTTATGCATTCGAAAATTTGAATGCAATGTGCTTCCTATATTAAAATGTTTAAAAGAGAAAATGAACTGAATGTTTAAAGCCCTAATACAGGAATACTTTTTAAGCGGTTGGAAACAGAAAAGTTGCCTATGATGGTGTGGTTGTTTTGTCTCTTTTATCCTGAAGAAGGAGGCTGTTTTTTTTAATCCAAAATGGATTGATGCATTTAATAAACTTCTTATGCTGTCTATAAGAAAGTTTATTTATTTATTTATTTTAATTTCAGATCATTTTAGGCAACATTTTGAGCAAATTTTTATTAACATTTTAAGTAGCTGAAATAGCTAAAATATTGGTTAAAACTACATTTCACCAACTCTAACCAAGACAAAAGTTTCTGCACACTCCGAAAATAGTTTATTCGTATTTAAGGGCGCTCACAAAACATATCATTCCTTCGATAAAGCGAATTTAAATTTTAGACCCCATTATAATTAAGAATACATAAACATAGAAGTGGTAAGAAAAGGCGGTTTCTACGCCACTTTTGCGCTGGGTGCATGCACCCCACTCCAATTTCTTTCAAAATTTTCTGACGAAGTCTTTGTCAGTACGAAGATCACTCAACTCGTCCCATGCCATGTGGAAGAGGGCTTTTCCGACACCTCGAGGATTCATGGTGTTGATGAAACCATTTCTTACCTTTACACGTGTTTACAATGCCATAAATTTCGAACGCTGTCACACACGTGTTTGTCGTGTGTGTTTCTTCGCGTAACAACGCCCTCCACGCCTCCTCCTCACTGTCTCAATTCATCTTCTGTGGCGAACTTTTTCGGTCCTCATTAGTTGGAGAGATTTCTTTTTTCTCCCCCCCTCCGTGAGTAATGCAACTTTTCTAAACAAATGCATGAATCTCAAATTTGAGTCGTGCAAAATATGAAGTCGTAACTTTAACAGATTACGAGAATGTAATACCGTGTTTTTCTGGTGCTTGCAAATATTTTTTAGTAATTAACTATAAATAAAATTAACTCGCTTTCCATCGTAGTTTTCACCGTAGTCCTACTTTTCACTGCAGGCAAATTTTCTTGGGCGGTGCAAGATATTTTATTAAAATGTTATTGACTATAAAAATGGGTATAATCAATCAGGAGGAGGGGTGATTAAATAGTAATGCTGAATTCAAAGTGAGTGAATTTATAAAATTATTATCAATAATGTTAATAAATTATTTATACCTTGGGACACCTTAAATTTTAAAATTAGGTTTGAGATTAAAATTTTGTTATTTCATGTAGTACTAGATGGCCTTTCTATGCATTTATTACTGTGTTTTGAAAGCTCTACTACTATGATTAGGTTATTATTTATCACTTTCTTTTACTTTAAAAATTTGCATAAAGATAAAAAATTTGCATAAAGATAAAAAATTTACATAATTAAATCTGCATAAAGAAATTTTTATGTAAATTTTGTACACAGCAGTGGTATTATAGTATTCAATTTATTTAAATAAAACTGCAATGTAAAAGAAACTGGCACATTTGTGGTAAAAATTAGTTTTAAAATAGTCATTTCAGAGTTAAGCATAAGAGCATGGGAGCTTTCAGGAAGAATCTGGTCTGTGACACACGTGACCAGCAGGGCCTGGTGTTAATTCGGGGCTCCCATACCGCCAATCAAACACAAGCAAAATATCAAAGCATAACAAATTTGGGCTCAGAATCATAGCCCCGAAGGCCTTTTTGTACATGCAGAAAACTTCCAAACTTTTTAGTTTAAAGTAATATATGTATAATATTTAAAACTGTTGACATTTATTATAATTTAAAATAACAACTAATATTACAAGTTTTAAATTAACAAAAATATTATTTCTGTTTAAATTTTTTATCACATACAAAATTTAGGGGACCATTAAAATTAAGGGGCCAGAGCCGCGGCCCCGGAGGCCCGTGCGTTAATCAAGCCCTGCACGTGATACACGATAGAAGGGCTTCTTGGGACACCTGATGGAATTGTTTTTTGCTGCAATTGCTGTTTGAATTTGCTATAGATTCTCTATTTAAGTTGTTAACTCTAGAAGCCTCTAAATTTTCAATCTGGTAAAATGTTAGGTCAATCCCGCCTCAGAGTTTTCATCAGTAATTCAATATATAAGTATTGTATTTGTATAAAATTGTTTCTGCTTAAATTCAGAGTCTGTAGTGTTAGTTATTTAAACTGGACAATATAACCAATAATTTGTCTCTGAAAAGTTGTCGATTAATAATATTTCATACATTGGAGGATTCCCAAGATTCCCTACCATCAGGTAAGGGACCTTGGAACACTGGAAGGCATAGATGTATGCAGGATTTTTCAAGGGGGTGCTAAAGTTGATTGCCTTCAGGATTAATCAGAAGCTTTCTTTTTAGGGTTTAGTGGTTGGAAAACAGGAATCCAATTTAGGGCTGCCTGTATCCGTCTGTAATCCCGCTCTCCATATTTTAATTCTGACCTGTTTATCTAACAAACTTGAAAGTTAGTAGATAGATGCAGATTAATGATCCAATGACAACACATTTATAAAAATTCAAAAAATGAAATTCTGGGGGGGCGTGAGGAGTGTATTCAAAAAATAAAACACGTTAAGAATGGTGTAAGATATTAAACAAAAGGGCGTACCGAAACATGAAAAAAAAAATACCAAATGTATTTTTATAATGCACTGAGAAGGGGGGGGGGGGTAAAACTTAATGTTTTCGTTTTCTCTTAGTATTTTAAAGGTAGTGAATTAAAAAAATGCATCTGAAACAGTGTTCAGGTATAAATTCATCCCAACCTAAATACAGGATAAATAGAAGATGCGTCCCAAAATTGATTAGAAAAAGAAAGGCAGTAAGAAAAGGAGGGGGGGGGGTAAAAATAGAACAATATAAATAATGAATCGAGCCGTGTGTCAAAAAATTGAACATGGAGACTAAGTGAAAAACACCATTTTTTTTAAATCGCTACAGAGGAGAGGCGGATAAAAAAAGACAGAAATGAATTTTATTTTATTTATTTATTTATTTTTTATTTATTTGTTTTTACCTCCCCCCCTTCCCATCACCAGTCTTTTTTTTCGGGGGGGGGGGGGAGGTAATGACAAAAAAAGAAAATCGGAAATTTTATGTAAAGATGCATCATTTTAACCCCAAAAACAGGGAAAAGATCACTTCAGAATTATTAAAAAAGAGAGGATAGCAAAATAAAGATAAAAAATAAAAATAACGAACATATTCGAATAAAAAATCAAAAAATCGCACGCATTGAGGTTAATTAGAAACAGAAGAGGCAAAAGTAAAATACTAAATTTTTCATTTTTGCAGTCACTGGGAGTAAAGGGGTGCTAAAAAGGACATTTTTTTCCCCATCAGCTTTAGAAAAGATAATGTGTAAAAAATTTGAAACAATTTTCAGAGATATTCAACCCAAATACGGAAAAAAAAATAAAATATTCGCTTCAGGTTAATTAGAAACAGAAGAGGCAATAACATGTGAGGAGGCTAAAAATAAAAAATTAAAAAGAAATCAATTTGAATGTCTGATGGAGGTCAATTCATTGGGATGGAAATACATTTTTTTCTTTTTAGCAGTTATAGGAGGAAGGAGCGGAAAATGCCAATTTTTCCTTTTCTTTCCTGTGGGTAAAGTAGAAAAGGTTCCAAAATATTTTTCAGAGATACGTCAATCCAACCAAGCCCAAATACAGGAAAAAAAATCAAGAAAGCTTCAGGTTGAGTAGATAAAAAGAAGGACAATAAAATGCGTGTATGATGGAATTAAAATTCAAAATAATAAAAATATTTGAGTGATATATAAAAAAAATTTGGCTCATAGAGACTAAGAGAAATACTTTAAATTTTTAATTTGTACAGCTAATACGGGGAAAGAGCTGTAAAAAACACCAGGTGTTAGATTTTATTAATTGTAGGAAAAGTAATAAGCAAACCCATCTGAAACCATTTTCAGAGATACATCTATCCAACGCATATTTATTTTTTTTCATTTCATTGTTCTCATCACAATGAATAAGAGTTTCTGATGTTATGTTACAAGATTGAAATGTAAATTTCCTGAATGTGAATAAAAATGGTTCATTATTTAAAATCTAAATCAAAGAGAAATCGTGCAGATCTTGGGCCTTGTTCCAAATTATCTATCACAAAATTAATAAAACTATTGTAGAATTCCTACAAATACCTCTAACTAAATATTCCTCCTCCTCTGAAAATTAGAGAACTTTCCATAAAAAATCCATTTGTCACGGAACTCCTTAATGCTCATAATTTTTTAGTAATAATTTTTCACTTTATTTATTAATTAATAAATTTATTGCACCCTGTTTGTAGGGTTAATTCATTATGTAGTTAATCAATAAATTATATTCAATTAATTGTAACCTCTTCATAAATCCGCACTGCTTCTATTTTTTTTTTAATTTCTAAGCCTTCTCTGCATATTATCCGATTTTTCTTGGATAAAAGAAAGGCGAGGGTGAATTAATGTAATTCAACTGTACTCTTATTTTTCCAGACTCCAAAATATTCGAAATTCATTCAAACTTGTACTTACTCGATGCTTCTGTACACAAATAGACACCAAACTATTTTGCTAGATACAGAAGTGCTGTGGAAGGAGGAAAAAGTCTATTTCGAAAGTTATCCGAAATATAGGTGATTTTTTAATTTAGGAATAGGCATCTAAAAATTTTGAAAGGCTCTAGCATGTGCCTAATTTGCTTATGATAAATGACTGTCTTGTGTTCTCCAGGACAATATTCTATGAACAGTTAAGAAGAAAAAGCCATTTATAACAATATAACAATTATTAACTGGAACTTTATTAACTGCAATTATTAACCGGAATTTTTTTTAAGAGTATCAACTTATTTATTTCTTTCAAATTCAGTTGCAAAACTAGCAAATTTCAATATAAGAGAAACTTAACAAGCTGGTGCACTTATACATTCTTTCATCAGCAGATTTTGAAAATATTTATGTATATTATAAGTATTTTGTCAAGGTAAATATAAATCAAGTGTACCTTTTAAAATTTAGTTACTAGTATATATCACTTTTTTAAAAATTAATATGTACCACTTTTTTAAAATTAAAATGTCCTACTTTAAAAATAATAATGGACATTGCCTTTGAAAAATTATTGTATTCCATCTTTAGGTAACTCCACCTTGCTGACCTTTCAGAAAGCCGACAGAGCCGTCAAACTAGCAAATCAGACATCATGAACATACCGAAGGCAATAATCTTATGTTCCACTTTCAGATTTAAGTTTTAATTATTCATAACTAGCTGCCTTCGGCGACCAGTCTGTTCGCTACCCTTGAAAATTCTGACCATGGCAAACTCGCTGGTGCCATAACCCCGTGGAGTTAACAAAGTTTGTTTTAGTTTAATGACGTTAAGTCTAATAATGAAATTTTAAGATGAAAAATAATATTCTAGGGGGGGGGGGTCTTGAAAATTGATTTGTAAAGTGAATTTATTCTAATGTTTGTGAACTGTGAGATTCTGAGGATCTCTGAACCTGTAACCCCAGGAAAGGGATCCCTTTGATGTGTACTCGCAGCCGGGGTCAGCTGCTCCTATGTTTTTTTATAGGGATGTGCTCCTCTGTTCTTTGTTTTACATAAATGAAATTGTATCCGTTTGTCTGCATTTTTAGTATTGCATCGCAAATGAAATGAAAGTATTTTTGAGACTGATGATGTTGAATGTGAATTTAGTATTTAAGAAATAATGATGCTGCTTTAACGATGCTGCTCAGCGAAAAAAAGTTTTTTTTTTAAGTTTGCCCCCCCCCCCCCCCCCCACCCGATGCATAAATGCACCGCGACAGTCTCCATAATTATATTTTTATTTATTTTTTTGTTTCTTCAGTGTTTAAGTTTTTTAATTGTGGTCCCAACCACCACCCGATGTATACAATACATCGCCACAATTTAATCCACCATAATTCAATCATTTAAATTTTATAATGACCATATGCTAAGCTCTTAATTCCGTCATTTAAAATATGACGTTTATCATCATAGGTGGTGTTACGAACCCCTCTCTGTCCATGCCAAGAAGACTGGGAAAGGTTTTTCTCAGCCCGCCATCTTACTTCGAGAGTTTTGCAGCTGGCCACGCAATTTGACACTGCGGACTGCGGGGGGTCAAGGGCCAGATATTGGAGGGGAGGGCGAAGGCGGTTTGAAGAAAAAAAGACTTGCTTCGGAGATGCTGAACTGAACGGACGATCGGACTCGCGGAGTCCCGAGTATTGTGATGATTCGAATAATTTGCGAATATGTGTAGATATGTGTAAATATTTAGATGTAATAAATGTGTCGTGTGATTATGGAAGTGTTTTGCTTAGTATAGAAACGAACCACCGAACGGGCTCAAGGCGATCAGCAATTGGAACTGAGAGCCGAGTTCGTTACACTGTCGCAGCCGACATAGGATAAATGCTAAGTAAATGGAAAGGTGGAATTGGCGTTGGAATAAATTGGATCGGAGTGAGTCATATGAGACTAATTTGTGTGTGTAACGTAGTGGTGTACGTAGTGGATTATCGATACGTAGTGGATTATCGATATAGCCTGTGACAAAGACCCCAACCCATAAGAAAGTATGATGACATCTGGTACAGAAGAAGAGGTAAGTGGAAATTTTCATAATTCACGGGTGATGCTCTCTGGGCTAGAGCGGACTTTAAATTAAATTGTAAAATTAATAATGAGTTTAAAGTGGTTCATTTGGTTTGTGGGGACTAATTTATTGATGGGAGTAAATTATGATTTTTAAAGTTTTGTTAATAAATAACGGAAATTCCTAGATGAGCGGTGACAGAAGTAATATATGGATAAAGATTTTGCTTTAATATACAAATGTGTTTAAATGCTGTTTTGATAAGAAATTATGGTAAATTTTTGCATGAAATTGTGTTACATTTAATATTAATGAGATATTTGTATGTGGAAATATAATTAATATTATGCATAGGGTATTTTACTATTAAGAGAAATTTAAGTTATATTACTTCTAGGGTATTTGGTTTTATATTAACGATAAACTATTTCCCTGTAAAGGAAAAAATGATATATGTGATTGATAAAAGTGATTTGACATGTGTATATATTATGTATTTTGGATGAAGGGGAAAAGGCAATATTGTGTAGTAAGAGGGTGGTATGGTGTAAATTAGGGTGAGCTATTATTGTGTAGGTAATCTTTGGTTCTCACGCAGTGGTTTAGGATGGCATATTTATTGGAAGAGAAGAAAATTGATCTTGTGAGGCTCTGTTATGAAATAGGCGAGACGGCGGATTCTGAGTGTGAGGTGGTGGAATTAAAAAATATAATTTGTGGGAGCAAGGAGTATGAGGAAGAAGCGATAAGGAATATATTGTATTCTATTAGGGAAGAGAGAGAAGAGAATGAAGAACGGGATAGAGAGAATAAAGAGTGGGAGAAAAGAAAATTAGAGTGCGATAGAAAGTTGAGAGAGTTGGAGAGAAAAGAGCAGCAAAAGAGGGAAAGCGAGATCAAATGGTTAATGTGGGAACTGGGAATGAACCAGGATAATAGTGAAACCCAAATTGCACAGAATACCATTACCCGGAACTATAGCGGTCAAATTGGCAGAGCGGTGAAAAATGTGCATAAGAACACAGTGTTGTGCTTTGCATGTAAAAAGTTAGGACACTATAATTATGAATGCCCAGAAATATGTAGTGCGCTTAACAGTAAATGGCTTAATTCGGAAAAGTCGCGAAAAGCTCAATTTGAAATATTTGAGGAGACTTGGGAAAAATCAGAATTGCCAAGCCTAGATATTCAGACAGGGGCGAAAAGCGTTGAAAAAATTAAGCGGCCTTTTCGGGTATCCGATCTTCCGAGTTTCAGAATGGAAAGCGAGAATTCCGGTATGGAAAATGGGGTTGGAAAGTCTCAGAGAGAGGGGTTTCCCGTGAACAAGTTTCGGAGAGAAAAAGAAAAGATGGTGAGGGGGAGGAGTAATACAATGTCGCGAGTGGACCCTGCGCAGAAGAAAGAAAAGTCGGGGGGAGGTGAGAGTTTCCTGATCATAGATATGTCTAGATCACAGTTGTCCTTGAAGGAAAAGGGGACGATCGAGCTGGCGACCTCAAGTTCCGAGTCCGATAGTGCGCAATATATTAGGGACTGTAAGGAAAGGAAAGGGGCTGAGAAAGGCTATCCTGTGGTTCCAATATCTGTGAGTCCAATTATCACAGAAAAGGAAAATGTTACGAGTAGTTTAGAGACATTGGGGGTCTTGAAGAATTCGAAAGCAATGGATAAGAGTCGAATTACGGAGTGTGAGAGAAAGGAGACGGAGACAATGAATGAAAGATGGGGAACTGGAGAGTCGGTTATAGCCCAACGTGAGACAATAAGAACGGAAGGGAATGAAGTGTGCTCAGTTGGAAGTCATGAGGAAGTCATGTTAGTTAAAGTGGGAACAACGTTGGAAGGGAAATGTGAAGGAACAGGAATTATGGAGGTAGTTATGGGTTCGGTTAGTGAGAAGAAGCAAAGGGTTAGTGGGGGTAGAAGCAAGTTGGCTTCCCTGCGAGACCAATGTTATGGAGGGAATGGATCAAGAGAGAAAAGGTGCAGGTATTCACGAGTGAAAATGAAATTATTAGTGGGAAAATTTGGGAGATTGGTAAGGAAACCGAAGATGAAATATGCTGGGGTTAGAAGCAAGATTGCTTCCCTGCGAGAACAATGTTACGGAGGAAATTGGTCAAGAGATAAAGTGTGTAATTATTCACGAGTGAAAATGAAATTATTAGTGGGAAAATTTGGGAGATTGGGAAGGAAACCGAAGATGAAATATGCTGGGGTTAGAAGCAAGATTGCTTCCCTGCGAGACCAATGTTATGAAGGAAATTGGTCAAGAGTTAAAATGTGTAATTATTCGCGAGTGGAAATGAAGTTATTAGTGGGGAAATTTGGGAGATTTGGAAGGAAACCGAAGATGAAAATGAAATATGAGAGAGAAATTACATGGTCAGTGGAAAGAATGGAAGAGTGGGTCTCGATTTGTGGGATCAGAAAGTGGATATTGGATGATGAAAAGAAGTTGAGTTTAAATTTGTGGGGGTTACTGGAATGAACTCCCGGGCAGGTGAAATGACGAAGGGGGTTACTGGCTCTATAATGATATATTGTGTGTTCTTTGAATAAAGTTTTGAGCCAGTAATCTAAAAATTGTGAAATTATGGAAAAATGTATGTGAATTGTAGTGTGTTTCATAATATTAAGGTATTTCTATATGTTTGTTTTAAGTGTAAACAGTGGGAGTGGAAATGGATAATTAGTGTTTTAAGCATCATTTTGGTTTGTAGTATGATTTTGTTTTAAGTGCTAAACAGTAGAAGTGGAAATTGATAATTAGTGTTTAAGAATAATTTTGGTTTAATGTATGATTTTGTTTCAAGTGTAAACATTTGAATTGATAATTGGTGTTTCAAGAATAATTTAGTGTTTATGGAAATATACTTTTGTGTATGAAATTTAAATTTTGATGATTATTATGTAATGGTTCGATCCTGTCACTGGCTCATAGAGGAATTCCGGGTTGCAGAGAGCATGACCTGTGTGTGGGAATTTCCACTGTTGGGAGGGGGTGCAGGATTTGGACTTTTCAGTCATCGTTGGTCAACGGATGGACTGAAAAGTGGGGGGAAGGTGTTACGAACCCCTCTCTGTCCATGCCAAGAAGACTGGGAAAGGTTTTTCTCAGCCCGCCATCTTACTTCGAGAGTTTTGCAGCTGGCCACGCAATTTGACACTGCGGACTGCGGGGGGTCAAGGGCCAGATATTGGAGGGGAGGGCGAAGGCGGTTTGAAGAAAAAAAGACTTGCTTCGGAGATGCTGAACTGAACGGACGATCGGACTCGCGGAGTCCCGAGTATTGTGATGATTCGAATAATTTGCGAATATGTGTAGATATGTGCAAATATTTAGATGTAATAAATGTGTCGTGTGATTATGGAAGTGTTTTGCTTAGTATAGAAACGAACCACCGAACGGGCTCAAGGCGATCAGCAATTGGAACTGAGAGCCGAGTTCGTTACACTAATTCAATCATTTAAATTTTATAATGACCATATGCTAAGCTCTTAATTCCGTCATTTAAAATATGACGTTTATCATCATAGGTGGATAATCCCATTTTAATTTGCTTAACAGTATAAATCTGATGGCCTTTACTTGCAAGTTTAAATTGTTCAGCTCTATTATATCTTCGATTTGTTATACAGTTATAGTAATCTTGATGACAGAATAATTTTTCCACTGCCACCACCGCCTGATCAACGCTTGAATCAAAATTCAACTGCTAACACAACAAAGTGAAAGGTTTGGGTTGAGTTGTAAGAAAAAATGACGCTTGTAAAAAATTAATAAATGCATTTCAAGCAAATAGAAATTTGAAATGAAAAGTAATTTATTTCGAAAATAATTTTTTATTCCAATAAAATGGATGGTTTGTTTTAGTTTAATGATGTTAACACTAATAATTAAATTTTAAGATGAAAAATAATGTATTCCAAAAACAAAAACATTCATTATTTAAGTTTGTATATATTAAAAGCTTTTATGTTTTTAATAAAAACACGAAACAAAATTATAAACACCCATAATACCAATTGTCCACTGTTAAAATAAACTCTAAACTGAATAGAATGTTTACAAATTAAACAAAAATCTAAATACAATTCTAGAATAGAAGTCGAAAACCTGTTAAATCAGAACAATATATAGTCTCTGTTTAAATCAGAACAATTTTAAAACAATATAAATAAAATACACTATAAACGTGTAAATACACTTAATACGTAATGTTATAAAACGAGAAAGAGAAATTTATGTTCTTAAAAGAACAATAATGAAGTAAAATAAATTCTTATCTTGATACGGATAAACCGCTCCTAAGAAACTACTAACATAACAGTGAAAGGTTTGGGTTGAGTTGTAAGAAAAAATGACGTATTTAAATAATTAATAAATGCATTTCAAGCAAATTGAAATTTAAAATGAAAAGTAATTTATTTCGAAAATAATAATTTAATCCAATAAAATGGATGAATAATTTATTCAAATAAAATGGATGGTTTGTTTTAGTTTAATGACGTACATTCATTATTTGGCAGGCACAAATATCGAATGTTCCATTCGATTTCGCAACCTCGTCGGAACCGTGCGCCCACCTTCCCTCCACCATAGAAACACCTTGCGTCTGCGCGCGCATGTGGGAGAAAATCGATTCCTGCTTTCGCGGTTTGGCCGAGAAATTGAGAATCATTACTTCCTTAAAATTCGGATCGTGCGGCTACTTTTTTTTATTTCTTGACCAGATTGGGCTTGTAAGAAAGTCTGATCTTTGAGCTTTCTAAAAATGTAAATTATTAGTCGAAATTGTCGGTACTTTTCCCGATGCGAGGATTTAAAAACGAAAGTTCATTTTTTTGACCCGAAAGGGACTTTTGTTTTAAAATATTTAAAAAATATTAGAATTTAATCCTGAGATTTGAAATTGTTATATTTTTACTCGCAATTGTCAGCTCTTTCTGGTCGTGTGATTTGTTTTTTTTATGACGTCTGGATGGTGGAAAAAAAAGGGGAAAAAGGAAAAAAAACGGTCGAAATCGCATAAAACATTAAATAACAACAACGAAAAAGAAATTCAAATTTTAAACATCGGTTTTCACGTGTCGCCCCCCCCCCCCCGGTCTCCTATTGCTAAATTTCGTAGCTCTGCGACTCGCAGTCGCTGAGCCTATAGTGTATAAGACACATACACAGACAGACAATGCCTTCTATTATTATAGATAATACATTCGCAATATTTTTTTCATAATATTTTTTTTTTCTTGAATTAGATATTTTGTGATTTTTTAATTTAACATTACAAAAACATCGATTTTGCCGAAATTGTATTAGAACCACAATCGCTCTATGAAAGTTCATTTGCAAAGGTTATTAACATATTCAATAAGGAACGTCTTCTATTTAGAGTAAAGAATTTTCCCGGGGGGGGGGGGACGTAGCAACCCCCATGAATCCCCCTTCTGATATTAATAATTAATAAGATATTTGAATATGTAAAATACCTTATGTATAAGATATCTTACTGTTGATTCTTATGAAAAATTTAATTACAAAAACTATTTTTTTCCTGATCACGAATTAAATATTTACCAGATTGTTAATGCAGTTTGGATCAATTTCCTCATAATTATAAAATACCATTAATGCGAAAACAATCTTATCTAATTCGAAAACGGTCTTGAACTACTAGTATAGGCTAGTCAGATATATATGAGATAACATAGGCTAGTCTATATATGTCATAACATAGGCTAGTCAGATATATATGACATCCAGACATATCTTCTGGAGCTTATATGAATGCAGAAATGTAGTAAAAAACTATTACGAAGATGGATAGCAAATGGCAGACAGCATTGTAGAGTTGTGCAGTTTAAATCAGGGAGGTTAGGATATTTATGTCGTTATACCAAGATAGTGTGCAAATTATTATAAGAATAGAACATCTCTCTGGGCTGGACGAACATGGAGAGCAGAAGTGGAGCTCCTTGTTGCTGAAACTGCAATAAAAAGTACCAAATATTATGGAAAATGATGCAAAAAGGTAAAAATATAAAAATGTTTCCAAAATGTTTTAAAACTCTACACGTGTTCGAAAAGAGAACAAATATCCCCAAACTGAAAAAAAAAAAATAATAAATTCAAGGATTTTGAATTACAAAATTCAAGGACCTAATAATCCTAATAATTACAGTAACTTCGAATATATTTTATAATATTAAGGGGATTACAGTGGCATCCACTATGTATACGCACCTTATACTAAAACATAACTCTATTTTTATTTATTTTTGAAATCCTTTGGCGTCATTTAAAATGCGCCAAGCCACCAGATAAAAGAAAAAAAATATCATAAAACTGTAAATTTGATGTTATCTCAAAGAAATATTCATTTCTACTGTTGATAAAACTCAAATTAATGTATACAGGGTTTCGAATTTTCAGCACCCCATAACTTTGAAAGGAAAGGTTACTAAGGAAGCAGGGCCGTAGCCAGAGACGAAATTGAAGAGGGGCTGGGGTGAAATTAGGGGGGGGGGGGGCTCAACAGTCTTGAAGGAGGGGCTCACGAAAAACACAATTAATTATTAGAATTTACAAACCATAATTAATACTATATATATTTCAATCCATATAAATTTTTAATAAATAATTGCATATAGCTACTAAACATCAATATTATTAATAATAATTACAATTGAATTTAATATAAGCATTAACTAGTAGTAAAGCCGTTAATGAATCGAAGAGAATTTTTGAAAATTAATACACGTTACTGCTTAATATTAACTCTTAAATACTTATCATTTGATTTTGATTGTATAATGTATAACATTAAACCATGTAATAATACAAAGTGCCCTAAATTCTATAGTCCTATTTAAAAAAAAAAATTAAATTAAATATGTAAATAAATGGATCATCAGAATAACAACAAATTCAGCTAAATTAAAGAATCTTTAAAACAAAGTAATTCATAACAAAAAAATCTCTTAAATAAATCTTTTATGCAAAATTTGGATATTTTAGATGAAATTTTATATCTCTACTGAAAATTTAATATTTATTTTTATCAGGGGGCTCTTGGGGAGGGGGCTTAGCCCCCTGCCTGGCTACGACCTTGCATGAGTGTACACGTTAGGTCTGTATATACAGTAAAATGACCTTTTCCAATCGAATGAAAGGGATTGCAGCGCCCCTAGTGGAAAATTTTAAATGTTAGAACAATGAACTCCTCATATCAAGCAAGATAGATGACCAAAACTAATTTTAAAGTTTCGAGCATTGTCTAATATGTAGAAATCAACCATAAAACTGTTATTTATAAAATACTGTTATTTGACACAATAGTGTTATGGTCGAATGGCTGTTATATTCAAGAACGCTAAATCAAACAACACTTTCTGTGCACAGGAATTTAATGTACAACTTGTGAATCATGCCTTCCGCAGCAACCATCTACATCATAGGCGGGACAACCCAGTGGTTAGAGCACGGGGATTGCACTTGGAGGACCCGAGTTCGATTCCCGGCTCTGACCAAACTGTCTCCTTGTTCACACAGAGTACGGGCACGTTAAATATGTGGACCTGAAAGTCCTTCCTAGAGGTTTGTGGTAGAAAAAGGAGGATACGGTCTCTGTAGATGTTGTCCCACTGGGTTCCGGTCTAAATTAGGTAGCAATGCCATGTCCGTCCAAACAGATATTTTACACTTTCGGGTAAGTCGGATGATCTGAGTCGAAAGAAATAAAGAAAACCGGCAGACCCCCTTCCCTCCCACCGACATTTCAACCAATATAAGACTTGAAAATGCAGGGTTCCAGGGACAATCCTTAAGCTTTCCCAATAACTTTGCAAGGAAAGGTTCATGGCGTTAGGTGTATCTATTGACTATTTACACGTAGTTCATAATGTGACGTCACGGATGCCGTGTTGGACGGCATAAATGTTGAAGTATGATATTTATTAGCTTCCTTATTTTCTATTTTGACGTCGACAATGCTCTAACTTTGTAATTGGCTTTTTTCATATATCTCGCTATCGTTGTCCCAATATTTAAAATTTTCCACTAGGGGCACTGTAATTCCTTTCATTCGATTGGGGAGGATCATTCTACTGTATATATACAGACCTAATGTGTACACTCATGGACCTTTCCTTTCAAAGTTATGGAGGTGCTGAAAGTTCGAAACCCTGTATACATTAATTTGAAGTTTTTCGCTCAAATCAATAGTAGAAATGGAATTTAAATTCTGCGCCAGGGAGCGCTGCAATCCTTTTATTCAATCGGGCAGCGTCGCTTTACTTATAGATAGACCTTAAACATAACATGTACACTCATAGATCATCCCTTTCAAAGTTTTTGGGGGATGCTTAAGGAATTTCCTAGGAACTCTATGAAGAGAAGAGAAATGAATTTGATGATTTGGGGGATAAAGTTATGTTCTGGATACTATCCTGGCCCAAAGCAGATTTTTATTAGAATTAATCCCGCAAAGGACGGACGGACAGGTTGTTGAAATCATTTATATCCATTTAACCGCATTTAATTTTTAAGAAACAGCTATAGTTTAAATATTGTATATTCCTCGATACTTTTTTTTCTTTTAATATTCCGCTGAAACAATTTTTAAAATTGCTCATTATTTTTAAAACGCATTTAATTAGGAAAGATTGAGAAACTGAAAACTGTTGCCCTGATTCGTTAATTTTTTAACTTAATAACTTGACAGGATATCTTCGAGAGAGAGAAAAATAATAACAAAGAAAAATAAATAAATAAATAAACTTATTCAGACCAGATCATGGTTTCTGGCAGGTTTAGCACGCGAATAATGATGTAAATAAAAACAACAATGTTGGCAACACACATTCGCGCAGCCTCGATTGTTTCCCCCAGGCCGTCGCTAAACGGAATGGAGTATATGTTTCGGAAAAAGTTTTATTTTCCAATTTAATTCCAGAAATGGCACGGCGACCCCATTACTTAAAGCGTTAATTAAATTCTTTGTGAAAATTATGTTGAAATCACTTTTTTTTAAGGCAACATTTTATTGAAATAATAAACATTCATTCATAAAAATATGTTACGCAGCGTTACATGATGCAACTTTTGTAGAACAATAAACCGGTTGGCAGGTAAAGCATTAAAGGTCGGCATTCTGTCTTTCTCGTGTAAGCCCCGAATCGGAAAAATATATTTATAAAAATAATGATTTTAGGCTGCACATTTCTTTTATTTATGCTTGCAGCAAAGCTAACTTGATGCAGGGAGGTATAGGGGGCTGGGAGAGCCCAGTGATTAGCGAGCGGGGATTGCACTCGGACGGCCCGAGTTCGATTCCCGGCTCAGCTCAAACTGTTTCCGTATTCACGCTGAGTACGGGCAAGTTAAATATGTGGGTCCGAAGGTCCTTACGAGAGGTTGGTGGCAGAAAATGGATGGTACGGCTCCTGTGGATGCCGTTCACTCTGGGTTCCAGTCTAAATTGGGTGTCACATCCCGGCCGTCCGAACAGATGCCTCACATCTTCGGGTAGGTCGGGGTCGAAGAAGGGAAATATAGGAAAAAATATATATTTATTATAGGGTCCATCTATACAGGATTCCTATGAAAGTCCTTAAGCACTCCGATAACTTTGTAAGGAAAGGTCTATGTGGGTACACTTTCGGTCTATAATTAGTAAATTGACCGTGCCCGGTCAAATAAAAGGGGTGGCAGCGCCCCTTAGAGGAGAATTGGGAACGTTAGATAACGAACTCGCCAACAAAGCGAAACAGGCGATTAAAGCCAATGGCAAAGTTCTGGAGCATTGTCTGAGTCAGAATCGAAACCAAAAACGAACGAAACGCGTATATGGAAGGCAATAAATATCTGCCAGAAACTCATATCATTAGCGCCTGTAACATGGTAGCATCTACAATGCTTGTCAAAGGGGGCCGTTCTATTTTTTTTTTTTTTTTTTTTCAAATTTCAAGTGTGCATGGTTGCTGACGACGGAAGGAATTTTGAACATTAAATTCCTGCGCATGTAAGCGTTGTTTATTTTACCATTCTTGAATGTAACAGCTATTTGCCTATAACCTTATTGTGTTCAATAAATGTTTTCTGTTGCAGTTTTAGGGACGATACCTACTCATTATCTAATGTTCTACAACTTTATAATTCGCATTTTCTTTTATTTTGAAGAGTTCCTAACTTTTATTCCAACTTTTTAAATTCTCCACTAGGAGCGTTGGCAATCCATTTTATTCGATCGGGTAGGGTCATTTTACTATAGATGGACTTAACGTGTACACTCATGGACCTTTCATTGCAGAGTTATTGTGCAAAGCATTTTTCTAAGAACACTGTATAAACGATATTAATATATAAAAATTTTCTGTATTCAATCCATGGTTTTCCACACCAAAAAAAAACTCTTATAGTTTTCGAGTCATCGTCTTGTCAAATGGAAGAAGATTGAAAATGTTCCGTTTTTCGAATTTATAATGCTTATATCTCAAAAACTAAAGTGATGAACAAAAAGCAAGATCAATCAAGCATAAAGTGATTATGAAATACTTTCCAACTGAAATGCAATTTTATTTAAACGTCTCTAAAATGCGATATATTCTGCTGTGATATTTTTTATCACAGAACTAAAATAATTTATTTCAGCAATTTTTATACAACTCATCTTACAATCACTTGTTTACATTCTGCATCCAATAAAATGAGGCGCCGTTGTGGAAATAATCAAAGTTGGATGATCATTTAAACTCAAAACTATTGTAATTGCGTTGACGCAGAATATAGATGCACAAAAAGTACGCAAAAATAAAGCGGTTTTAGGACGGTGGTTTTAATTAGCTGTTTATATTATTTAAATTATGATTAAACGCCAATTACCTCTGTTCATTCTTGTATACTCAGTAACGCCAGGGGATTTGGTGACAGTGTTTCTTTCAGGCAAACATCCGGGGGCGAACTCCCCCGGAGACGAATATCACCCTCCCCCCTCCCGGAGACATATTATATTAACTTAGTTTCTGTTTATGTGACAGCATTTAGATATATCTATATAGCCCAAACAGATAACTTGCCCCCCCCCCCCCCCCCTACAATTCCATTAGCCCCTCTCCAGCCAAAAAATCCTGAAGGACTGCCTGTTTGGTGATCATACCCCCCCCCCCCCCCCTCAGGAACCCATCAAACGATATGATATATGGAACATCAAACGAAAGGATATATATGGAGGAATGTAAAACAATGTATTTGATTGACACCCCCCCCCCCCCCATCCTCCAGAATTCTTTTCAGGAGGATGGACTACTGTGTATACACAAAACAAATAATAATAAGCTTACACACAGGGCCCCCACAAAAGGGGGGGGGGGTCAGTTGGGACCATGGTACTGTAGCCCGGCGACTGTTAGGGGCCCATGAACATTGCTGAGGATAAAATATTTATTATAGAACATCTGTGTAAGAATTTATAATTCTTTCCCCCTAAATTACTTGATTGTAAAAAAGGTCTCGTTAGTTCAATGCAAGTCGTCTGGTCAAAGATAGCTTCCCAGTGTTATTGTGTTTAACGGCAGCATCTCTCGATTATGTTTTGTTGTTAAGAAAAGCGATGTCAACAAGTCAATAAAAAGGACTGATCACTACAAGGAAAGAATGGATCAATTTTCTAGAATTGCACTGATAAAATGGACACTTTTATAATCCTATTGGGTAAGTTTGCTTTCGCTCATTCATTCAAATTCACAGCTCATATCAATCACATCCAGCTGTCTGCTGAGAGGATCCTTGTCTGCAGATTTCTTTTGTGAAATTACAAGTTTGGGAAAGGGCGATCTTATCTTCCCTTCTCATAAACCAATTAACGCAACGGGGTGTGCAACTGAATGCAGGGCTGCAGAACCGAAAATTTTAGTTTCTTTCTACAACCTCCGCATGAACCAAAGAGCAGATTAAATTGCTCCCCGAAGGCATGAATTTGCCTCCCACATTGATTTCAGTGATGCAATAACCGATATTTCTTTAAAGAAAGGGCAAAAAGCAAGTTTATTTTAATTTCTCATGCAATAATATAATAATATTATATGTGTTATCAGTGCCAGTGCATCTCCCAACATGCGACTAAATCTTAAAAAAACTTATTCGCTGAAACAATAGAGTCAGTATTTATCCCAATGTTACCATCAAAGATTAAAGATATGTTCAAATCATTTTCTTATATTTTTAAAGTATTATTATTAAATATCTTAATCTTAAAACAAAGTAAATCTTAGGATAAATTAAATTTATTTTATCACATTTCTATACTACTTTGTAAATTTAATTTATTTAATTTGTAAATTTAAAATATTTACAAAACTTCAGGCAAAATATTGAACTATTAAAGGAATATGAAGATTTAACTGTTTATAATGCGTTTTTAACACTTTACAGCATAGTTGAAAAATGTTTATGACTCTGTTCATTCTGTCTCTCTGTCTGTCCGTTCGCACGATAACTGCCGTAAAAATGACTTTATCAAAATGTAATTTTAGTATGTTGTTGAGACGGTCTGTGGGACATATGGGAATGTCAATGAATATATAATATCACCCAATTAGTTTTGGATTGAACCCGGGTTGAAAAAATGAAATACATTGAACCCTATGGGATCTAATTTTTCAAACATTTTTTAAACAAATTTAAAATAAAATCACAAAAATGCCATGTATCAGTGCGTATGCTATTTTCATCTGAAAAGCTACGAAACAAATGAAAGTTAGTGGATCGTCTGATAAGATCCCGAGATATTTCGGACATATTTTATTTTATTTGTATGTTGCATCTGAACACTGATTGGAGGTCATTCAGGTGTAACACTAATAACTGTTCCTTCTGAGTGGTTGTTGTCGACAAAAACGTTGAAATACCATTGCTTTTACCAAACATTTTTTTGAAGCATCAATTTCTCAGGATTGGATTTGTTGTAGATGAATCTTAGGTGAAGACCTAGTATCCGACCGGGGAGGAAGTGGAGAGGTTCACTAAAGATTTCCATATCCGGTTCTTTTTACATTTCTAGTTCAAATTTTTTCCCTTTTTCCTGAAACATCCACTTTCTAAGATTGGCTATAAATAGAGCTTTGGTGATGGAAAGTAGAGAGATTCTAGAAGAATTTTTAATTCCAGTTAAAAAAATTTCCCTTGAACCATCTGTTTCTTGGGATTGGTTACGGATAGAGCTTAGACAATGAATCAAATTTCAAAGGGGTTAGAGGAAATCACTAAGAAGTTCAACTTCCGATTATGGAGATGTCGCTTCCCTTTAAAAAAATTACATTTTCTTTGTAACATCTATTTTTTTTAAATGAGTTTAGATGATGACTGCTATGGATTCAGCAACAAATTCTAGAGGAAATAAGGAACCTCACCTCCTACACCTTCTGTAATTTGGTTTTCTAAGGATTTCTGCTTGCGGTTTTCCAACTTCTGGTTCAAAACATTTCCTTGAAACATATATTTCGCTTGATTATAGGTAGAGCTTACGGGATAACTGATATGAATTTAGCATCGAATTTCCGGGAGGGTGGAAAGACGGGGGGTTTCATTAAGGAATTCTACATGCCGTTCTTTTTCCAATTCTGGATAAAAATTTTCATTTTCCTTCAAACATTTATTTCTCAGAATTGGCTATAGACAGAGCTTAGATGATAACTGATATGGATTCAGCATGAAATATTTTAGGGATCAGAAAAATTCATTAAAGTTTTCCCCTTTTGGTTCTACAGATGTGCCTTCAGCTTAAAAAAATTACAATTATTTTTACAATACCTATTTCTCAGGATTAACTATAGGAATAGCTTATATAATGACTGATATGGATTCAGCATCGAATTTTGGAGGGAGTAGGGGTCAATGATAATGTACACTTCTGATTTGGGAGATGCCACTTTCGATTGTTCCAAGTATTCGTGTGACTATGCGAATCACGCTTGCAAAACAGCATACAAATATTTCTTCTAAAATGAAATGTGCACACCACTTGCCATTATATGAAAAATCGTTCATAAATTTCTTCTGTGTTATATTGCGTTAAACCTTGCACATGATTTATTTCATGAAATTCAACTCTAGCCCTAAATAAAACAGAAAATTAAAAAAATGGAGAGGGGTTACCCCCCCCCCCCCCTTTTTTTTTTTTTTTTACTTTTTGTCTAGGGCCCGCGGCTCGACTTGGTACCCCGGTCCAAAGTTGGATGTAGGGGGCTTGTGTTACACATAAAGAAAAAATTCGAAAGTTTCAAGATGAAATCAGGGGCGCCATTTAGTAGGGGAGGTTTGGTCTGGCCCCTAAGGATTATTTGTTTATCTTCTTTATACAATTTTCCTTATGAAGTTATTATCTTTTTTATACAATTTTCCTTGATGAATTACATTTCCATTATTAATATAGACCATCCAGTTTTGCCCCCGTAAGAAATTCTTATTCTTGACCACAATTGGACCAAAACGTCAAAAAGTAACAGCAGATTCATTTATGTGCTAACCTTATTGGTCAATTGTAATTAAGAGAACGTTTACGACAGAAATTTTCAGATATTGCTACAAGTGTAGCCAAGATATTAGGAAAGGGATGGGAAGAGAAAGCACGGCCGAATACACGAAGGGGGGGGGGGGGAGCGTAACCCTGCCTGCACCATTGGATATTGTGACGCGTTGAAAAGTAGCATATTTTCAGTTAATATTTAAAAGTGTAGATTATCTCCATTCTCATCATCTCCATTAAAAATCAAAAATAAAGAATTTTTTTTTTGTACATATTTCACAGATGCATTAGATTTATAAATATTATAACATATCATAGCCTTTATTATTATAATGTTATAGTTTTTATATTTATTATTCATAACTCCAGCCAAGATGGTTTGAGGTTTGCGCAATCTCTCCGTTTATATACTGAAAATCTCTCTTCTCCTTCACAAACTTCTCCACTTGACACGCCCTGCCATCTGTCGGCGAGCACAAACACTTTTATCCTTATTCGTCACGGTTATTAAACAAATTGTTACAATGTTATCCTCACCGGAATGTATATATTATTGAAGTTTTCTCTTTCTCAATTTCAATTGGAAGACTGGAACTTTCAAAAGAATTCATGCTTAGCTCTTTCCTTTCAGTTGTTCTTAAAAAGAATTGAATGTCCAACCAACCAACTATTGAATTGTCTTAGTCACAAATAAAGGTACAGTGGAATCCGCCTAATTATTATTATTATAGACGCAAACTTTGAAGAAAAAAAAAAGAATCACGAATATAACATAAATTTGCTTCAGTATTTGTAAAGCAATGCTTATAAAAAGCTCTTTTAAACAAATAAATTTTTATGAAGTAAATTTTACGTTTATTTAAAAATAATTCATACATTTTCAAATGAAAATTTTATATATATATGCAATATCATACCTACAGTGCCGTCTTACTTTGTGGGCCCGGGCTCCACAACCGCCAAGGTTCCCTCAAATAGATATCCAGTAAATTTTATTAGAAGATGCAGTCCCCTCTCCCAGGGCCATAACCAGAAACGAAATCCAAGAGGGGCTGGAGTGAATTACAAGGGGGGGGGGGGGGGGGGGGGCTCAACAGCACTGAAGGAGGGGCTCACTAGAAAAATTTTAGGTGGGGGGGGGGAGGGAGATGAATAGGGTCGTTTGGAAATGCACTAAAAAATTTTTAGTCTTTAAATAAATCGTTGTATTAAAAAAATATTTTAATTATAACTAAATACAGTATCTCACATAATATTAACTCTAACTATTTATCAGGTATAGCATGATAATATCTATATATGACTAAGTTCTAGAGTTATACATTCTAGAGTAACACATTATCAGTTGATAATAGACAACTTTAAAATGTCTGTGAAACTTTAAATTTTGAAATTTTATTGAATATTTTAAAATTAAACAAGTAAATAAATTTATGATCATCAATATAACCAGAAATTCAGCCACTAAATATTCTTATTTCTGTACTTACATATTTCCATGTAAGTACAGAACCACTACATGTTTTTATATTCCATTTACATGTTTCCATGTACTAACAGTTTTCCATGTAAACTTTAGATGACATCATGCCGTTCATCAGTGGCGAAGTAATATAAAGTGCGGACAAGTCCCTAAATATAGGCCATACCAACCAGGCAAAATTGACATATATCAACTACATACAAAATTACATACATCAATTTATATATTTTTAATCTTTTAAAAAACAACGAGATAAAATAAATTATCATAAAAATGCATATTACAATAACAAAATAGAGTGTAATAACCAACATGAATGTCGACAAAATTGAAAAGCAAGTGCTATTGAATTTTTAGAAAATCATCTAAAGTCCTGACGCACAAAGAGTCAAGAACGAGTCGCCAAGCATAACCAAGGGTCAGAAAGAGGTCAAAATTATAAATAGAATTACGGTAAATGTAAATAAAAAGGGATTCATAAAGTAAAATATTGCGGGGGTTATTGCAGCTAATTAAAAGAAATGTTTTATCATACATAGGCTTTAAATTTTTTTTAATTAGCTGCAATAACCACCATAGTCTTTATATATATATTTGAAAGACATATATATATTTGAATATATAATTGAAGATTTTTATGATTACTTGTAATATATATACCCGAGAAATACCAATGAAAATTGCTTGTAAACTGAAGGTTTTTGCAAAACAGAAGCCTAGTGTAGCACGATGAGCTATGCAAGAAGTTTGAAAATTGAATAAAAGAAATCTAGTGAATATAAAAGGAATAAAATGAATATGAAAAGCATTTCTGAAACCATGTACGTTATCAAGGGCCATACATGTTTCATTAATGCTGATTCTACGTTTCTGTTTACACAACTGTAAAATGTATTGCAGAAACAATGTAAATGGCCCGACGTAGAAGAAAAGACAAAGTGGATCAAATACACAAAAAAATCAAACATGAATATAAAATATGCTGTTACACCAGCTTGTGGCTAATTATTGAAATGAGGATGCAAAGTATTATAAAGTAATATCAAAAGAATATAATGAAAATAAAATGAAAATATATCTACCCCTAGTACTGTGGTACTTCTGGAAAAGCATGTGTATTACCAATCATCTCAGAACAGGTTACAGTGAATTTTTTGTTACTGACTAAGCAGTTTTCTCAAAGCAGGTTAAAGTGAATTATACGAATAGTTTAACTGTTAGAAGAAGACATGGAGTTTATGAATTATTTAGAAATGCTAGAGTATGATCTGTCAATATGTTGCTGTAATTGTTGCAAGTTTTTGAATTTAAATTTAAAATGTGTTTTAATAAAAGAAAAAATAAGATTGGGCGGGTAGTTATTTTTGATGACGGTGTTGATGAATTTATGAAGATGTTCTTTGTAGTAACAAGGTGTGCTTAACATTTTGATTCTTAATAACTGATTATTAATAATATTTCTATATACAGATTTGGAAAGATTGGAAGAGAAATGTTGAAGTTTATTTACTTTGAAGTTATAAGTTTCTGTTTTGTCATAGATTTTAAATTGTATTGTATTTGCATTTTTAATTGTTAAACTAACGTCTAGAAAATTGATCCAGTTGGATGTATATACATTTTCAATGAGTTGTAGATTAGGTGGATAGAAATCAAAATTTAATTCATTGGCCTCATTAGTAATTCCAATAATAATAAGATCATCAATATATCTGTACATTATATGACTGTTGAAAGGGTTCTGATTTTCGTAAAAATGTAGATAAAGGTTGACCAGTATGGTGGATGATTTACCTCCCTGTGGGATTCCTTTATTTAATTTGTATATGCATTTTTCTTGAACTATATACTGTTTGAACAAAATGAATTTTAATAAAGTTTTGAATTTTGGAAATGATATGTTTTTTGCTTGAGTGAATTGTTCATATAAAAGTAGTATGACTATAAATCATTAATGTCTATATTATTAAATAGGTCTTTGAAATCAAAAGTTTTTACATCATGTATGTAAGGGATTAGTTTTATTTTATTAATTAGTTCTATACTATTTTTGATTATATGTGTTTTTTGTACAGTAAAATAATCATAAATTTGATTGAGTATGATTAGAAATTGTTTGTAAGCTGCATTGGTATATGAATTAAATCCTATAGTGACTGTTCTAAATGAAATAGGTGTTTTATGGAATTTAGGTATGAGTACCAAGTAAGGAAAATTGAGATTGTATTTTTGTTTAGGAAGTTTGTAGTAAGCTATTATTTGTTTATTTATAACATTGATATGAGTGTATAAAGGAGTTAAAGAAAGAGAGGTACTGAGTTGCAATTTAAGCTCGTCCAAATAAAATTTTTTGCAGATAAACGCATAATTACTGGATGCCTTGTCAACATATATATATATTTGAAAGACATGTGTGAAATTTCATACCACTGCTAAAATTTAAGTATTTTAATCAGGGCGGCTGAGTATACCTCTTGGGGGGGGGATTAGCCCCCTCTGGCTCCCTCCTTAAATTGAAGTAAATTTGTATTTAAAACATTTTTCTAACTGACAAAAGGGAAAAAATATTACACCTTTAAACAAAATGTAATGTTTTTCTGTGAGGGTCCCTTGTATAATTTGGGATTCAATTCTTTAAGAATATTTTTACTTTTTCATACTATGTAAGATAGTACAGAGAAAGTACTGTTTTCAAGATAAGTTTCGGATTTGATATTTGCATGCAAAATATATGTTACCTCTTGAACACGTTTTGATTATTTTGGAGTGATGTCTGTTTGTGTGTGGTCGTTTTCTTGTGCAAACGATAGCGGCCACAAGTTTTAATGGATTTTCACGAACTTTATTCTGCTTTATTATCAAAATATCTAGAGCGCGATAGAATTTTGTTTAAATTCGAGCTAAAACTTCGAAATGGTTTCGAAATTTTATATTTTTTTAACATGGCAGAAACATGGCATTTGCTTTGTTAAATCTTTGGCACAACATTTTCTGATCGACTAGCCGGATTTCTCCGGAGATTGTTCAACAGTTACGGTGTTGCTCCTACTGCAAGTTTTAAAAGGACATTGAAAAATCGGGAAAAATTGAAATTGTTTTCATCTTTCTCTTTTTTATTTTAACATTTTGAGAGCCAAGGATTTATTCTGATTCGTAACGAATAAATAAGTAATAGAAGGTTATTCTGATTCGTAACGAATAAATAAGTAATAGAATATTATTCTGAATAGAATGTTCTTTTATAGAATGTTATTCTGATTCGTAACGAATAAATAAGTAATAGAATGTTATTCTGATTCGTAACGAATAAAAAAGTAATAGAATGTTATTCTGATTCGTAACGAATAAATAAGTAATAGAATGTTATTCTGATTCGTAACGAATAAATAAGTAATAGAATGTTATTCTGATTCATAACGAATAAATAAGTAATAGAATGTTATTCTGATTCGTAACGAATAAATGAGTAATAGAATGTTTTTATGATTAGTAACAAATAAAAAGTAATTAATTGAAAGATATCTGGGAATTGGTTAAGAATATAGGCGTAGCCAAAGGATCTCAGAAAGAGGGAAGGGGGTATGAACAAAAACTGGATTGTTAGATTTCGTTTTTCGATATGAAGCTAATAGAGAATTAATCTAATATTTATTTTAATGAAGGGAGGGGGGGGGGGTTATGCCTCCGTTGCTTATACCACTGTTTAAAAATAATTATATTTTGATTGATGAGTCGAAAGGAAAGTTTGTGGTTTGAAATTAATAGAGCAATAGATGGAATAAAGTAATGCCACAAGAGTGTTACAGTGTCTTATCTTCAAATATTTCACAAATAAACTTTATATTAAATTAAATTAAATTAAATTAAATTAAATTAAAAGAGATTCAAAAGTTGGTCATTTAAAATTTTGTTTCATTATAATAACGATATTTTGTAGTAGTTAAAAAAAATAGTTGAGTACATACACCCTTCCACTCCCGCTACACCTCTTCTGGGTACATCATTTTTAAGTCTGTTCTGTCTGTTAAATTTCAAAATAATCGGTTTTACACATGGATAAAAAATGAACTTCGAATACACAGAATTTAATTTGTAGGATAATATGACATCTTAATAGATAAACTATTCCATTTAAAACTGACAAGCACCTGTAAAATATAGCTGCATGTTTACAAATGTGCACATATACTCGTATGTGTGTGTGTGTGTGATTGCACACACATTCCAAAGCAGCAAACGTCTGCGGTATGAAATTAATGGAGCAATAGAAGAGACATTGTCACGCCGCGGCAGTGTTGCACCTTTTCCGCTTATTGTGCGCACTCTGTAAAAGTGTCCCCTCTAATATTTTTTTCTTCCTTTTCCTCTTTTGGGACACGATATGAAACGGGTTTACCATATTTGGCTAATATCAGCCAATCTGGTTAGACTGACAAAACCAGTAAAAATCTTGCGTGACTGTATTCTGGTGCGAAATCCAAGAAGTGGGAAAAGGAACTGCTGTAAAACATTATCTTTAAAATGTATTAATATTAGACTAAATGTTCAAATAATTTGCATTTAACTTAAAAGGGCAGCTATTTTGTTCTTTTTTGTTATGAATATTTTTCTAAGGGACTAGGAGGTGTAGTCCACTTCGACGATAAGAGTTTACAATTCCGTCCCAGTAGCTCATTGGTAGAGAGTCAGCTGACCAGTACGAAGATCTATAATTCGATTCCCAGTTCTTTACAATGGTGCCCGAACAAATCAACCCTGTAGAATAGTGAAAAATTGTCGGAGGTCTGAAAACGACCCTAGTATGGATTCCGTAAACTCTGCTGATTTCAAATTGGGAGGTCAATGATCACGCAAGAAGCGAACCTGCAAGATGGAAATAGCAGCAGGAGGCTAATCTGGTGTAAAAATAGCAGGAGGTGGTCAGTTAGATTGTCATTTGCACGCCAATCTGACATTAGAGAGTGGAGAATGCAAAGTCGATAATAATTCCATCCCAGTAGTTCAATGGTAGATCGTCGGCTAGCAAGTACCATGGTTCGATTCCCGGCTGAGACAGCAAGGGTCTTTACAGAGGTGTCTAGAAGAAGTCTTATGGTGTCTAGAAAAATTCGATCGTTGGTCTTGCTGGATACGGTCCTAACCATGGCCAGGTAGAGAAGAGGTTATAAATCAAATGGGAGAATTCATTGTGCTTTAATCTGTTTTCCAATAGGAGCCCTATGGAGAATGAATACGATTTTTCAGCCAATATACGGCGTGTTTGTGGGTGGGTGGGTGGTGGTGGTGGTGTGTGTGTGTGTGTGGGGGGGGGGGTGTACGAGTTACAACTCCCCTTCCCAGCTCAAATATAGAAAATAAAAAGTTTTCGGATGTCTGAGGAAAAATCTAAAACTAGAAATCAAAGCTAAAAAGTAAAAAAATATATATATTATGAGAAAAAACAAGTTTTTTTCGCAATACAAAAGTGGAACACGGAAAAAAAGAAATAAATTTTAATCCCGCACGGTACTGAACACAATTGAGGGATGTGGCAGATTTAATTTAAAGCAATTGGGGCGATTCCTCAAGTCCTAATTCAGCTAAATAATTATATAACTTTGGAAACAAACACAGCTATACAGCTGGGTAAGTTAGATATTGATATAGGAAAATAACTATGTGCTATCAGATGAATGTGACTGCAGCGCCCCCTAGTTTCAGAATTTGGAACTTAGACCTCTTATCTTGTAAACGATAGGAGATATGAGAAAAAACTATATTAGAAGTTGTAGGGCATCCATGGATTAGTAGGAAATGACATATGTTACAGAAAGGTGGTGCAATAGAAGACTATAAACACTAACTTTTCGGAAGTGGATTACTGTCATTGTCGCAGTAAAAATCTCACAGACAAACCTCATACTACAGGGGGAAATTTGAATCAGATTAAAAGTAACCACTGCTGCATTAAATACTAACAATGCAAAATGCACTCAATTTTCTTCACAGAAGAGTATCAATTTTCTTCACAGAAGAGAAGAAAATGTTCGTAGGGAAAGTAAAGTCATGTGTTGTCCACATCATATTTATCTTTTTTTATTAATCTTTATAATCGTTTTACTTATTAAAAATCAAAGTGAACTCACAAAACCCTCCTTAAAATAAAATATCTAAAAAATTTCTGGTGAATGTTTTGAAATATTTACTTTTAGTTAGCGAGAATACAGGACATCAATTTTAGTTTCGTCATGAAATTCGTCAGTGGAGAATATTGGCGAATTTCCATGACAGTTTGGCCCGATTTCATTGAGAAAAACGTGGAAACCCTGGCATGAACGATGACCCAGACCATTGTGGGGCCCCATTCTCCGATTCATAAGCGACCTCGGCAAAATTCATTGCTGGGCCCGTCACAACTGTTCACACTTGGGGAAGCACGCTTACCAACAATCGTAAACACGGAGTTCGCTGATGTGAATGCAGTATTGCATCGGCAGATAATAATGCAATAAAAAAAAAATGGCCACAGCAGGGAGGGGGGATGCTTTTGAGGACGGCCTACCTGCCCTGTGAAGTAGCCGGGTCTGTTTGTAAATGGAACATTTGTTACGAGGTTGTCAAGCGACTGTTGCTTATAAAAGATGCGAATTTGGTGGAGGATAAGGGTGAATAATACCACAATGGACATCGCTTATACTGTGCATCGATTATAAGAATCAGCCGCTTATAAGAAGGAAAATTGCCGATACAAATATATAAATACAAATATCTGGAGTGTAGGGGTTCCATTCGACTTTCTCATGCAATTTTTATTATTTACCTTCATTTTTATCATAATCAGTATCGGGATGCTCAAAAATTTATATCTTTTTTATCAACTTTCGTTTACAAGTTATTTCTATAAACTATATGATAATACCGTCATATAACAAGATGAATAAAGTTATCAGAAAATGCTCTGTCAACTGCAGTACTTGCGCTCCAAAAATCTCTAGATACATCTTAATATTATTAATATAAACCCTTAGGGAAAACGGAATTAAGTTAGCCCCCGTAAATCCCCCCCCCCCCCACACACACACTTATAAGAAAACACACATCTCTCACGTACAGTAAAACTCGCTCTATTTTTAATCAAGAATAAAATTCCCAACAAAATGACAGGGAATATAAAAAAGAATTAAATTTAGTTTTCAGAGATATTGATTGATATTGATGGTGAAATTTTCTTAAAGTCGCCGTTGATGATATAGCGCAAAATGTGTCGCCAAATTCGCCAAATATCTCGTTAAGCTTGCGAGACGGATATTGGCATTTCTTATGTTGTTGATTGTTGAAACCCAGACCGTCCGACCTACCAGAAAGGTGTAAGGTAACTGTTTGGCATTTCTTATGTATAATGTTTCATAGTTTTCTAAAGGATATTTTGTAATAGAAGTTGGTAGGAGTTTAAATGTTTAATTTACTGAAGTCGCCTCCTGAACTCCTAAAGTTTCATCGATGCTTTGGGGGGATAAAAAATAATCTCCTGTATTCTCGCTAACTAAAAGTAAATACTTCAAAACATTCACCAGAAATTTTTTAGAAATTTTACTTTAAGGAGTTTTGTAAGTATAATAAATAAAACTATATATTAAGATTAAAAAAAAATCTGATGTGGATAACACATGACTTTACTTTCCCTAAGAACATTTTCTCTTACTTTTTTTCACAATTTCAATTTTTTCTTCACACTTTTTTTCACAATTTTAAATTAAGTTTAATTGCACAAAATGACATGGATAATTGTTGGAAATTACACTGAATTTGCACTTTTATCTCAATTCATTTTTTATTTAGAGACTGGACTATTTTCAAAGATGTATTACATTCAGCAACTTAATGCATTTTCAAACGGCTTCAGCGCCTCAAAGTTAAAAAAAACTAAAATATCTAGAGAGCGGTTTATCCCAGAGTTATGGGGTCAGTCTTATTCACTTTGTTGTCAAAAATTACACAAAAAATAAGAATATAGTTAATATATTTCAGTAATTTTAATTATTTATTTCAGAGTTTCACGATCTTTGCGGGCCATTTCACAAAAACGATATTATATTTTTCCGAATCATGGCAAAATTTAAGCAACATCAGGATTACCTCAAGGAACTTAACAGCTAAATTTTGAGAAATTTCATCAAATAGTTTGTCAACTACAGTGAAAAACGTCTTCATCTCCTCAAAATTAAATAATCCTAAATACTTCGAGAATGGTCCATCTTACAGTAATAAAATGGGTCTTATTATTTTCGTCGTCAAAAATTACGTATAAAACAAGCATTTAATGGATACATTTGAGCAAATGCAGCCTTTTATTTCAGATTTTGACGGATTTTGTGGACTATTTCGCAAATAATAATAATAATAAAAAAAAAAATGCAGATTCTTTTTTACCCGAATTGTACTAAAATCTAATCAGCTCTACGACAAAAACAAGTGACTAATCTACCAAATTTTGGGAAATTTAGTCAATTAGTTTCTCATCTAAAGTGGCGACATACGATTTGTGACGACCACTAAAAAAAAAAAAGAGCAAGGTTCTTTTTTTCCTGAATCGTACCAAAATCTAATCAGTACCAGGATAACTCGCATGCGATTTACCTACCATGTTTTATGATATTTGGTCAAGTAATTTTTTAGTTAAAACGGATAAATACATTGCACAGACACACAGACATACACACAGACACATTCGTAGACACACTTACACCCAGACAGACATACAGACGTCATGCCAAATATCGTTTTTTCGTGTTTTAGAGGTCTCAAAACGTGTCGAGCCATCGAAAACTCGAGTTGCGATTTTCAACACGATTCTACTTTCCTTATACTTTACAATGTATTGTAGAGAAAGTAATTATATTCAATGTAATTACGCACACGTTATTATATAACTCAGCAGACAACCCATTTCGTCTTTTTGACTTCGAGTTTCTAGATAAAGGGGATCCAGGATATCCTCGCAACAGTTCTACATTGCATTGTACAATAATTTGTGCATAATTAAATTGCTTAATTCTTATTTAATTTTACATTTATTGCAGTGTGTTACTTAAATAAGTATAACAAGAAAGGTCAATCATGCATAAAGCATTGATTATGAAACATTTTCGAACTTCAATGCAATTTTATTTAAACATCTCTAAAATGCGATATATTCCTCGGTAATATTTTTAAAATTATCATACTATTACAATAATTTATTATACTTGAAAATTTCATCGAAAATAAATGAACTTTAATTCAAATGACGTCATCGAAATACAAATCGTCTGGCTTTCTCTATAAAAGCAGCATTTCATTCATAAACTTTTTCCATTCCTTTTATTCATCACAATACTATAATAATTTATTTTATTTAAGAACTTAAAACCATGGAGGTACAAGTAATTTAACTCTATGCTTAAAACTTCATCGAAAAAATCGTTTTCTTCACTGGACTCCAGGAGCTAAATAATTTTGCGTTAAAGAAATACAGCAATTCTTATGCAACTCGTTCTACATCTTTTGGTATTTACATTCTCCATTAGTGAAAATTAGGCTTCGTTGTAGAAATAATCAAAGTTGGATGATCATTTAAACTCAAAACTATTGTAATTGCGTTGTTTCAGTATGTAGATGCACATAATTTAAACAAAATAAAACGGTTTTAGGACGGATACAATACTAAATATGAATTAAAAAAAACTTTAAAAATCACGATTTTGACACAAGATGGATGCCATATTTTATTTTGAAGTGAGTCCTGTGATCTCTTCATATAATGGTCACGTGATCTCTTCATATAAAAGGTGTAATTATTATTTTAATTTCTATTTAAAAAACTACTGGATAATTTTTTTTATATATTTTATGGGATAATTTGAATATTTCCTAAAACTTTCGAAGCAATTTGTGAATTTTAAATTCGCTTAAAAAATGTTTAAAAAATGGGGTCCCATAGGGTTCAATGTCTTTCATTTTTTCAACCCGGGTTCAATCCAAAACTAATTGGGTGATATGATTCATTTATATTCCCATAGGTCCCACAGACTGTCTGAACAACATACTCAAATTTCATTTTGATAAAGTCATTTTTACGGCAGTTATCGTGCTAACGGGCAGACAGACAGACAGAATGAACAAAGTCATAAACACTTTTCAACTATGTTGTAAAGTGTTGATAAAATGTATGTCAAAATTTTATGTGTTGTTTTAAACAGATAGAAAATGTTAAGATTTCGTTTCTGGGAATTTTAAAAATGCCTTGCTTCAAATTGTTACATGATTGGCGACTAAAATGTTGCTATTGTTTTTACTAAAGCATCTGTGTATTTCTCAGGATCAGCTACAGATATATTTTAAATTATGACTGATATAGATTCAATATCGAATTTTGAAGAAAATGGTGACGAGGGTGGTGGATTCACAAAGGCTTTCCCACTTGTAGTTATTCTTTCATTTTTCCGGTTTAAAATTTTTTATTTTATTTAAAATATCTACATCTCAAGGTTAGCTGTAGATAAAGTTTAGATGATGATCGATGTGAATTTTGCATCAAATTCTAGAGGGGGGGGGGGGGAGAGAAAGGGTCACTAAGGATTTCCACTTTTGTTTTTGTTTTCTTCACTTCCAGTTAAAAAAAAAATTCTCTGATGCATCCATTTCTCAGAATTGGCTATAGATACTCCTTAAATGTCGACTGATGTGGATTCTGCATCGAGTTTCATAGAGGATGTCAGGCGATTCACTAAGGAATTCCACTTGTGTGAGTAAATTAAAATGCACTTTACAAAGGATAAGGAAAACTTGAGCAACGTATATAAGCACATATATGACAATAATGCAGCGTACAGCTGTTTCGATGCTACGTTGGATCCCTTTCGTTAGTGAGAGAAAATTGACAAACCCAAATTCAAAAGAAGTATGGCGCAAACATACCCAAGATTTGGATTAAGAGCTTACCTAAGAGAGCCAATCAGAAAGAAGAATAAAAAACAAGTCAGCCAATCCGAAACGAAAAGTAATACACAAGATTTGCGTGTGCCAAAACACAACAGGAACATCCCGGAAAAAAATCCTCCACAACAGGAATAAGACGAGACCTGTCCAATAACTTTGCAAGAAAAACTCCATGAGTGTGGACATTGGGTCTATAGTAAAGTGACCATGCTCAATCGAATAAAAGTGATTGCAGCTTCACTAGCGGAGTATTAAAGAAGTTTGGAACATGAATTTGGCAATAAAGCGAGATGCAAGAAAAATGTCAATTACAAAATTTTAAAGAATTGTGTAGTGAGTGAGAATTGATTATAAAATTGCTACAGAAGGCATTTATTTTACACAGTAGGGTCATTGTCGGATTGTTGTCCTATTCACAAGAATGCTAATATAAACAACACATACATGCACATGAGTCAAATATACATCCTGCTCAAAATGATGTAAGCAAAAAATCTATATATGTAGTTATTAGAAAAATACTTAAAGAATAACTTTGCAATGAAAGGTTCATAAATGTATACGTTGGGTCCATCTATAGTAAAGGGACCATACCCGATCGAATAAAAGGAATTGCAGCGCTCCCTAGTGGAGAATTTAAAAAATCAGAATAAATTAGGAACTCTGCAAAATAAAAGAAAAATTCCAATTATAAAGTTGTAGAGCATTAGTAATAAGTAGGAATCGACCATAAATCTGTATATTCAATAATGCTAAAATAAACAGCACTTGCATCCGTATGAATCAAATGTGCATCCTGCTTAAATTGACCTATGTCAGCGACCATGCTCATATGAATTCGAGAAAGATTAGGACTTCCTGCTTTGACAATCATTGCGGGAGTGCCCGTGTCACAGTCCTTGATGAAACGACTTCTTGCCAAGTATTTACCGCCTTCCATATTACGCGTTTCGTGCATTCGTCGTGTCGATTCCTACTCGTCAGTCAATCCTCTAGAACTTTGTAATTGGCATTTTTCTCCTATTTCGTTTCATTGCCGAGTTCGCTATCTTAACTTTTTTATTTTAATTCTCCACTGGAAGCACTGCAGTCATTTTCATTCGATCGGGCATAATCACTTTACTGTCGATAAGTCTAACGAGTACATTCACTGACCTTTCCTTACATGGTTTTAGAGGTGCGTAAGTACGTTCCCTGTATACATTCTGAGTTTAAAAAAAAATATTATCTCTGAGTTTTCCAAGTTAAGTAAAAACTACCCATGAGGGAATTTTATCTAAAGTGATTCTACTGCGATTATTTTTTCCTCATTCAAACCTTTTCTCTTTTCCTATGGAAGGGAAATCATTAGAAGGAGAACATGCCGAGTCCGCTTTGACGATAGGAGCTTACAATTCCTTCCCAGTAGCTCAAAGGTAGATAATCGGCTTGCCAGTATGGAGATCCGTGTTTCAATTCCCGATTCGAGCAGCAAAGTCCTTTACAATGGCGGTCGAAAAAATCAAGCCTTCTTCTTCTTCGACCCAGACCGTCCGACCTACCCAAAGGTATAAGGTAACTCTTTGGACGACCGGGAAGTGCCACCCAATTTAGACCGGAACCCAGTGAGGGATGCATCTACAGGGGCTGTACCCTCCTTCCTCTACCAACAACCTCTCGGAAGGACGTACACTCACATGTTTAACGTGATCGGACTCCGCGTGAACACGGCGAGAATTTGGGCAGTGGCTGGAATCGGACTCGGGTCCCCCGAGTGCAATCCCCGAGCGCTAACCACTGAGCTGTCGAGCCCCCTGAACAAATCAAGCGTGTAGGTTAGGGCAAAGATGTTGAAGGTCTGAAAACTGGCCATAGTACGACTAGCACGGATTCAGTGGAATCTGGTATATTGAGTCCTGATTTCAAATCGGGAGGTCAATATCTACGCAGGAAGCTAAGGAAGCTGGAAGATAAAATAGCAGCAAGGGGCTAACCTGTCAGATTGCCAGTTTAATCTGACATTAAAGAGAATGTAGAGTCCTTGAGAATAATAGCATGCTATTCCGTCCCATTAGCTCAATATGGGTAGAGCGTCAGCTGGCCAATATATGAAGATCCGTTGTTCGATTTCCGGTTGGGGCAGCAAGGATCTTTACAATTTTAACTAATATATTGCCCTGTTTCGAATATTAACCATGAGGAAACTCCCAGGTTCCGAAACCCTCATAATTTTCAACATACGACGTAGAGATATTAGTTGATTAACCGTGAGGTAATGGGTAAAAGGCCGAGAGGCACTGCACTAGGTCATACTGATCAGATGTAAATAGCTTCGGAATTAACACAGGGGTGTTTCTGTTGCCGTTCTAATTTAAATAACGCAACAGGTGCGGACAGACGTTTCTTGGAGTGAACCCACCCCTTTACTCTATTGATATGCGTCAAACAGTTCGATGTAGCCACACCCAGACATCGCCTGATCGTTTAGGTTATTAATTTCAATCTTTCGATGGTGTTGACATCGATAAAGTTGCAATTAACACACCTGTCTCTTGTTTGCAATGAACTACTTCTGCCAAGCCTCTGCAGGTTCTTTCACCAGTATTTTGCGGATTTTGTGATTAATCGGATGATTACAGATTGATAGAAAGCATTGTTACGCCAGATTTTACTGGTTACGTGTCGCATGATTGTAGTTGACAGATTGGGTTCGATGAGTTCTGTACTTTATTAATGCACCACTAAGCTTTTAGAGAAGCTAAAAGCACGAATTCAAATATAAATATACACTATTGAAATGCGTCTGACCTAAGTCTAGCCATGTTATACATCAGTCAGAATGTCTGTCAGGAATTTACAACTCAAATACAGGGTTTAAACAGTAGTGATGCGAACTTATGCAATGTATCGAAATGTGTGCCGTGAACTCTCGACTTTTTACTCAGAGGGAGAATTAATTTGTACTAAAATTCCCCAGTGCTCGAATCTGGCAATGCCGGATTATGCCACAAAACCTGAGAATGCGCAAGCGCGTGGCTTTTAAAGAAACTGAACGTGTAGATTCAGGAGAAGTAGGAAATTAGAACTCGACAAAATATGTAGTGATGTTTGATGCAGTATTAAAAATAGTTTTCCCTTTGTTAAAATGAGTTATGTGTTTTTGTGTAATTCGTTGTTCTTATTTAACTCTGCGGAATCTTCACCCGGCGTTACCAGATGGAAGTGTTACTTCTATAAAAATAAGTAAGCTTTAAAATATTACAATCGCATTATTTCTCGTCGTCGTCGTGATTTTTTCAAAATGCATCGTTTAGTGATGTAAATACTGTGCCAACATGTACATTGTATTGATACGGTATTTAAGCGCTCTCAACGCTTTTATCGATACTTTAACAATATAATATAGCTCCTCGTATCGATACTGTATCAATATAGTTCCTGTTTGTATCGATACGTATGGAACAAAAAGCGAGTATGATGTCATCGGCATCACCCACACAACACACATGACATGGCATTATGCAAGAAACATCTGTCAATACATTCAATTTAGAGATCATTTAAATCTGAAATAAGCTTCAGTAATGAAAATTGTAAACGTAAACACTAGAAAAGGACTGAATGCACCAATGTCGTCATTCGTTCGAAATAAAGGCGGTGTAACAGATGAAGAGTTCAATTTCTTTTTGTGGAAGATGAGTCGTCCACAAAACATGGGAAATCAATGTGTTCCAAGACATTCTGACTGGCAGGTATTAGTCAGAACGCAAGAGCTGGAATCAGTTCAAAACCTGTATCTACAATTAGCAGTTAGCAGTTCACAATAGCAGTTAGCAGTTCACAATAGCAGTTCATAATAGCAGTTGGTAGTTCACAATAGCCGTTGGCAATTCACAATAGAAGTTAGCAGTTCACAATAGCAGCTGTAGTTCACAATAGCAGTTGGCAATTCACAATAGCAGTTGACAATTCACAATAGAAGTTAGCAGTTCACAATAGCAGTTAGCAATTCACAATAGAAGTTGGCAGTTCACAATAGCAGTTAACAGTTCACAATTGCAGTTAGCAGTTCACAATAGCAGAAATTAACAATTAACAGTTCACAAGAGCAATTAGCAGTTAGTAGTTAATTCACAGTTCGCAGCTAGCAAGTTCACAACGCAGGACAAGAATATGCTAATGTTGCAAGAATGAAGTATGTTCATATAACTCTACACGTTGGAGCTGGTATGAAAGTGTATCATGTTCTGTGGAATTGTGATGATATATTTAAAAATGTCATTCTTCTTCTAGAAGACTTCCATTTCCTACAAGAAAAATTTTCTGTTCTTGGGAGTTTTACTAAAAGTTTTAGATTTGAAGATATAGTTTTTCATATAATAATTTGTGCTTTCTGAAGTCTGAAATTTATCCCTGCTGAAAAGTACTATAATTCTTTCCTGACATACAGCTGAATATTTTGAAGCATTGGGAAGACTACTGCTTAACCACTTCTTGGAATTACATGATGCCATACTTGAACTTATTGCTGTTATCAATACAGAGCCACAATACAAAACTATAGTTTTATGAAATCAAGCTCAATTGAACATTTTTATAAAATGCAAGTGGAATTTATAGAAAAACGTTGGCATGCAAATTTTAGTACGACAATTAAATTTTTTAGTACGACAATTAAATTTTAGACGTTATACATTGATCTTGAATATCAACAAAATATGCCACACAGAGCTATAAAAACAAACAACTTTGATTTTCGGTTAAAAAGCCCGAAAGCTGAATAACAATGTCTTTCATATAGAACAAACGCAACTGTAACTATTCCAATACTTCCCCTATACATTACCATGTATTGTAGGGAAAGAAAAAAGCCCTGAGAGTAGAATTCCTGTAAAGTATTTTACTTTCCTTGCAATACGTGATAATGTATAAGAAAAGTAATGGAATCATGCAGAAAATCGCAACTCGAGTTTTCGACGGATTTACACGTTTTGGGACCTCTAGAATACGAAAAAACTATTTTTAGCGTAACGTTTGTCTGTCTGTCTGTTTAGCTGTGTATCTGTCTGTGCAATGTATGTATCCACTCTAACTCAAAAACTAATGGATCGAATTTTATAAAATTTGGTAGATAAGTCACTTGTGTGTGACCCTGGTGCGGATTAATTTTTGGTATGATTCGGGAAAAAAGAACCTTCTCTTTTTTGCGAAATGACCCGCAAAATCTTATGCATCCACTCTAACTGGAATACTAATTGACCAAATTTCACTAAATTTGGTAGATAAGTTACTTGTAAGATTCTCTGGTGCTAATTAGATTTTGGTACGGTTCGGAAAAGAACGCCCTGCCTTTTTTCACGAAATATCCCGCAAAAATCTAAAACAAGTACGTATGCTCAAATGTATCAATTAAATGCTTATTTTATACGTAATTTTTGACGAGAAAAAGAATAAGACCAACTCCATTATTCTAAGACTAACCATTCTTGAGATTTTTCGCATTTTTGTTATGCCGCCTTTGAAAAAATGCCCAATTACCAAATAGAAACAAAAATTGAATTAAAAGTGCAAATTTAGTGTCATTTTGTGCAATTAAATTCAATTTAATGAATTATTAGAGAAATAAAGAAACAATGAATTTGAGTCTGCAGTGAAAGTCATGTGCTGCACACATCAGATTTTTTTTCTTTTTTTTTTAATTAGGAACAATGGCGTTAAGAAGAAGCAAACGACTGATAATTAACACATGATGAAAGATCTGTTGTCGATATCTCTGAAAGATACGCCGATATGCAATGTTTGGCGAGATAGAGCATCCAATATTTTGTAAGGAAGATAGTTATGTTTTTCAAAGAGAAAGGCTATTTCATAATCGCATAAGAATTAACAACACACTTTCCTCCAATCAGGAAGAAGATTCTAAAATAGTTTACATACTACACGTATGATTACGTAAGCAAAAATAAAGCGGTTTTAGGAAGCATACAACACTAAATGTAAATTAAAAAGAACTTTAAAAATCACGATTTTGACGTAAGATGGATGGCATTGATCATTTAAACTCAAATATATTGTAGTTGCGGTGTTTCAGAATATAGATGCACAGAAATTAAGTAAAAATAACGCGCTTTTAGAATGGATACAACACTAAATATAAATTAAAAATGACTTTAAAAATCACAATAAGATGGATGCGATATTTTATTTTGAGGTGGATCACGTGATCTCTTTTATATAATATGAGTGTCATTATTATTTTAATTTTTATTTAAAAAAACTACCAAATATATTTTGCTGAAACTTTTTTCATATTTTTTATGGGACAATTTGAATATTTCCTAAAACTTTCGAAGCAATTTGTGAATGTTAAATTTGCTTAAAAAATGTTTAAAAAATTAGGTTCCTTAGGGTTCAGTGTATTTCATTTTTACAACTTGGGTTCAGACCAAAACAAATTTTGTGATATTATTCATTATATTCCCATAGGTCCCACAGACCGTCTGAACAACATATTAAAATTTCATTTTGATAAAGTCATTTTTACGGCAGTTATTGTACGAACGGACAGACAGACAGAATGAACAAAGTCATAAATACTTTTCAACTACAATCTTGTATGTTGTAAAGTGTTAAACAATATCACCGCTGAATGTATCGCATTTTAGAGATGTTTTAATGAAATTACATTTCAGTTGGAAAGTGTTTCATAATCAATGCTTTATGCATGAGTGATCTTTCTTGTTACTTTCCTTATATACATATAATGTATAAGGAAAGTATTGTGACGGGGTCGAAAATTCGAATTCGAATTTTTGACTGGAGAACACGTTTCAAGCATCCCTCAACACGAATCAGATGTTTTTGAGGTGATGTCTGTGTGTGTGTGTGAAAGTATGTGTGTGTGTATGTATGTGTGTGTGTAAGTATGTGTGTGTGTATAAGTATGTGAGTCTGTGGAGACGATAACTGACGAACGAATGGACCGATTTGAACGAAATTTGGTACAAAAATTACAATCTATGGATACTGGAAGCTTATTGTTTTTAAACGCAATCGAATGCCCAGAACCGCCCCCCCCCTACATTTTCGGGTGAAACATTGAAAAAATCATCAAAGAATTAAAACCTTTAATAAAGTTCCGCAAATAAACATTTCGTATGTAATTTTTCCTTAGAAAACGATTAATATAAACTTCAGAACGCTAGCATGAACCGTTCTCGAGATATTGCACATTTTTCACATAAATTTATCAAAATGTCCCATATATTAAAAAAAATATTAACTGTTGAGGAGCATGTTCACTTTTCATATGTAATATCATGCAATAAATTGGGTGACATTATTCTCGTGGATCTAGCTCGTTCTATTCACGAGAAAAGATACTTTGAGTAATACTTTTGTATTTGAACGCCAATAGTCATTTATCTGCTGTAAGAATAACTTACTTCTCCGTCTATAACGCTTGGCGAGATTTTGGCGACGAATTTTGCGGAATGTCGCCAACTTGGCAACATTTTTAATTTTTGCCCAATTAACAAAAATCTCGCCAATTGGATAAAAATGACGCTCAATCACTGAAAATGACGACTAATTGAAGAAAATTCAATATCTTGGAAAGAATATAAGTATCTACTATAAGAATAACATTTTTTTTAACTGTAAAAGTAGTAAATACATTGCATTATATGAGGAAAGTCATGTGTTGCCCACATCAGATTTTTTTTACTGTAAAAGTAGTGAATTCATTGCATTATATAAGGAAAGTCATGTGCTGCCCACATCAGATTTTTTATATAGATATTACTGTATTATTAAATATAATTTAATTTAAAAATCATTCTCTATATATTTCTTAGAATGAAGTCTGTCAATTATTTTTATCTAGATTCCCAAATTGAGCTCTCCGAAGGAAGCATTTAAAATGGTATCAAGCAGAGCAGCTGTCAGTAAGTACTAGTTGCATATTGTTATAGCTAATATTTAAGACTGTCCAAGACTGGGAAGTAAATGCTCTCTAAAATGTAAATTCTGTTTATTTTTGTTATTTTGTTTATCAATGTATGACGCCTAGATTCGAAAACAGTTGTCGTAATAGAAAATGCGCTCACTTATATTTAATCTCGTGGTAAATATGTAAAGAACCTTGCTGCCCCAACCGGGAATCGAACCCTGGATCTTCAAACTGGCCAGCCGACGCTTTACCGTTGAGCTACTGGGATGAAATTGAAAATTCCTATCTTTGAAGTGGACTCTTTATTCTCCACCCTGTAATGTCAGATTGGGGGGCAACTGACAATGTGATTGACCCCCTCTTACTATTTTTACCTCAGGTTAGCCTCGTGCTACTACTTTTTTTTACCCAGGTTTGTATCCTGACTGGTCTTTATCCTCTTAATTTGAAATCTGCGCCCAATTTTCCAGAGTCCACTGAATCCGTATTAGTCTTACTACGGTCACTTTCACTGGGTAATACTGCTTAAAAAAAAAAGCTATGTTAACTGTTTCTATTTTCTCAACTCTACATTTTTTCTTTTGACCCTTTTTATTTGAATTTTTTCTAAATTTTCTTTTCTAAATGTTATCCTAAATTTCTTAAATTTCTGTTTTTGTTTTCCATATGCCTACATTCCTTTCCTTTTCCACATATTTTCTTTTTTTATATATTTTCTAAATTTCACTTTTAAATTTCTATTATTTTCTTTAATTTTAATCTATTTTTCAGTATGTTAATATACCTCACTCTAAATTTTATTTTTCAATGATCTTTTTATCTATATTCGCAATAACCCTTTTCCCATTTTTGAAAAATGGACGTACTTGTCAAGTTCAAATATAAGGTAAAATTGTCTGTTTAACCACACTATTTTTCATCCATTGTTGTCTTTTTAGATCTAAGTAAATGTTCGTTTGGCGGGATGGTAGACCTTGTGTGCCTCCTGAGTGCAGGAGGTATCCTTTCCCGGCCGTGCAGCTAGCTACTCTAAACCCACTATGTGAGTCGCACGATCTGGGGACTTCAGACCTCCGATATATTTGCACTAACCTACAGGGTTGATGTGTTCGGGCACCATTGTAAAGAGCCCTGCTGCCCCAACCGGGAATCGAACCCTGGTTCTCCGAACTGGTCAGCTGACACTCTACCGTTAAACTACTGGGACGAAATTGCAACCTCTTATCATTGAAGTGGACTCTGTAGATAGTATACGTGTGCAAAGTTTCAGCTTTCTAGCTAATACTCCTGAATATACAGGCTGGAGCAACAACGGCCATCTTGAATCCCAATTGAAGCGGAGGCTGTACATGGTGAAGAGTGTTTTACTTTCTTCACGTTTTCTCAGGACCTCTACAAAATCAAAACAGTCTAGACTATTTTCTTCTTCGACCCAGACCGTCTGACGTATTCGAAGGTGTAAGATATCTGTTTGGACGACCGGAAGAGTGCCACCCAATTGAGACCGAAATTCAGTGGGGTTATATCCACAGGGACCGCGCCCTCCTTCCCCTTACCACCAACCTCTCGGAAGGACTTACAGACCCGTATATTTAACGTGTCAGAGCCGGGAATCGAGTCGTCCGAGTGCAATCCCCGCTCTAACCGCTAGGCTGTCCCATCCCTAGACTACTTTCTTGAATGATGGGTGTAATTTTTTTATAGTATCACCTATTTTACAGCTAAATTGCGTAACAAATATCAGCCATGTAGTGCACGCCAATGAAATTGCACAGGCAGACGATAACTGACTAGATCGGTTGGCGTCAAAATGGCGGGTGCGTCAGCCTGCATGTTGGAGCTTTACTCCTAGGTCATGGTCCGTTGTCGCTCAACTGTAAGAGAAAATACTTTTAGACTCCCCACTTTTATGACTGTTTTCAGGTTAGAAACCAAAAATCCGGCTCCGTTACATTCTATCTCGTGGTGAATTGTATAAGTGTATGAAATTCAGACTTGTAGTCTCATCATGGGGTTTCCAGGGGGTGGGGGTGCAAAGCCAAACCCACGTCAGATAATTATTACATAGACAGATAATTATTACATTATTACATTTACTTTCTCTCATTTAAAAAAGTCACTTAATTGGAAAACAACATTTACAATAACCAACTTGGTCGGTTGGTATCTCGAAAGTCCAGGACGACCGACTCGTCCAAAGACATAGAGCAGCAAAATGGGCGGCCGGGAAAGGTCTATTCGTATGTGAAAGCCCCAGGCCGTACGGCTCGTCCAGAGGACTTGGAGCAACAAGATGGACGACCGGTGGTCTATTCGTATGTTGTTGTTGTTGAGACCCAGACCGTCCGACCTACCAGAAAGGTGTAAGGTAACTGTTTGGACGGCCGGGAAGTGCCACCCAATTTAGACCGGAACCCAGTGGGGGAGGCATCCACAGGGACCGTACCCTCCTTCCCCTACCACCAACCTCTCGGAAGGACGGTCTATTCGTATGTGTCATTTCTCCTGTTATTTGCGTACCGACAATAACTTATATAGCAAAACATTACTGTGCTTCTTTAAAAACATTACTGCCAAAATATTTAAACTTTATTTCAGAGAATTAAATGTTCAAAATGATTCAACACGTGGTAATGTTTATAATTGAAGACACGCAGTGATATTCTCTGAATAGACCTCTGAATAGATGTTACTGAAATGTCCGGGTCGCTTAATCTTGGCAACAAATTTGGTGAACTTGATGATGTTCGAAATTCTAACCCATTGGTCAAGAATCTTCCGTGTCATCTATTGTCTTCTGGATTTTTTACGAGATCTGGGTTTTTTTTCCTGGCTGAATAAGGAATTTGGGAGCGAAGGTGGTCTACGTAAAGAAAAATTGCCCCCCCCCCCATACACACACACATTGAGTTTATTTAGGAATAATCGGCCTCAAACCGGAACCCTGTTTTTTTACGGGCTCCGGTGTTTGACGCACGTTCTTTCGCCTGTGGTAAAAATAAAGAAATTCTAAAAATAATACTCGAGATTTATGAGGATTTATTTTTCAAATTTTATTTAAAATAAATATTTTTATTATAATTGAATCTTTAGGTATTGGATTAAAATAATACAGCATCGCAATCTGAAAATGTATATAAAATATACGACATCCATCAAACTTGAGGTGCAAAATAATATTATGTATTATAAAGAAACCAAATAGCATAGTGTCCACGTTTATTATTAGTGTAAGACTCCTGAATATACAGTGTATACAGCATGGGCATATGACGCCACACGGACCATTTTGCCCTTACGCTTCCAAAGCAAAATACTTCCTTAGCAGTATGGGAATTTTCATTGTTTCTGTATTAAAAACGGTTACTTTAGAAGCTTACAATCGTTTAGCCTCTCATTTTAGTAGGATATATCTCAATTTATCTTCTTGGATGGGTATTTTTAATGAACAGGAAAATAAAATATTCATTTTTAACACTTTACAACAAAGTTGAAAAGTGTTTATGACTTTGTTCATTCTGTCTGTCTGTCTGTCTGTCTGTCTGTCTGTCTCTCTGCCTGCCTGTCTGTCCATTAGCACGATAACTGCCGTAAAAATGGCTTAATCAAAATGAAATTTTAGTATGTTGTTCAGAAGGTCTGTAGGACCTATGAGAATATAAATGAATAATATCAACCAATTAGTTTTGGATTAAACCCGGGTTGAAAAAATGAAATACATTGAGCCCTATGGGACCTAATTTTTCAAACATTTTTTAAGCGGATTTAAAATTCACAAATTGCTTCGAAAATTTTAGGTAATATTCAAATTGTTCCATAAAATATATAAAAAAAAATTCAGCGAAATATATTCAGTAGTTTTTAAAATAAAAATTAAAATACTAATAACACCTCTTTTATGAAGCGATCACGTGACCACGATATGAAAAGATCACGTGACCCACTTCAAAATGATATATGGCATCCATCTTGTCTCAAAATCGTGATTTTTAAAGTTCTTTTTAATTCATATTGAGTGTTGTATCCGTCCTAAAACCACTTTATTTTTGCTTAAATTCTGTGCATCTACATACTGAAACAACGCAATGACAATATATTTGAGTTTAAATGCTCATTCAAATTTGATTATTTCTACAACGAAGCCTATTTTTCACCTATGTAAAATGTAAATAGCAAAATATGTAGAATGAGTTGTATTAGAATTGCTGTATTTCTTTAACACAAAATCATTTAGTTCATGGAGTCTGCATAGCTGATATGAATGAAATATTTATTGATGTTACAAAGAGAAGGACGATTTTTTTCGATGAAGTTTTACGCATAGAGTTTAATTACTTGTAGCTCCATGTTCTTCATTTTTATGTAAATAAATTATTATAGTATTGTGATGAATGACATGAATGGGAAATTATTTATGAATGAAATGCTGCTTTTATAGAGAGAGCCAGGCGTGTAATTTTTTCTATGACGTCATTTGAATGAATTTCAGTTGTTTTCGATGAAGTTTTCAAATATAATAAATTATCGTAGTATTATGATAATTCTAAAACTATTACCGAGAAATGTATCGCATTTTAGAGATGTTTAAACCAGGCAATTTATATTTCAATGCCGTCATTTGAATGAAGTTCATTTTTTTTTTTATGAAGGTTTAAGTTTCCAAATACAATAAATTAATGTAGTATTGTGATAAGTTTTAAAATATTACCGAGGAATGTATTGCATTTTAGACATGTTTAAATAAAATTGCATTGAAGTTGGAAAGTGTTTCATAATCAATGTTTTAAGCATGATTGATCTTTCTTGTTATTAAAATATATACACGAGTTTTTTTAAAGAAAAATCGTTCTGTATCTTTCCCTTCTCGCTCGCATATACTTTGCAGAACTTGATAGTCAATGTATACACCTTTAGAACGCTAGTGAGTACTACTGTAAAAATGAATAGTAATGTGCATTCACTTAAAATTACTTAAAAGTGCATTTTAGCAAATGAAATCTTAAAATATTGTTATTCAAGTATTCTAAATAATTTATTTTCGTCACAAGGATAAATTTCGACGTTTAATGGGTTTAGTTTCAATTTTTATGGGCCATCATCGTTCGTTTAGCATGGCACGTTTTGGTAAAAATAATACCCTTGTGCCGTTATGTTTCTGCGCATTCTACTACGCAGGTTGTTTATTTACGGTGATGCCCATGCTCTTATATAGGAGCCTTACCTTTGTTGCAGTGCCTTTGTGTTAGGAAAAGCTGAGCTTAGTCGAAGTCCCCTCGTTTTAAATATCTACTATAGTGCCATCTAGTGCAGGTCCTGCGAAATATTAGGCCTTAAATCAAAGATGTCATTTTAAATCTCTAAAGCATATCAGATATTAGTCTCTCAAAATTATTTTGTACGTTACTGTCACATACGTAATAAGGATAAGGTGTTTAACACTTTACAACATAGTTGAAAAGTGTTTATTGCGCAAAATAAGATTGCATTTTCACTTTTAATTCAACTTTCGTTTTTAACACTTTACAACAAAGTTGAAAAGTGTTTATGACTTTGTTCATTCTGCCTGTCTGTCTATCTGTCTGTCCGTCAGCACGATAACTGCCGTAAAAATGACTTAATCAAAATGAAATTTTAGTATGTTGTTCAGACGGTCTGTAGGACCTATGGGAATATAAATGAATAATATCACCCAATTAGTTTTGGATTGAACCCGGGTTGAAAAAATGAAATACATTGAGCCCTATGGGACCTAATTTTTCAAACATTTTTTACGCGGATTGAAAATTAACAAATTGCTTCGAAATTTTTAGGTAATATTCAAATTGTTCCATAAAATATGTAAAAAAAAAATCAGCGAAATATCTTCAGTAGTTTTTTAAATAAAAATTAAAATAACAATAACACCTCTTATATGAAACGATCACGTGACCATCATATGAAAGTATCACGTGATCCACTTCAAAATGATATATGGCATCCATCTTGTCTCAAAATTGTGATTTTTAAAGTTCTTTTTATTTCATATTGAGTGTTGTATCCATCCAAAAACCACTTTATTTTGGTTTAAATTCTGTGCATCTACATACTAAAACAACGTAATTACAATATATATGAGTTTAAATGCTCATCCAAATTTGATTATTTCTACAACGAAGCCTATTTTTCACTTATGTAAAATGTAAACAGCAAAATATGTAGGATGAGTTGTATAGGAATTGCTGTATTTTTTTTAACGCAAAAGAATTTAGCTCATGGAGTCTGCATAGCTGATATGAAAGAAATATTCATTGACTTTACCGAGAGAAGGACGATTTTTTTGCGATGAAGTTTTAAGCATAGAGTTTAATTACTTGTAGCTCCATGGTCTTAATTTTTAAATAAAATAAATTATTATAGTATTGTGATGAATGACATAAATGGGAAATTATTTATGAATGAAATGCTGCTTTTATAGAGAGCCAGGCGTGTTTTTTCTATGACGTCATTTGAATGAATTTCAGTTGTTTTCGTTGAAGTTTTTAAATATAATAAATTATCGTGGTATTATGATAATTCTAAAATTATTATCGAGAAATATATCACATTTTAGAGATGTTTAAACCAGGCAATTTATATTTCAATGCCGTCATTTGAATGACGTTCATTTTTTTCGATGAAGGTTTAAGTTTTCAAATATAATAAATCAATGTAGTATTGTGAGAAGTTTTAAAATATTACCGAGGAATGTATTGCATTTTAGACATGTTTAAATAAAATTGCATTGAAGTTGGAAAGTGTTTCATAATCAATGCTTTAATTGATCTTTCTTGTTAACACTTTACAACAAAGTTGAAAAGTGTTTATGACTTTGTTCATTCTGTCTGTCTGTCTGTCTATTTGTCCGTTACCACGATAACTGCCGTAAAAATGACTTTATCAAAATGAAATTTTAGTATGTTTTTCAGACGGTCTGTGGGACCTATGGGAATATAAATAAATAATATCACCCAATTAGTTTTTTATTGAGCCCGGGTTGAAAAAATGAAATACATTGAACCCTATGGGACCTAATTTTTCAAACATTTTTTAAGTAAACTTAAAATTCACGAATTGCTTCGAAATTTTTAGGAAATATTCACATTATCCCATAGAACATATAAAAAAAATTCAGTAAAATATGCTAAGTAGTTTTTTAATTAAAAATTATTTAATATAGGGAAAAAAACAAATTCAATTAAATTCTGACTTTGGGATATCCTCCAGAAAGAAAAGAGAGTTATATTATATAATAAATATCTTTCCAAGTGTTTAATCATTTTGCATATAAGAGAGGCTTCACATTTTAAAATAAATTTGGTAGATAACAATTTTTCATTTTTTTTTAAATTTTATGTAACTCTTCATGATATACTTATTTGATGGCATTTTTAATGCACTTTCCTACGTCCTAGAGAGTTAAAATTTGGTACACAGCTTAAATTTGTTGAACATTTTATTCGACAAAAATCTGATGGATCTTTAAATATAGATCATACATTTTTTTCGAAATGGCTTGAAAATAATCCCCGTTCACTTCCATAAATCATTGTTGTAATATTGTTAAAAATTCTGATGTGGACAGCACATGTCTTTCCCTGCAGACTCATATTCGTTCTCTTTATTTCTTCAATAATAATTTGAGTTTATCTGCACAAAATAACAGCCATAAGTATTTTAAATGACATTGAATTTGCACGTTAAACTTAAATTTGGTTCTCATTTGATAGCTGGACTTATTGTCAAAGGTGACGTAGCGAAAACGCGAAAAAACTAGAATATCTCAAGAACGGCTAGTCCTAGAGTAATGGGGTTAGTCTTATTCTTTTTGTTGTCGAAAATCACGTATAAAATAGGAATTTAATTGATATAATTGAGCACACGTAGTCTTTTATTTTTATATATAACGATTTTTGCGGCCCATTTTGCAAAAATAGCCCGTTCCTTTTTTTCGAATCGTACTAGAATAACCTACAAATGATTTATATACAAAATTTTGTTAAATTTGGTATATAAATCACTTGTAGGTTATTGAAATATTATACACCAAATTTTGTTAAATTTGTTCCATTAGTTTTTAGCTAGAGTGGATAAAGGCAATTTCTGCGGCCATTTCGCAAAGAAGGCTGATTCTTTTATTACGAATCGTACTATAATCTAATGAACATCAGGATTTCCCACAACAAATATACCTACCAAATTGTATGAAGTTCGGTCCATTAGTTTTTCAATTAGAGTGGATGTAATATCCACACAGACACACAGAAACATGCACAGATACACCCTTACACACACAGACGTCTTCCTAAAAATAGTTTTTTCGTGTTCTAGAAGTCCCAAAACGTGTAGATCCTTTGAAAATTCGAATTCCGATCTTCGGCACGATTCCAGTACTTTGAGTACATACACATACACACATATATTATCTGTGTATTATCTGTGAATCTAAATTCCGTGCCTATGCAATTACAATAGTTGTGATTTTAAATGATCCCTAAACTTTTATTATTTCTTCATCGAAGCCTAATTTTAACATATGCAGAATGCATATAACTCAAGCGATTGTAAGATGAATTACATAAGAATTGCTGAATTTTTTTCACACAAAATTATTTAGCTCTGGAGTCTGGAATACAAGTTATATGAATGAAATATTCATTGATTTTGCATAAAGAATCAGATGATTTATATTTTGATACAGTTTTAAATATTTAAGTATAATAAATTACTGTAATACTGTGATAATGTAAAAGATATCACCACTGAATGTATAACATTTTAGAAATTTTTAAATGAAATTACATTTCAGTTGGAAAGTGTTTCATAATCAATGCTTATGCATGATTGCTCTTTCTTCTTATTTAGTAACTGGGCATTTTTTCAGAAGTGGCATAACAAAAATGCGAAAAACTTAAATATCTCGAGAACGGTTAGTTCTAGAGTAACTGGGGTTGACCTTATTCCTTTCTTCGTCAAAAATAAAGAATAAAACAAACATTTAATGGATACATTTGAATATACGTAGTTTTTTATTAACACTTTACAACAAAGTTGAAAAGTGTTTATGACTTTGTTCATTCTGTCTGTCTGTCTGTCCGTTATCACGATAACTGCCGTAAAAATGACTTTATCAAAATGAAATTTTAGTATGTTGTTCAGACGACCTGTGGGACCTATGGGAATATAAATGAATAATATCACCCAATTAGTTTTGGATTGAACCCGGGTTGAAAAAACGAAATACATTGAACCCTATGGGACCTCATTTTTCAAACATTTTTTAAACAGATTTAAAATTCACAAATTGCTTCGAAATTTTTAGGTAATATTCAAATTATCCCATAAAATATATAAAAGGAAATTCGGTAAAATATATTCAGTAGTTTTTTAAATAAAAATTAAAATAATAATTACACCTCTTATATGAAGCGATCACGTGACCATGATATAAAAAGATCACGTGACGCACTTCAAAATGAAATATGGCATCCATCTTGTGTCAAAATCGTGATTTTTAAAGTTCTTTTTAATTCATATTGACAGTAGTATCCGTCCTAAAACCGCTTTATTTTTGCTTAAATTCTGTGCAACTACATACTGAAACAACGCAATTACAATATAGTTGAGTTTAAATGGTCATCCAGTTTTGATTATTTCTACAACGAAGCCTAATTTTCACTTATGGCGAATGTAAATACCAAAAGATGTAGAATGAGTTGTATAAGAATTGCTGCATTTCTTCAACGCAAAATTATTTAGCTCATGGAGTCTGCAATATAGCTGATATGAATGAAATATTCATTGATTTTACAGAGAGAAACAGACGATTTTTTCGATGACGTTTCAAGCATAGAGTTTAATTACTTGTACATCCATGGTCTTAAGTTTTTAAATAAAATAAATTATTATAGTATTGCGATGAATGAAATGAATGAAATGATGCTTTTATAAAGAGAGCCAGGCGTGTTATATTTCAATGACGTCATTTGAATAAATTTCATTTGTTTTCGATGAAGTTTTCAAATATAATAAATTATTGTAGTTTTATGATAATTTTAAAAATATTACCCAGGAATGTATCGCATTTTAGAGATGTTTAAACCAGACAATTTATATTTGAATGCCGTCATTTAAATTAAGTTCATTTTTTTCGATGAAAATTTAAGTTTTCAAATATAATAAATTAATGTAGTAGTGTTATAATTTTAAAAATATTACCGAGGAATGTATCGTATTTTAGAGAGAGTTTAAATAAAATTGCATTGAAGTTGGAAAGTGTTTCATAATCAATACTTTATGCATGATTGATCTTTCTTGTTTTTCTTTCTTTTGCTTTCCCTAAATACATGGTAATGCATAGGGAAAGTATTGGAATCGTATCGAAATATCAATGCCAAACAGATCTACACGTTTTGGGACCTCTTGAATACGAAAAATCTATTTTTAGAGAAACGCGTGTATGTGTGTCCAATGCATTTATCCACTCTAACTCAAAAACTGTTGGACCAAATTTCATAAAATTTGGTTGATAAGTCAGTCACTGGTTGGTTACCCTGGTGCTGATTGCATTTTAGTACGATTCGAAAAAGCAGACCCCGCCGTTTTCTGTAAAAAAAGCCCCCCAAAATTATTAAAATCTGAAATAAAAGTCTGCGTATGCTCAAATGTATCAATAAAATTTTTGTTTTATACTTAATGTTTGACAATAAAAAGAAAAAGACCAACCCCATTAGTCCAGGATCAGTCGTTCTCGAAATATTTTAGTTTTTCTCATTTTTGATACGCCGCTTTTGAAAATGTCGATACGATGCCCAAAGAAAACGAAAATTGAATTAAAAGTGCAAATTCAGTGTCGTTTTAAATAAGTGTGCTTGTTATATTGTGAAACAAAACACGATTTAATGAATTAAGAAATAAAAAGAAAAAAAAATAACGTCTGTAGGGAAAATCATGGGCTGCACACATCAGAATATTTTTCTTTTCTTTTACGTTCGTATGTTTTTGCTCTAATATCAGAAACTTAACGATAAGATGCAAATTTTATATTATTTGTTCTTTTAATGAAATGCAAGAATATAGCACTTCCAATACAGATAACTCTAAATTCTGTATTCAGCTGAAATTTTGTCGATATTTTAAAGAAAAAAATCTGACGTGGACAGTACACGACTTTCCCTGCTGACTCATATTCACGTTCTCTATTTCTTCAATAATTTATTATATTGAGTTTAGTGGCACAAAATAACAGCCATAATTATTTTAAATGACAGAATTGGCACTTTTAATTCAATTTTCGTTCTCAGTTGGTAATAGGATTTTTTTTTTTAACGGTGGCGCAGCGTAAATGCGAAAAAAAATGAAATATCTTGAGAACGGCTAGCCCTAGTGTAATGGGTGGGGGTTGGTTCTATTTATTTCACTGTTAAACATTATGCATAAAACAAACATTTAGTGGATATATTTGAACATACGTAGTTTTTTATTTTAGATTTTGACGATTTTTGAGGGTCATTTTGCAAAACAAAAGCAGGTTACTTTTTTCCGAATCGTAACAAAATCTAATCAGCACCAGGGTAACTCACAAGTGACTTATCTACCTAATTTTGTGAAATTTGATATGTTAGTGTTTCAGCTAGAGTGGATACAGGAAATTTTTGCGGGTCATTTCGCAAAAAAAAGCAGATTGTTTTCTCTCGAATCGTATTAAAACTAATCAGCACCAGGGTCACACGCAAGTGACTTACCTAATTTTATGAAATTTGGTCCATTAGTTTTTCAGTTAGAGTGGATATATACATTGCACAGACACACACACAGACGTCATGCTAAAAGAATCTTTTTCGTATTCTAGAGGTCACGAAACGTGTAGATCCGTCGAAAACTCAGGTTGCGATTTTCAGCATGATTCCAATACTTTCCCTATATATATTACCATGCATTGCAGGGAAAGTAAAATGCATCTTCGAAATTTTGACTCCAGATTTTTTTTATTTTAACACCATTTTGTAGCCTAATAAATTATAAAATAATGGGTATCTATATCCCCTCTATCATACTGTGGGCAGCACATGACTTTCCCTGCAGACTCAAATTCATATTTACTTTATTTTTCTAATAATTCATTAGATTGAGTTTAATTGAACTAAATAACACTAAATTTGCATTTTTAATTCAATTTCTGTTTTTATTTGGTAATTGGATATTTTTCCAAAATCGGAGTAACAAAATTGCAAGAAATCTCAAATATCTTGAGAACGGTTAGTACTAAAGTATAATGGAGTGTGTTATATTATTTTCCTCTTCAAAAATTGCGTATAAATCAAGAATTTAATTGATACATTTGAGCAAACACTACATAGTCCTTTTTTTTTTAAAACTTGGCGATTTAGGTGGGCTATTTCGTAAAAAAGACAGGTTGTTCTTTTCCGAATCGCACCAAAATCCTATCAGCACCAGAGTTACCCACAAGTAACTTATCTACCAAATTTTAAGAAATTTGGTAAATTAGTATTTTAGCTAGAGTGGATAAATGAAATTTTTAAGGGCCATTTCGCAAAAAAAAGGCGGGTTTAGTTTTTACGAATCGTGCCAAAAACTAATCAGCACCAGGGTTACATCCAAGTGACTTACCTACCAAATTTTATGAAATTTTGTCCATTAGTAGTAGAAGAGGAAGGCCGGTTCACCGACGAAGGCGGAATAATGCGGAATGCGGAATCCAAGATGGCGGCCATTCCGCCTTCCGTAATCCTGGACGGGGGTGTAAAAAGGGGGAAAATGAAAAAAGGTGGGGGTAAAAATTTTTGGAGAAACTTTTTGTCGGGTGGCAACGATATCGTAGTCTTGTACGAGGGGTTCAGGGGGAAATAAATTTTTTGGAATGAGTTTTTCCAAGTATGGGAGAAACTATTTTGAGGGTGGCAACACCGACGAAGGCGGAATGGAACCATCAGCGCCCCCTAGCGGCGAAAAGTGGAATTATGGGATGAAATTGGGGATTTTTTTTTTATTGGGTTGCCATAGCAACACCTGTGGGGGAGAAACTTTTTTCAGGTTGGCAACACCGACGAAGGCGGAATGGAACCATCAGCACCCCCTAGCGGCGGAAAGTGGAACTATCGGGGATAGAACTTAGAAATATTTTTTTGTTTGGGTTGCCTTAGCAACACCTGTGGGAGATAAACTTTTTCGAGGTGGCAACAGCTGCGAAGGCGGTATGGAACCATCAGCGCCCCCTAGCGGCGAAAAGGAGAATTAAAATTGGGATTTTTCTGATAGTTGGGATTTTTTTCATTTTTCTAAATGAATTAATTAAGTAATGAATATCCGCATGCTAGGAGCGTGCCAAGAGCATTGTTATTACATGTCGAGGACATACCAGGGGTATACTAAGGGTGTACCAAGGTCATATCAATATCCCTCCGCCTTCTAAGAAAAGAGTGCTCGCCCTATTTGTAGGTTAAGGGGTATACCAAGGTCATCTCAATATCCCTCCGCCTTCTAAGAAAAGAGTGCTTATCCTATTCGTAGGTTAAGGGATATACCAAGAGCATGCTAAGGTTCTTACACTATCCCTCCGCTATATCGCGGTTACGAAGTGAACTGCGAGAATATCGTATGGTGAGATACTTGAGAATCTTGTATGATGAAGGGAAATAACATTTCGGGAAATAATATATCTGTACTTACTTGAATTTTACACGTTTGTAATTTTTTTTTTTTTTCAAAAAATGTGGTAATGGGAAAAATTAACATTTTGTTAAAATGTTCCAAAACCGTAAAAACGTAATAAAAAATGTGGTAATGGGCAAAATTAACATTTTGCGTCTTTTTTTTGAAAATGTTAATTTCTCTATGGGAATTAACATGGGTTTTCACACTTTTGTCATTTTTTTTTCAAAAAATGTGGTAATGGGAAAAATTAACTTTTTGCACAAAATGTCTCAAAAACGTAAAAAACTAACAAAAAATGTGGTAATGGGCAAAATTAACATTTTGCGATTTTTTTTCAAAATGCCAATTTCTCTATGGGAATTAACATGGGTTTTCGCACTTTTGTAATTTTTTTACAAAAAAAATGTGCGTTTTTACAAAAATGTCACTAAAAATGTGGTAATGGGAAAAATTAACATTTTGCACAAAATGTTGCAAAAACGTAAAAAAACAACAAAAATGTGTGTTTTTTACAAAAATGTGATAAAAAAGCGAGTTGTAGAGTAGCAGAATCGCGTGAATTGGGTGTATGGGAATCTCGAGAATCTCGGAGGGTTTAAAGGGTGTGTTTTCCCAATCATTTCGGTCTTGGAATTAAAAGAGGTCGGTCAGGATGAAGCGAGTTAGATTTTGTGAGGAGGTATACATTATAGAGGTACCCAAAAATGAAGATCGCAAGGGATTCTGGGAAATTGACGCCCAGCGTTTCAGAGAACGCATTTTAAGATTTGGCGTTATTTTTAAATCTGTATATAAAAGAGGCGAGAAGAGCGATTAAGTTTATTTAAAGTCATGTCTTCGAGAGAGGAGGTTATCGTGACGTGTGTCTATCTGATAACTGTTTTAATAGTATACATTACAACGGAAGTTTTGATTGATTTAAATATACCAAGGGATTTTATTCTGCATTTAAACGAATCTGTGAATATTTCCATGTTGGAATGATGGATGGAACCTACCAAGACCCCAAGCACCCCGCAAGTTTCGGTGGAGTGGATAGCATATACCGTGCTCTTCAAGGAAAAGTACCCAAGAAGGAAATTCAGAATTGGTTACAAGGTGTGGATGCCTATACATTACACAAGCCAGTTCAGCGGAAATTTAAAACCAACCGTGTTATAGTGTATTCTATAGATCAGCAATGGCAAGCCGATTTAGCTGATATGTCAACACTCAGTCGACAGAATGATGGATTTCGCTACATCTTAACATGCATTGACATTTTATCCAAGTATGCATGGGCTATACCCCTGAAGCACAAGAGAGGGGTAGATATCGTGAACGCCTTTCAGACTATATTTAAAGAGCGCATTCCAAAATCTCTGCAGACATATCAAGGTACAGAATTTAAGAATCAAAAATTTCAAAAATTACTTAAAGAGCATCATATCAAGTTTTTTACAACGTTTAACACCACAAAAGCATCTGTTGTTGAGAGGTTTAACAGAACCCATAAGACAAAAATGTGGAAATACTTTACCAATCAGAATACTTATCGCTAATTGGATGTATTGGACTTGTTGATGGATAGCTATAATCATACCTATCACTCCAGCATTAAGAAAGCCCCTGTGAATGTGAATTCGGACAATGAACAAGGAGTGTGGTTTACGCTCTACGGTAACCTGCCTAAGGGCGTATCCAAATGTATTTTAAATGCGGGGGACACTGTGCGAGTATCCAAGATTAAAATGACCTTTGAGAAGCGGTACGAAACAAATTGGTCGGAAGAATTATTTAAAGTGAGAGAATGTGTGAAACGAGAACCTGCTGTATACAGAATCCAAGATTTACTAGGAGAACCCATACAAGGTACCTTTTACATGCAAGAACTACAAAAAGTGAGAATGAAAGAGGAATTCCCCATTGAAAAATTGTTAAAGAAACGTTTCAAGAAGAATAAAATGGAATACTTTGTAAAATACCGAGGTTATCCCCACAAGTTTAATCAGTGGATACCTGCCTCTGATTTATCCGCCCTATAAAAGCAAGGGACGCCTGTTTCTGAAATCAGTTGATACGATGAGTTTCTACGTGACACTTCCTAGTGATAGCTCGATGAGCTACTTTCCTGAGAATAAAATTTCACATTTTATTACGAGATTACCCACCCCTATAGAGCTAAAGGGAAGCTGGGAGATTGGAATTACAGAGTTTTTATACCCCCATACATGGATGAATATAACTGCCGAGAACAATTTTATCGGATTTGATCTAGGAGATGGTAAAATGCTTGTACGTAGAATACCAGCGGGATATTACGAAACCATCCCAGACATTTTGAAAGCTATTTTCATCAAAGACCACCAAAACAAGATCTCCTTTCATTATAATCCTGTTACGAAACGAGTACGCATTAAAGTAAAGAACAAAGCGAGAGTGATTTTAGACAAAGGAATGGCCCAAGTACTGGGTTTTAATCCCATGGTGATTGAATCGGACTCTCATTTAGAAACCAGTGTGAAAGGACCCTACGTTGCAGATGTGAACGCTCATTATCATGTACTGTTTGTGTATTCCGACATTGTGGAACCCCAAATTGTGGGAGATGTACTATCACCCCTTTTACGCATAGTGAAAGTGGCCGGAAACGATGGTGAATTGGTTTCTCTAACATTCGACCGCCCCCACTATTTACCTGTGAGTAGAAAGATGATTGACACTTTGGAAATCGTTATAAGGACGCACACAGGCGAACTCACGCCATTTGAACGCGGAGGCTCGTACGTGAAGCTACACTTTCGTCAAAAGTATCTCTCATGATGTATGTGCCTTATGAATGTTGCCAGAAATCTTTTGAAGACTACTATCTTCAGCAAACCGGTAATGGATTGGATTATTATCAAGGATCTGCATTTCAAAAAGGATATGGATTTGGAAGTTTGTTTCGTTCCTTTTTTAGAGCGGCTGTACCCATTCTAAAATCGGGTGCCAAAGCCGTGGGAAAGCAAATATGGCAGAGTGGACTTAATGTGATGGGAGATGTATCCAGAGGAGAAGATTTAAAAGTGGCAGCCAAGCGTCATTTAAAAGAAGCAGGTCGTAATTTAACAGACAAGGCTGCAACCCAGATGAAGACTATGATTGGTTCTGGAAAAAGCAATAAAAAGAGGAAGCGATCCGAGAATCACTTCATTCCCACTTCAGCAAAGAAAGCGAGAACACGAGATATTTTCTCCTAAAGATGTCTATCCATAAAGATTCTTCACCCTGTACCAAGAGCGAATTGGATTTATTCGTGACCCCACCTACTCAGACAGCTATAGAAAAAGGACATTTTATTGAATACCACCCCCTCTCTAATATACGAGATGGAGGCCCCGTGGAATTTAACATATCTGGAAGCGGAGATGAATATATGGATCTGGGTTCTTCCTTTCTATATGTGAAAGCAAAGATTGTGAAATCGGATGGATCGCCTATAGCCGACAAAGAACCCGTGGCCCCCGTGAACTTATTTCTACATTCCCTGTTCTCCCAAGTGGATGTGAGTTTGAATGACCGAGTTATTTCTTCAGCGACCAACACCTATCCCTACAGAGCCTATATAGAAACCCTCTTGAACTATGGAGCCGATGCCAAGAAAAGTTTATTGACCTGTGAATGTTTTTTTAAAGACACTCATCTGAACAATACCAACCCTCTTGCAGAAAAGGATGCTAACGAAGGACTGAAACAAAGATATGAATTAAGCAAACAAAGCCAAACTGTGGATATGATTGGACAGATTCATTCAGACATTTTTCAGCAGAATCGCCTTATATTGAATTTAGTGGACATGAAGATAAAGATGACACGTAGCAAATCAGATTTTTGTTTAGTGTCTAGTGCTGCCAAACCTGATTATAAAGTGATGATAGAGCATGCTTCCATGTTTATTCGAAAAGTGAAAGTGGGCCCCGGCGTGTTACTGGGACATATAAAAGCCCTGGAGAAGCACACGGCCAAGTATCCCATTGACCGCGTTCTGTGTAAGACGTATTCTGTTTCTAAAGGCAGTTGGTCTTTTATGCAGGATAATGCCTTTTTAGGTGTGATGCCCAAAAGAGTAGTCGTTGCCTGTTTAAACAATGCGGGTATGAATAGACAGTATGACTCTAACCCTTTCCTGCTAGGTCATTACAACGTGAATTTTCTATGTGTCTACGTGGATGGACTTCCAGTACCCAGCAGACCCTTGGAATTGAACTTTAACCAAAACAATTATATCCGTGCCTATCATACCTTATTCCCTGGATTTAACCAAGACAAAGGAATTCATCTGACCCGAGACGAATTTGCAAAAGGATTTACCTTGTACGCATTTGATTTATCACCTGACATGTGCGATGGCCCTCATATGAATCTACAACACCAGGGAAATTTACGATTGGAAATCAAGTTTTCGGAAGCTTTAAAGGAAACCATCTCCATTCTACTGTATGCTGAATTTGAAAACGTGGTTGAAATTAACAAGTCTAGACATATTTTGTGTGATTTTGCCAATTAATCATGGAAAGCCAGCAATTGGATAAAGCCCTCTCCAAGAATCCTATAACCAAGGACGTATTTCTGGGGGTTTTTCCGAGTGATTTACTACCCCAAGACATTGTGACATTCCCAGCCTGTTTGGTTGCCAACGTGGATGCTTCGACCGATCCAGGAAGCCATTGGGTAGCCTTCTACATGCAAGATAAAGACTCGATGGAATTCTTTGATTCTTATGGACACCCACCTACAGCCTTTGAAGGACCCCTCTCGGACTTTATTTCTACGTTCCAGCACCAAGAGTACAACCCCATGCCTCTACAAAGCAATGTAACAGCTGTTTGTGGACACTATTGTATCTATTATTTGTATTCAAGATGTCGCGGATCTTCTTTGAAAGACTTTTTATTACCCTTTGTACCCCACGACGTATGTAATGATGTTAATGTATATAACTTTGTAACCAAGCGCTTTCACATAAGTGCACCTTTTTACCAATAAATATGGATGTCAACATACTGTTCTTGTTATTTACGATGGAGTTCCCATCCTTACAACACCCCTTTACTATGGTTATTTCGGGTCCCACAGGATGTGGGAAGAGTTTTTTTGTGCGGGATATGATTAAATACAGGCGGGATATGTTTTCGCCTCCTCCGGACAAAATCGTGTGGTTCTATGGGATCCACCAGCCTTTATACGACGAAATCCCAAACGTTTTGTTTGTGGAAGGATTGCCTAAAAACTATCAAGAGTATCTGGGATTGAATACTCTCTTTATTATAGACGATTTAATGAGTGAATGTGGTAACGATAAGCGATTAACCCATCTGTTTACGAGAGGAAGTCATCATTTAAATCTAAGTGTGGTGTTTATTACACAAAATTTTTTTCATAAAGGGAAAGAAATGCGTGAAATTACTCTGAATGCCCATTATCTGCTACTCTGCAAGAATCGAAGAGACATGAGCCAAATCATGCATTTGGGAAAACAGCTGTTTCCCAGACATCTGCCTTTCTTCCAAGAAGTGTACGAAGATGCTACTCGAGAGCCTTATTCGTATTTGTTTATAGACCTGCGCAGTGAGACTCCAGAAGAGATGCGTTTGCGCACCTCGATTTTACCCGATCAGACACAATACGTGTATAAACTGAGACATTAAACCTTTTTCGAAATGGATAAATGAATACGCATGCGCAGTATTCTCTCAGTTGTGAAGATGACACTCAGCAGGCAACAACAGAAGCAATTACGGCTGCTTCATTCTTGTCCCTCCAAACTACGAAAGACCTTGTTAAAAAAGATTCCTCGTTCCTGTATAAAAGCCATCTGTGAGTGTAGCCTGAATACATTAAAGGGTAATATCCCACTCACAAGCTATCAAAAGAGCAAACTTGGAGCGCACAAGACTGTTTTACGAGAATTGGCAGACAAGCGTAAGCCACTGTACCTGAAACGCAAGCTTATTATTCAGAAAGGCGGTTTTCTGAACTTACTCATCCCAGCAGCCCTCAGTGTAATTACAACCCTTTTCAATGGAACACGCTAAAAAGTATGCCTTGGTTCCTGAAGACTCTTTGTCTAAACATGTTGCTACAGAAAAGTATAGAACCCATTTCGATAAGGAAATGGCTCGGATTCTCAACAGTTCCCTGAGTGAAGATGATAAAGTGAAACTTTATTATGAACTTTTACAAAAGAAAATAAAGATGGATTCTTTCAACACACGTATACGAGTGTCTCTCAAGGAACCTCTTCTGAATACGCAAGTATCGTACAAAGACCTTCTCAATACGCAAGTATCGCACAAGGACCTTCTCGAGAATATGGATACAGATATGGATACAGAGATGAAAATATCCGAAGATGCCCTACCAAAGCAGAACATCTCAAGATATGAAGATATTATTTTAAACAGTGTTCCCCGAGCCATGAGAAACTATGCTAGCAATTTATTGGATATTATAAAAGGCCATCCCGACATTCTTTCATGGAATGAAAAAGGACATATTTCGCATCATCAGCAGTGGATTCCAAAGACTAATATTGGAGATTTATTTAATCTGATATTTGGACAAAAGAAAAGAACTGTAACAGGACAACAAGTGTTTTTAACAGCTTTAGATGAACTGAATATACCTACTCACTTTGTAAAAAACAAAAATTTGTATAATCAGCCTTATACTCCTACTCCACCTAAGGCAGAACCTGTAACATCCCGTTATTTAAAATGGGATAATTATGAATAATAATGAATAAAATAATGATTGATTATAATTACCTGTGTAGTGTTTCCATTCATAATCACCTGTGTATTGTTTCCATTCTTTTAACCAAGTGTGTGTGTGTGTTGGTATTGTATACTACCATTGCATACTACCCATACGAAACAAGTTTCAGTGACGTCACTGAACATGCCCGTTCTTGTCGAGCGGGGGTCACACGCGCGTGAGAAGCGGGTTGCAGGGGATTGGTAGAGCAGGTTTGTTACGTCAGCATGTGGGAGGGGCGAAACGCTGGTGTGGGGGATTGCGTTTAAGATGGGTTACTTGCTCGTTAGATTCTATCCTGCCAAGTTGTATTATTTCTATTAACTACTATCATGGCTTCTTCTCCTCGAATTATTCGATTTGAAAATAATGGATTAAATGTACATTACATTCGACAATTTATGGACCAAGCTACAGCAGATGATATCTTTAAACAGTTGCAAACATTGGACTTTAAAGAAACCAATGTGGTTGTGCATGGACGATCTTATACACCTCTACGTAAAACCCTTGCCTTTGGAGATGCTGATCTATCTTATGCCTTTTCGGGTACCTCTGTTCCAGCCAACGAATGGACTCCCCTGATGCTGGATATTAAAAAACATGTGGAAAAAGCATGTGATATGGAATTTAACTATGTGCTTTTAAACTATTATCCAAATGGTCAAGCTAAAATTGGAAGTCATAAGGATAATGAAAAGGGTTTGGATGCTACCTATGCCATTGCCTGTGTCAGTTTTGGAGCAACTCGTCGCATTATCTTTGAACGAAGCGGTGAACAGTCTATTACTATCCCTTCTAAGCATGGTTCCCTGTATGTCATGTATCCTCCCACGAACGAACTTTACTCTCATCGAATTCCACCTCAGCCTGATATTTCTGAAGCAAGAATTAGCTTAACGTTTAGAAAGCTGGTTTCATGCAATAAAAAGCGTTCCCTGCCCAGTATACAAGAGGACGAGCTTCCATCTCATGACTGGTTACAAGAATATGTATCTAAGAAAGACCCACCTCCTGCGTCCGAAAATATTGGCTTATGGGATCTAAACTGGTGCTACTTTGCAGCTCTGAATAGATTTAGAAATCAATTAAAGATTCATATTCGTGAATTCAAAGAAAACAGAGGACAGTATTTCCCAACACCTCGTGGAATTACCATGAATATCGATACTTGGTACGCATTTACCAACAGTATTTACTCCAACACCAGTTTTGTTGCTAACAACACACTCTTGGTTATGTTTGAAGAGGAGGATTGTATTCTGCAACAACTATGCAGAAATGGTAATGATGGTTTCAGCTTAAAACCCATTTGCATTAAATTAAGTCCTGATCAACTGCAAAGACTTAGAGATTTTATCCCCAACATATCAGATGTTTTAAAAGAAGTTTTATAATGCCAAACAACTGCCATTCAAGAATGGACATGAAGCGGATGACGTCATTGTCTGACTACGTCACGCACCCTTGGCGCCTTTTGCAGAGGGGAGTGCCCTGCATTGGCTACTTTTTTAACCCGCTGTACCACTTTTTGGCGATTTTAAACAGGTCCTACTAGTTTTTTGGCGAGATTTCAACATATCTTTTGGCGAGTGTTTTCGCAAGGACTCTTTACTTTCTGCTAGATACCCATAGAGAGAGGTCGTCGCTGTTAACCATGTCTTGCAAACGTACTTTGTCGAATGCTACGGATGACTCAGCAAAGAGAGTCTGTTCTCAGCGTATCATATTGGATTCATTGCCTCCTACTTTGTTTCATCTGGGTGGTGATATTTTTGCCAGTGTTGTTTATTTTATTGGACAAACACGGATACATATTCGCAAATTTACAACAGATGCTGATGGTAGTCTGAAACCTACAAAGGAAGGTGTTTCCCTCTCCACCACCGTATGGTTTGCTCTTCTTACCGAGTTGGAATCCCTAGTCAATCTCCTGAAAGACGATATGCTGCATATCATACAAAGAGATCTTTGTATATCCCGGCATACACTCCAAGGAGAACCCAAACTGACATTTCAGCGTATGTTTCGAAAGAAAGACTCCTCCTTCCAGTTCGTTCCAGAATATGTGGTTCTAAGCCTACCTGAAACTCTGCAATTGTGTGATTACATCGATGCTATTAACATTCAAGTCCAAGCCAGTGTCATTTCTAATACTTTGGATTATTTCGTGAAACGAGAACTTAACAGCTATTCAGTGTCAGTCAGTGTTTCCAATGGTGATCCTGATAACCCTCAAGGATTTTATGAACTTCGATCTGCTTTATGCATTCATTTAAAAAACTGTTTAATGGAAAAAATATCTGAACTTTTTGAATGTTTTGCCTGTACAGCTGGGTACGACGACGCATCGAGCCACGATTGTGTTTCCTTTACCGAACTAGATAAATACCTACAATACGGACAACAGGCTCTGTATGCTTTGGATTGGTTTTATGTCGCCTACCAATTTACCAGAGACAATTTGAATAATCCTGATTTTGGAGAACTGGTGTTTATCCATGACTTTTTTCAAGTCATTCATATTACCGAACTTTTTCAAACTATTAAAAATCTATGTGCAAAAGAAGAAGAAGAAGAAGAATGTATATATACATATGTAAATATTTATTTATTTTTTTAATAAATGTGTGTTTTTATAACTTTGCCTTTTTCTTGGAAACTACAGATACACCCTTTTCAGGTATTCGCAAAAACTTGGTAAAAAATATTTCTTTTTCAGGTATTATTAGGAAATGCAAAACGCATGGTATACATCTTTGTTTCAGCTATCCAGGATTTTCTTTTTCAGGTATTATTAGGAAATGTAGAAGCATAAGAATTTCTTTTTCAGGTATTATTAGGAAATGCATACGCATAAGAATCTAAATGCAAGTGCACAAAAATATTTGTTTCAGGTATTAGCAACTTGGTAAAAAATAGATTTAAACGTAAATGTAGAAACATAAGAATTTCTTTAAAAGAGGCTCTCCCAGCAGAGAATAGCATTTCGCGATGGTCCAACACAAGCATTCTATGAGTCCGTAAAAAACTGTCCCCCGCCACAGGTGTTGACAATAGCAGCGAGAGCCGTTCTAAACAGTCGACCCAACGACATATAGCCTAAAGTTATAGCCTGGTACAGCACCGCGCTCTGTTAGCAGTATCCCCATCTTTCCCGCACTGACCATACGATGTAACTATCCACATTCACGCGAGGTGGGGAGGGGTAGATCTGTCATCGTGATTTAATGGACTCTGCGGTTTTCTAAGAGATTACCTGTACGGGCTTTTCAGCATTAGTGTAAGAAACCCAATATTCTGAACACTCTTTCAACGTACGCATCGCAGAGAAGTTTTATTCAGATAATTCTTTCTATGTGGTTTCATTTTAAAACAAGGCGCCTCAGAACAGGTTAAGATTGAAAGATACCCCTATGCTAGTAGTACACTTGTAAAATAGCACACGTATTAAACTATGTTGGTATAAAGAAACTCCTATGGTAGTAGTACACTTGTAAAAACATATGCATACAGACATTGGTATCTGCTATTATTTAAACTCCAAGACCGAAAGGATTGGGGAAACACATCCCCTCCTATACACCCAATTCACGCGATTCTGCTACTCTAAAACACCAATTCACGCGATTCTGCTACTTTAAAACACCAATTCATGCGATTCTGCTACTTTAAAAACGCGTTTTTGTTAGTTTTTTACAAGTAAAAAGTATGTTTTTGTGAAAAAACGTTAAAAAATAGCACAAGTGTGAAAACCTATGTTAATTTCCATAGAGAAAACAGCACAAGTGCGGTTTTTGAAAAGTAAAAAACTTACATTTGCGAAAAAATATAAGAAAAAAACTTGCATTTACGAAATTTTGTTAGTAAAAATCGCGTTTTTGTGAAAAAACGTTGAAAAATAGCACAAGTGCGAAAACCTATGTTAATTCCCATAGAGAAAACAGCACAAGTGCGGTTTTTGAAAAGTAAAAAACTTACATTTGCGAAAAAATATAAGAAAAAAACTTGCATTTACGAAATTTTGTTAGTAAAAATCGCGTTTTTGTGAAAAAACGTTAAAAAATAGCACAAGTGCGAAAACCTATGTTAATTCCCATAGAGAAAACGGCACAAGTGTGGTTTTTGAAAAGTAAAAAACTTACATTTGCGAAAAAATATAAGAAAAAAACTTGCATTTACGAAATTTTGCTAGTAAAAATCTCAACTATCAGAAAAACCCCAATTTTAATTCCGCTTTATGCCGCTAGGGAGCGCTGATGGTTCCATACCGCCTCTGTCGCAGAGGCAGAGGTGTTGCCACCCCCAAAAAGTTTCTCCCTTACAGATGTTGCTATGGCAACCCAAACAAAAAAAATATTTCTAAGTTCCATCCTCGATAGTTCCACTTTCTGCCGCTAGGGGGCGCTGATGGTACTGCTCCGCCTTCGCAGGTGTTGCCACCCCCAAAAAAGTTTCTTCCCTACTTAGAAAAATCGCATTCCAAAAATTTATTTCCCCCTCAACCCCTCGTACAAGACTACGACATCGTTGCCACCCGACAAAAAGTTTCTCTAAAATTTTCACCCCCACCTTTTTTCATTTTCCCCCCTTTTACACCCCCGTCCAGGATTACGGAATTCACGCGATGGCGGCCATTTTGCTCCGCGCTCCGCAGATGAACTCTCCTTCCTCTACTACTGATAAGTTTTAAAATATTACCGAGAAATGTATTGCATTTTAGACATGTTTAAATAAAATTGCATTGAAGTTGGAAAGTGTTTCATAATCAATGTTTTAAGCATGATTGATCTTTCTTGTTATTAAAATATATACACGAGTTTTTTTAAAGAAAAATCGTTCTGTATCTTTCCCTTCTCGCTCGCATATACTTTGCAGAACTTGATAGTCAATGTATACACCTTTAGAACGCTAGTGAGTACTACTGTAAAAATGAATAGTAATGTGCATTCACTTAAAATTACTTAAAAGTGCATTTTAGCAAATGAAATCTTAAAATATTGTTATTCAAGTATTCTAAATAATTTATTTTCGTCACAAGGATAAATTTCGACGTTTAATGGGTTTAGTTTCAATTTTTATGGGCCATCATCGTTCGTTTAGCATGGCACGTTTTGGTAAAAATAATACCCTTGTGCCGTTATGTTTCTGCGCATTCTACTACGCAGGTTGTTTATTTACGGTGATGCCCATGCTCTTATATAGGAGCCTTACCTTTGTTGCAGTGCCTTTGTGTTAGGAAAAGCTGAGCTTAGTCGAAGTCCCCTCGTTTTAAATATCTACTATAGTGCCATCTAGTGCAGGTCCTGCGAAATATTAGGCCTTAAATCAAAGATGTCATTTTAAATCTCTAAAGCATATCAGATATTAGTCTCTCAAAATTATTTTGTACGTTACTGTCACATACGTAATAAGGATAAGGTGTTTAACACTTTACAACATAGTTGAAAAGTGTTTATTGCGCAAAATAAGATTGCATTTTCACTTTTAATTCAACTTTCGTTTTTAACACTTTACAACAAAGTTGAAAAGTGTTTATGACTTTGTTCATTCTGCCTGTCTGTCTATCTGTCTGTCCGTCAGCACGATAACTGCCGTAAAAATGACTTAATCAAAATGAAATTTTAGTATGTTGTTCAGACGGTCTGTAGGACCTATGGGAATATAAATGAATAATATCACCCAATTAGTTTTGGATTGAACCCGGGTTGAAAAAATGAAATACATTGAGCCCTATGGGACCTAATTTTTCAAACATTTTTTACGCGGATTGAAAATTAACAAATTGCTTCGAAATTTTTAGGTAATATTCAAATTGTTCCATAAAATATGTAAAAAAAAAATCAGCGAAATATCTTCAGTAGTTTTTTAAATAAAAATTAAAATAACAATAACACCTCTTATATGAAACGATCACGTGACCATGATATGAAAGTATCACGTGATCCACTTCAAAATGATATATGGCATCCATCTTGTCTCAAAATTGTGATTTTTAAAGTTCTTTTTATTTCATATTGAGTGTTGTATCCATCCAAAAACCACTTTATTTTGGTTTAAATTCTGTGCATCTACATACTAAAACAACGTAATTACAATATATATGAGTTTAAATGCTCATCCAAATTTGATTATTTCTACAACGAAGCCTATTTTTCACTTATGTAAAATGTAAACAGCAAAATATGTAGGATGAGTTGTATAGGAATTGCTGTATTTTTTTTAACGCAAAAGAATTTAGCTCATGGAGTCTGCATAGCTGATATGAAAGAAATATTCATTGACTTTACCGAGAGAAGGACGATTTTTTTGCGATGAAGTTTTAAGCATAGAGTTTAATTACTTGTAGCTCCATGGTCTTAATTTTTAAATAAAATAAATTATTATAGTATTGTGATGAATGACATAAATGGGAAATTATTTATGAATGAAATGCTGCTTTTATAGAGAGCCAGGCGTGTTTTTTCTATGACGTCATTTGAATGAATTTCAGTTGTTTTCGATGAAGTTTTTAAATATAATAAATTATCGTGGTATTATGATAATTCTAAAATTATTATCGAGAAATATATCACATTTTAGAGATGTTTAAACCAGGCAAATTATATTTCAATGCCGTCATTTGAATGACGTTCATTTTTTTCGATGAAGGTTTAAGTTTTCAAATATAATAAATCAATGTAGTATTGTGAGAAGTTTTAAAATATTACCGAGGAATGTATTGCATTTTAGACATGTTTAAATAAAATTGCATTGAAGTTGGAAAGTGTTTCATAATCAATGCTTTAAGCATGATTGATCTTTCTTGTTAACACTTTACAACAAAGTTGAAAAGTGTTTATGACTTTGTTCATTCTGTCTGTCTGTCTGTCTATTTGTCCGTTACCACGATAACTGCCGTAAAAATCACTTTATCAAAATGAAATTTTAGTATGTTTTTCAGACGGTCTGTGGGACCTATGGGAATATAAATAAATAATATCACCCAATTAGTTTTTTATTGAGCCCGGGTTGAAAAAATGAAATACATTGAACCCTATGGGACCTAATTTTTCAAACATTTTTTAAGTAAACTTAAAATTCACGAATTGCTTCGAAATTTTTAGGAAATATTCACATTATCCCATAGAACATATAAAAAAAATTCAGTAAAATATGCTAAGTAGTTTTTTAATTAAAAATTATTTAATATAGGGAAAAAAACAAATTCAATTAAATTCTGACTTTGGGATATCCTCCAGAAAGAAAAGAGAGTTATATTATATAATAAATATCTTTCCAAGTGTTTAATCATTTTGCATATAAGAGAGGCTTCACATTTTAAAATATATTTGGTAGATAACAATTTTTCATTTTTTTAAAAATTTTATGTAACTCTTCATGATATACTTATTTGATGGCATTTTTAATGCACTTTCCTACGTCCTAGAGAGTTAAAATTTGGTACACAGCTTAAATTTGTTGAACATTTTATTCGACAAAAATCTGATGGATCTTTAAATATAGATCATACATTTTTTTCGAAATGGCCTGAAAATAATCCCCGTTCACTTCCATAAATCATTGTTGTAATATTGTTAAAAATTCTGATGTGGACAGCACATGTCTTTCCCTGCAGACTCATATTCGTTCTCTTTATTTCTTCAATAATAATTTAAGTTTATCTGCACAAAATAACAGCCATAAGTATTTTAAATGACATTGAATTTGCACGTTAAACTTAAATTTGGTTCTCATTTGATAGCTGGACTTATTGTCAAAGGTGACGTAGCGAAAACGCGAAAAAACTAGAATATCTCAAGAACGGCTAGTCCTAGAGTAATGGGGTTAGTCTTATTCTTTTTGTTGTCGAAAATCACGTATAAAATAGGAATTTAATTGATATAATTGAGCACACGTAGTCTTTTATTTTTATATATAACGATTTTTGCGGCCCATTTTGCAAAAATAGCCCGTTCCTTTTTTTCGAATCGTACTAGAATAACCTACAAATGATTTATATACAAAATTTTGTTAAATTTGGTATATAAATCACTTGTAGGTTATTGAAATATTATACACCAAATTTTGTTAAATTTGTTCCATTAGTTTTTAGCTAGAGTGGATAAAGGCAATTTCTGCGGCCATTTCGCAAAGAAGGCTGATTCTTTTATTACGAATCGTACTATAATCTAATGAACATCAGGATTTCCCACAACAAATATACCTACCAAATTGTATGAAGTTCGGTCCATTAGTTTTTCAATTAGAGTAGATGTAATATCCACACAGACACACAGAAACATACACAGATACACCCTTACACACACAGACGTCTTCCTAAAAATAGTTTTTTCGTGTTCTAGAAGTCCCAAAACGTGTAGAACCTTTGAAAATTCGAATTCCGATCTTCGGCACGATTCCAGTACTTTGAGTACATACACATACACACATATATTATCTGTGTATTATCTGTGTATCTAAATTCCGTGCCTATGCAATTACAATAGTTGTGATTTTAAATGATCCCTAAACTTTTATTATTTCTTCATCGAAGCCTAATTTTAACATATGCAGAATGCATATAACTCAAGCGATTGTAAGATGAATTACATAAGAATTGCTGAATTTTTTTCACACAAAATTATTTAGCTCTGGAGTCTGGAATACAAGTTATATGAATGAAATATTCATTGATTTTGCATAAAGAATCAGATGATTTATATTTCGATACAGTTTTAAATATTTAAGTATAATAAATTACTGTAATACTGTGATAATGTAAAAGATATCACCACTGAATGTATCACATTTTAGAAATTTTTAAATAAAATTACATTTCAGTTGGAAAGTGTTTCATAATCAATGCTTATGCATGATTGCTCTTTCTTCTTATTTGGTAACTGGGCATTTTTTCAGAAGTGGCATAACAAAAATGCGAAAAACTTAAATATCTCGAGAACGGTTAGTTCTAGAGTAACTGGGGTTGACCTTATTCCTTTCTTCGTCAAAAATAAAGAATAAAACAAACATTTAATGGATACATTTGAATATACGTAGTTTTTTATTAACACTTTACAACAAAGTTGAAAAGTGTTTATGACTTTGTTCATTCTGTCTGTCTGTCTGCCCGTTATCACGATAACTGCCGTAAAAATGACTTTATCAAAATGAAATTTTAGTATGTTGTTCAGACGACCTGTGAGACCTATGGGAATATAAATGAATAATATCACCCAATTAGTTTTGGATTGAACCCGGGTTGAGAAAACGAAATACATTGAACCCTATGGGACCTCATTTTTCAAACATTTTTTAAACAGATTTAAAATTCACAAATTGCTTCGAAATTTTTAGGTAATATTTAAATTATCCCATAAAATATATAAAAGGAAATTCGGCAAAATATATTCAGTAGTTTTTTAAATAAAAATTAAAATAATAATTACACCTCTTATATGAAGCGATCACGTGACCATGATATGAAAAGATCACGTGACGCACTTCAAAATGAAATATGGCATCCATCTTGTGTCAAAATCGTGATTTTTAAAGTTCTTTTTAATTCATATTGACAGTAGTATCCGTCCTAAAACCGCTTTATTTTTGCTTAAATTCTGTGCAACTACATACTGAAACAACGCAATTACAATATAGTTGAGTTTAAATGGTCATCCAGTTTTGATTATTTCTACAACGAAGCCTAATTTTCACTTATGGCGAATGTAAATACCAAAAGATGTAGAATGAGTTGTATAAGAATTGCTGCATTTCTTCAACGCAAAATTATTTAGCCCATGGAGTCTGCAATATAGCTGATATGAATGAAATATTCATTGATTTTACAGAGAGAAACAGACGATTTTTTCGATGACGTTTCAAGCATAGAGTTTAATTACTTGTACATCCATGGTCTTAAGTTTTTAAATAAAATAAATTATTATAGTATTGCGATGAATGAAATGAATGAAATGATGCTTTTATAGAGACAGCCAGGCGTGTTATATTTCAATGACGTCATTTGAATAAATTTCATTTGTTTTCGATGAAGTTTTCAAATATAATAAATTATTGTAGTTTTATGATAATTTTAAAAATATTACCTAGGAATGTATCGCATTTTAGAGATGTTTAAACCAGACAATTTATATTTGAATGCCGTCATTTAAATTAAGTTCATTTTTTTCGATGAAGATTTAAGTTTTCAAATATAATAAATTAATGTAGTATTGTGATAATTTTAAAAATATTACCTAGGAATGTATCGTATTTTAGAGAGAGTTTAAATAAAATTGCATTGAAGTTGGAAAGTGTTTCATAATCAATACTTTATGCATGATTGATCTTTCTTGTTTTTCTTTCTTTTGCTTTCCCTAAATACATGGTAATGCATAGGGAAAGTATTGGAATCGTATCGAAATATCAATGCCAAACAGATCTACACGTTTTGGGACCTCTTGAATACGAAAAATCTATTTTTAGAGAAACGCGTGTATGTGTGTCCAATGCATTTATCCACCCTAACTCAAAAACTGTTGGACCAAATTTCATAAAATTTGGTCGATAAGTCAGTCACTGGTTGGTTACCCTGGTGCTGATTGCATTTTAGTACGATTCGAAAAAGCAGACCCCGCCGTTTTCTGTAAAAAAAGCCCCACAAAATTATTAAAATCTGAAATAAAAGTCTGCGTATGCTCAAATGTATCAATAAAATTTTTGTTTTATACTTAATGTTTGACAATAAAAAGAAAAAGACCAACCCCATTAGTCCAGGATCAGTCGTTCTCGAAATATTTTAGTTTTTCTCATTTTTGATACGCCGCTTTTGAAAATGTCGATACGATGCCCAAAGAAAACGAAAATTGAATTAAAAGTGCAAATTCAGTGTCGTTTTAAATAAGTGTGCTTGTTATATTGTGAAACAAAACACGATTTAATGAATTAAGAAATAAAAAGAAAAAAAAAATAACGTCTGTAGGGAAAATCATGTGCTGCACACATCAGAATATTTTTCTTTTCTTTTACGTTCGTATGTTTTTGCTCTAATATCAGAAACTTAACGATAAGATGCAAATTTTATATTATTTGTTCTTTTAATGAAATGCAAGAATATAGCACTTCCAATACAGATAACTCTAAATTCTGTATTCAGCTGAAATTTTGTCGATATTTTAAAGAAAAAAATCTGACGTGGACAGTACACGACTTTCCCTGCTGACTCATATTCACGTTCTCTATTTCTTCAATAATTTATTATATTGAGTTTAGTGGCACAAAATAACAGCCATAATTATTTTAAATGACAGAATTGGCACTTTTAATTCAATTTTCGTTCTCAGTTGGTAATAGGATTTTTTTTTTTAACGGTGGCGCAGCGTAAATGCGAAAAAAAATGAAATATCTCGAGAACGGCTAGCCCTAGTGTAATGGGTGGGGGTTGGTTCTATTTATTTCACTGTTAAACATTATGCATAAAACAAACATTTAGTGGATATATTTGAACATACGTAGTTTTTTATTTTAGATTTTGACGATTTTTGAGGGTCATTTTGCAAAACAAAAGCAGGTTACTTTTTTCCGAATCGTAACAAAATCTAATCAGCACCAGGGTAACTCACAAGTGACTTATCTACCTAATTTTGTGAAATTTGATATGTTAGTGTTTCAGCTAGAGTGGATACAGGAAATTTTTGCGGGTCATTTCGCAAAAAAAAGCAGATTGTTTTCTCTCGAATCGTATTAAAACTAATCAGCACCAGGGTCACACGCAAGTGACTTACCTAATTTTATGAAATTTGGTCCATTAGTTTTTCAGTTAGAGTGGATATATACATTGCACAGACACACACACAGACGTCATGCTAAAAGAAGCTTTTTCATATTCTAGAGGTCACGAAACGTGTAGATCCGTCGAAAACTCAGGTTGCGATTTTCAGCATGATTTCAATACTTTCCCTATATATATTACCATGCATTGCAGGGAAAGTAAAATGCATCTTCGAAATTTTGACTCCAGATTTTTTTTATTTTAACACCATTTTGTAGCCTAATAAATTATAAAATAATGGGTATCTATATCCCCTCTATCATACTGTGGGCAGCACATGACTTTCCCTGCAGACTCAAATTCATATTTACTTTATTTTTCTAATAATTCATTAGATTGAGTTTAATTGAACTAAATAACACTAAATTTGCATTTTTAATTCAATTTCTGTTTTTATTTGGTAATTGGATATTTTTCCAAAATCGGAGTAACAAAATTGCAAGAAATCTCAAATATCTTGAGAACGGTTAGTCCTAAAGTATAATGGAGTGTGTTATATTATTTTCCTCTTCAAAAATTGCGTATAAATTAAGAATTTAATTGATACATTTGAGCAAACTCTACATAGTCCTTTTTTTTTAGAACTTGGCGATTTAGGTGGGCTATTTCGTAAAAAAGGCAGGTTGTTCTTTTCCGAATCGCACCAAAATCCTATCAGCACCAGAGTTACCCACAAGTAACTTATCTACCAAATTTTGTGAAATTTGGTCAATTAGTATTTTAGCTAGAGTGGATAAATGAAATTTTTAAGGGCCATTTCGCAAAAAAAGGCGGGTTTAGTTTTTACGAATCGTGCCAAAAACTAATCAGCACCAGGGTTACATCCAAGTGACTTACCTACCAAATTTTATGAAATTTTGTCCATTAGTTTTTGAGTTAGAATGGATACATACATTGCACAGACACATAGACAGACACACAGACAGACGTCACGATAAAAATAGTTTTTTCGTATTCAAGAGGTCTTGAAACGTGTAGATCCGGCGAAAACTCGAGTTGCGATTTTCGACATGATTCCAATACTTTTGCTATACATTACCGTACTGCAGGGAAAGTAATATAAAATTTGGTACATTTGTAGAAAAATATTTGGGGCACACGCTAAAATAAACCGTTTTTACTTTCCCTTCAATACATGGTAATGTGTAGGGAAAGTATTGGAATCATGCCGAAAATCGCAACTCAAGTTTTCGACGAATCTACACGTTTCGAGGCCTCTAGAATACGAAAACACTATTTTTAGCGTAACGTCTGTGTGTGTGTCTTTGTGTCCATCTGTCTATGCAGATATTGTATCCACTCTAATTGTAATTGACAGAATTTCATAAAATTTGGTACGTAAGTCACTTGTGGGCGAATCTGGTGCTGACTAGTTTTGGATACGATACGGGATAAAAGAACCTGCCTTTTTTGCGAAATGGCTCGCAAAAGACTGTATCCACTCTAGCTGAAAACTAATGGACCGAATTTCACAAAAGTCGGTAGATAAGTTGCTTGTGAGCCATATTGGCGCTGATTAGATATTGGATACGATTCGGAGAAAAATAACCTGTCTTTTTTTGCAAAATGTCCCGCAAAAATTGTCAAAATCTAAAATAAAAAACTACGTATGCAGAAATTTATCCATTAAATGCTTGTTTTATACGTAATTTTTAACGAAAAAGAAAATAAGACCATCCCCATTACTCTAGGACTAGCCGATCTCGAGATATTTTGGTGTTTTCTTATTTTCTCTACGCCACCTGTGAAAATAAGTCCAGTTACCAAATGAGAAAGAAAATTGAATTAAAAGCGAATTAAATTTAATTGAAATAAATATAACGTGGATATAAGTCTGCAGGGAAAGTCATATACTGTCCACATCAGATTTTTAACCTGACGTATGCAAATGTGTCTGTGCAATATATGTTGTAAAGAACCTGGCTGTCCCACTCGGGAATTGAACCCTTTATTTTCAAACTGGCCAGCCTAGTCTCTACCGTTGAGCTACTGGGACGAAATTGCAATCTCTTATTGTCAAAGTGGTCTCTACATTCTCTACCTTCTAATGTTAGATTGGCGTGCAACTAACAATCTGACTGACAAACTCCTGCTATTACTTTCTTTATATACAATAATGTATAAGGAAAGTATTGTGACGAGGTCTAAAATTCGAATTCGAGTTTTCGACGGGAGAGCACGTTTCAAGCATCCCTGATCACAAATCGAACATTTTTGAAGTGATGCCTGTGTGTGTGTGTGTGTGTGTGTGTGTGTGTGTGAAAGTATGTGTGATTGTGTGTGTCAGTGAGTCTGTAGAGACGATAACTGACGGACGAATGGATCTATTCGAACGAATTTGGAACAAAAATTAACATCCGTAAGCACTGGAAGCCTATTGTTTTTATATGCAATTGAATATTCAGAACCTCCAAAATTTTCGAGTGAAATTTTGAAAAAATCGTCAAAAAGTCAAAAGCTCTAATAAAGTTACGCAAATAGACATTTCTTAGGAAATTTTTCCTTAGGAAAAGATTGACATAAACTTTCGAACGCTAGCAGGAACCGTTCTCGAGATATTGCACATTTTTCAAAAAAATTATCAAAAAGGCATATAAAATAGAAAAAAATATTTGCTATTGAGAAACATTTTCACTTTTCATATGTAATACCATGTGATAAATTGGCTGACATCATTCTCGTGGATCTAGCTCGTTCCATTCATGAAAAAATATACTTTGAGTAATACTTTTGTATTTGAACGCCAATAGTCATTTATCTGCTGTAAGAATAACTTATTTCTCCGTCCATAACGCTTGGCGAGAGTTTGGAGACAAATTTGGTGGAATGCCGCCAACTTGGCGACTTTTTAAATGTCGCTAAATTAACGAAAAACTCACCAAATACATAAAAATGACGCTATATCAATAAATATGACTACTCGTTGACGAAAATTCAATATCTCGGAAAGAATATAAATATCTACTCTAAATATAATCTATTTTTACTTTCCCTGCAATACATGGTAATGTATAGGGAAAGTATTGGAATCATACCGAAAATCACAACTCGAGTTTTCGACGGATCTACACGTTTCGAGACCCCTAGAATACGAAAAAACCATTTTTAGCGTGACGTCTGTGCGTGTGTCTGTCTGTCTGTCTGTCTGTGTGTCTGTCTGTCTGTCTGTGTGTCTGTCTGTGTGTCTGTCTGTCTGTGCAGATTTTGTATCCACTGTAACTAAAAAACTAATGGACCGAATTTCACAAAATTTGGTAGGTAAGTCACTTGTGGGCGGGGCTAGTGCTGATTAGTTTTGGGTACGATTCGGAATAAAAGAACCCGCCTTTTTTTGCGAAATGGCCCGCAAAAGCTTGTATCCACTCTAGCTGAAAAACTAATGAACCGAATTTCACAAAATTCGGTAGATGAGTCACGTATAGGTCACTCTGGTGCTGATTAGATTTTGGTACGATTCGGAAAAAAATAACCTGCCTTTTTTTGCAAAACGGCCCGCAAAAATCTTCAAAATCTAAACTAAAGAACTTGGTATACTTAGATATATCCATTAAATGCCCGTTTAATACATAATGTTTAACGACGAAAAGAATAAGACCAACCCCATTACACTAGGACTAGCCGTTCTCGAGATATTTTAGTTTTTCGTACTCTGCCTACGCCACCTTTGAAAATAAGCCCGGTTACTGAATGAGAACGAAAATTGAATTAAAAGTGAATTACATTTAATTCAAATAAATAGAACGTGGATATAAGTCTGCAGGGAAAGTCATGTGCTGCCCACATCAGATTTTTACTTTCCCTGCAATACATGGTAATGTATAGGGAAAGTATTGGAATCATGCCGAAAATCACAACTCGAGTTTTCGACGGATCTACACGTTTCGAGACCTCTAGAATACGAAAAAACTATTTTTAGCGTGACGTCTGTGTGTGTGTCTGTCTGTGTGTCTGTCTGTGTGTCTGTCTGTGTGTCTGTGTGTCTGTCTGTGCAGATTTTGTATCCACTCTAATTAAAAAACTAATGGACCGAATTTCACAAAATTTGGTAGGAAAGTCACTTGTGGGCGGGGCTGGTGCTGATTAGTTTTGGGTACGATTCGGAATAAAAGAACCCGCCTTTTTTTGCGAAATGGCCCGCAAAAGTTTGTATCCACTCTAGCTGAAAAACTAATGGACCGAATTTCACAAAATTCGGTAGATGAGTCACATGTGGGTCACCCTGGTGCTGATTAGATTTTGGTATGATTCGGTAAAAAATAACCCGCCTTTTTTTGCAAAATGGCCCGCTAAAATCGTCAAAATCTATACTAAAGAACTACGTATGTTGAAATATATCCATTAAATGCTTGTTTAATACGTAATTTTTAACGAAGAAAAGAATAAGACCAACCCCATTACACTAGGACCAGCCGTTCTCGAGATATTTTAGTTTTTCGTATTTTCTCTACGCCACCTTTGAAAATAAGTCCGGTTACCGAATGAGAAAGAAAATTGAATTAAAAGTGAAATAAATTTAATTAAAATAAAGAGAACGTGGATATAAGTCTGCAGGGAAAGTCATGTGCTGCCCACATCAGATTTTTACTTTCCCTGCAATACATGGTAATGTATAGGGAAAGTATTGGAATCATGCCGAAAATCACAACTCGAGTTTTCGACGGATCTACACGTTTCAAGACCTCTAGAATAAGAAAAAACCATTTTTAGCGTGACGTCTGTGTGTGTGTGTCTGTCTGTGTGTCTGTGTGTCTGTCTGTGCAGATTTTGTATCCACTCTAACTGAAAAACTAATGGACCGAATTTCACAAAATTTGGTAGGTAAGTCACTTGTGGGCGGGGCAGGTGCTGATTAGTTTTGGGTACAATTCGAGATAAAAGAACCCGCCTTTTTGTCCGGTTACAGAATGAGAAATAAAATTGAATTAAAAGTGAAATAAATTTAATTAAAATAAACAGAACGAGGATATAAAATCTGCAGGGAAAGTCATGTGCTGCCCACATCAGATTTTTACTTTCCCTGCAATACATGGTAATGTATAGGGAAAGTATTGGAATCATGCCGAAAATCACAACTCGAGTTTTCGACGGATCTACACGTTTCGAGACCTCTAGAATACGAAAAAACAATTTGTAGCGTGACGTCTGTGTGTGTGTCTGTGTGTCTGTGTGTCTGTCTGTCTGTGTGTCTGTCTGTGTGTCTGTCTGTGTGTCTGTCTGTCTGTGCAGATTTTGTATCCACTCTAACTAAAAAACTAATTGACCGAATTTCACAAAATTTGGTAGGTAAGTCACTTGTGCACGAATCTGGTGCTGATTAGTTTTGTGTATGACTCGGGTTAAAAGAACCCGCCTTTTTTTTGCGAAATGGCCCGCAAAAGCTTGTATCCACTCTAACTGAAAAACTAATTTACCAAATTTTACAAAATTCGGTAGATGAGTCACTTGTGGGTTACCCTGGTGCTGATTAGATTTCCGTACGATTCGGAAAATACTAACCTGCCCTTTTTTGCAAAATGGCCCACAAAAATCGTCAAAATCTAAACTAAAGAACTAGCTATACTCAAATATATCCATTAAATGCTCGTTTAATACGTAATTTTTAGCGAAGAAAAAAATAAGAACAATCCCATTACATTAGGACTAGCCGTTCTCGAGATATTTTAGTTTTTCGTATTTTCTCTACGCCACCTTTGAAAATAAGTCCGGTTACCGAATGAGAACGAAAATTGAATTAAAAGTGAAATAAATTTAATTCAAATAAAGAGAACGTGAATATAAGCCTGCAGGGAAAGTCATGTGCTGCCCACATCAGATTTTTACTTTCCCTGCAATATATGGTAATGCATAGGGAAAGTATTGGAATCATGCCGAAAATCACAACTCGAGTTTTCGACGGATCTACACGTTTCGAGACCTCCAGAATACGAAAAAACTATTTTTAGCGTGACGTCTGTGTGTGTGTGTCTGTGTGTCTGTCTGTGTGTCTGTGTGTCTGTCTGTCTGTCTGTGCAGATTTTGTATCTACTCTAACTAAAAAACTAATGGACCGAATTTCTCAAAATTTGGTAGGTAAGTTACTTGTGAGCGAGTCTGGTGCTGATTAGTTTTGGGTACGATTCGGAATAAAAGAACCCGCCTTTTTTTTGCGAAATGGCCCGCAAAAGCTTGTATCCACTCTAACTGACAAACTGATGGACCGAATTTCACAAAATACGGTAGATGAGTCACTTGTGGGTTACCTTGGTGCTGATTAGATTTTGGTACGATTCGGAAAAAAATGACCTGCCTTTTTTGTCAAAATGGCCCGCAAAAATCGTCCAAATCTAAACTAAAGAACTGGGTATACTCAAATATATCCATTAAATGCTGATTTAATACGTAATTTTTAACGACGTAAAGATTAAGACCAACCCCATTACACTAGGACTAGCCGTTCTCGAGATATTTTAGTTTTTCGTACTTTCCCTACGCCACCATTGAAAATAAGCCCGGTTACCGCATGAAAACGAAAATTGAATTAAAAGTGAAATAAATTTAGTTAAAATAAAGAGAACATTAATATAAGTCTGCAGGGAAAGTCATGTGCTGCCCACATCGGATTTTTACTTTCCCTGCATTACATGGTAATGTATAGGGAAAGTATTGGAATCATGCCGAAAATCGCAACTCGAGTTTTCGACGGATCTACACGTTTCGAGACCTCTAGAATACGAAAAAACTATTTTTAGCATGACGTCTGTGTGTGTGTCTGTGTGTCTGTCTGTGCAGATTTTGTATCCACTCTAACTAAAAAAGTAATTGACCGAATTTCATAAAATTTGGTAGGTAAGTCACTTGAGGGCGAATCTGGTGCAGATTAGTTTTGGGTAAGATTCGAGATAAAAGAACCCGCCTTTTTTGACAAAATGGCCCTGTGTGTGTGTCTGAGTGTCTGTCTGTGCAATGTATGTATCTACTCTAACTAAACTAATGGACAGAATTTCATAAAATTTGTTACGTAAGTCACTTGGGTGAGACCCAGGTGCTTATTAGTTTTTGGTAGGGTTAGTAAAAACAGAACCCGTTTTTTTTTTTTTTGCGAAATGGCCCGTAAAATTTTTATGTATCCACTCGAGCTGAAATATTAAATTGATCAAATTTCACAAGATTTGGTAGATAAGTTACTTGTAGGATGATTTGGTGCTGATTAGATTTTGGTACAATTCGGAAAAGAACAACTTGCCTTTTTTACGAAATTGCCCGGAAAAATAGCAAATATCGCAAAAATAATAAATACTACGTATGCTGAAATGTATCAATTAAATTCTTGTTTTATACGCAATTTTTGAAGAGGAAAATATTATAACACACTCCATTATACTTTAGGACTAACCGTTCTCAAGATATTTGAGATTTCTTGCATTCTTGTTACGCCGCTATCGGAAAAATGTCCAATTACCAAAAAAAAAAAAAAAATTGAATTAAGAATGCAAATTTAGGGTTATTTGCTGCAATTAAACTCAATCTAATGAATTATTAAAGAAATAAATAAAATGTAAATTAGAGTCTGCAGGGAAAGTCATGTGCTGCCCGCATCAGATTTTTACTTTCCCTTCAATACATTGTTATGTATAGGGAAAGTATTGGAATCTTGCCGAAAATCACAACTCGAGTTTTCGACGTATCTATACGTTTCGACACCTCTGGAATACGGAAAAACTATTTTTAGCGTGACGTCCGTGTGTATGTCTGTATGTCTGTGCAGATTTTGTATCCACTCTAACTATAAAACTAATTAATCGAATTTAATAAAATTTGGTAGTTAAGTCCTTTGTGAGCGAGTCTGGTGCTGATTAGTTTTGGGTACGATTCGGGATAAAAGAACCCGCTTTTTTGCGAAATGGCCCACAAAAATTGTATCCACTCTAGTTGAAAAACTAAAGAACCGAATTTCACAAAATTCTGCAGATAAAACGCTTGCGGGTTACCCTAGTGCTGATTAGATTTTGGTCTGATTCGGAAAAAAAAATAATCTGCCTTTTTCTTGCAAAATGGCCCCCAAAAGTCGTCAAAATCTAAAATAAAAAACTACGTATGCTCAAATATATCCATTAAATGCTTGTTTTACACGTAATTTTTAACGAAGAAAAGATTAAGATCAACCCCATTACACTAGGACTAGCCGTTCTCGAGATATCGTTAAAACTCAAAATAAAAGATTAAATATGCTCAAATATATGAATTAAATACTTATATTTAATACGTAATTTTTAACGACAAAAAGAAAAATCTGATGTGGGCAACACATGACTTTCTTTATATAATGAAATGAATTTACTACTTTTAGAGTAAAATAAAAAGGTTTTTCTTCTAGTAGATGCTAATATCCTTTCCAAGATATTGAATTTTCGACAATTAGTCGTTATTTTCATTGATTTAGCGTCATTTTTATCCATTTGGTGAGATTTTCGTTAATTTGGCAACATTTCAAAAAGTCGCCAAGTTGGCGACATTCCGCCAATTTCGTCGCCAAAATCTCGCCAAGCGTTATGGACGAAGAAATAAGTTGTTCTTACAGCAGATAAATTGGCGTTCAAATGCAAAAGTATTAACTCAAAGTATCTTTTTTCATGAATGGAACGAGCTAGATCCACGAGAATGATGTCACCCAATTTATCGCATGATATTATATATGAAAAGTGAACATGTTTCTCAATAGGAAATATTTTTTTTCTATTTTATATGACTTTTTGATAATTTTTTTGAAAAGTGTGCAATATCTCGAGAACGGTTCATGTTAGCGTTCTAAAATTTATGTCAATCGTTTTCTAATGAAAAATTACATAAGAAATGTCTATTTGCGTAACTTTAATATTGGTTTTAATTTTTTGACGATTTTTTCAAAATTTCATTCGAAAATTTAGGGGGGTTCTGAACATTCGATTGCGTATAAAAACAATAGGCTTCCAGTGTTTACAGATTGTGATTTTTGTACCAAATTTGGTTTGAATCGGTCGTCATTCGTTCGTCAGTTATCGTCTCCACACACACACACACACACACACACACACACACACACACACACACACACACACACACACACACACACACACACACACACACACACACAGACATCACTTCAAAAATGTTTGTTTCGTGATCAGGGATGCTTGAAACGTGCTCTTCCGTCGAAAACTCGAATTCGAATTTTCGACCCCGTCACAATACTTTCCTTATACATTATGTATATAAGGAAAGTAATAAGAACAACCTCCATTACTCTATAGGATTAACCATTCTTGAGATATTTTATTCTTTCCTCATTTTCCTTACGCCACCTTTGAAAATAAGCTCAGTTACCAAATGAAAACGAAAATTGAATCATTAAAAGTGTAAATTCTGCGTCATTTAAAATAATTATGGCTGTTATTTTGTGCCATTAAACTCAATGTAATGAATTACTGAAGAAATAAAGAGAACGTGAATATGAATCTGTAGGAAAAGTCATGTACTGCCCACATCAGATTATTTTTAAATTTCGATGCAGTTTACGAGATATTTTACTTTTCATGCACTTCTGAAGTGAAAAATGTTCTTTTATATCGGCACGCCCATCCATTTTCTTTGTCTGGTTCCGCAAAATCTATAGCATGCAAAAATATGAAATTTGGTGCATTTAAAGAGAAATTGGCACGATAGGAACTCATAGGAAATTTGGCACATTTATAGAGAAATTGGGCAGCACGATGAAATTAGCGGTTTTCCGATTTAAACTTTAGTTTGGTTTGAAATAGCTTACGAACCTAGCTCAGCGAGCGCAGGGAGTTACGGGCTTTGGCGAAGAGTAGCGACTTTTATTTTGACGAAGTTAGCTGTTTTTTTTATCTCCGGAACCGACTGATACTTTTAACTTAATGATTTCTATTGCATATTCAATACGTCTATTGATTTTGAGGAAAATGGAGTCATAAAATAAGCTCTATTTTTCTTGTTCCCACAACATCAAATTTCATTAACTTGTTGAGAAACTCATGTGCTGTACACATCAGATTTTTACATTCTAATATACAGAGAGAAAGTATTGCTTTCACGAAAATTTTCGAATTCGAGATTTGGATGTCAATATAAGTTTTAAGACCTCTTAACACGTTTTGACTAGTTTTGGAGTGATGTCTGTCTGTGTGTCTGTATGTCTGGGGTCGAACCTTTGTGCACACGGTAGCAGACACACATATTAATAAATTTTCACCAAACTTTATATCCGGCTTTGTTATTAAAAAATCTACCACTAAATATAATTTTTCGAAATTCGAGCGAAAACTTCGAAATGGATTCGAAATTTGATATTTTTTTAACACGGCAGCGTAGAACAAAATTTGACATAATCCTACATAAAAGGGTTTATTGGTGGCTCAACGATCATGAGACTTCATAGTATTAATCATTGTTGTGAACAATAGCCGCGATGCAATTTTTTATCCGTTACGTCATTAGCCCCCTTGGGGGGGGGGGGGGTTACCACCCCGATGGTGGGTATAGTATTCATCGTAAGATTTTTTCAAGCCCTTTAAAGTGAAGGTTTAATGCGCTATAGTTATAATCTTATAGATCTACCATACCGATATTTCAAAATTTTTCTTGTAGAATTTGGAAAAAATAATTCTAGTATGAGAAAGTCGAATTGAGCACACACTTCAGTTAATTCATGTGCACTACATTATTAAATCTACAAAATATCAAGTATTGCCTTCTACATACAATTCAAATCATCAAAATGTCATTTCTTCTCAATTATAAAACATTAATGAACGGAGTATTTTCTAGAATTTTCTATTGAGCCCCTCCCCCCCCCCCGTTACATAAAATGAAAATAACAGACCCAATAGGTATATTTCTATCCGAAATTGATTAGAAACTAAGCAATTTCATTAGTTTAATATTAAACTCTTCAGTAATCCAATAATATCCAATATATTCATTAAATTCCTCCTGAACTTTTGATTGCGTTTCATTGACTGCCGAATTCCCACGCCCGAACTTTGTCAGGCAATAAACTCACATATAACTATATATAGCAAATATTCTCCAAATTGATAAATTCTTTGTGCATTTTCTGGCAATCGTATTAAGCTATTATCACCGTTTCAAATCGAATGTTTTCCTCCAACCCCCTCCCGCTCGAAAACGTTCGACACGTGGTGGCGGGGGTATTGAATTTCTCTTTGTCGGGAGTCGAAACCTTCGAACATGGCTAATGAAAATCTTATGAGTAGGGGCGCTGAATTCCACCTTTTAATGAGTATTTGATGAGAAGTTTGGAACCGGGGCGGTTCTCCTAGCGCTGTTTAAACAGTGGGGGTTGCCCGGTGGGGGTGGACAGCGGAATTCAATATGTCGACGATATCTATTCATTTTGACATTCGAAGTTTGCAAAACTTTTCCAGACGATTTTAAGTCCGTATTGCTGTTAATGAAATGAACAAACTGAGATCTGCAGTAGTATTTGCAGTGCAACAAACAACATTGGCGGAGTAGTTTCTTATTTTGAATATTTGAATAGCTAACTAGAATCAAACGTAAAATGCTGCGCAACTAAAATGTCATAAGCCTACGGTCGTTTCAAAAATACTCGATGGACTTTTTTTTATATAAGTCAAGAGCTAAGCAACAAATGGATTAAATTACTCGCAGTAAGCTGCTTAAAAAAAAGCAGACATACGTAATATCCGCAAAAATTGCATGTATCCACTCTAACTAAAAAAACTGATTAACTAATTTTCACAACATTTAGTAGATAGTCGCTTGTACTTTACCCTGGTGCTGATAAGATTTCGGTACAATTCGGGGGGAAAATCTACATTTTCTTGCGAAATAGCAAAAAAAAAAAAAAAAAAAAATCTTCAAGCTCTAAAATAAAAGACTACTTATGCTAAAATGCATTCATTAGATGCTTATTTTATACGTAATTTTTGACGATGAAAATAAGAAGGTTAACCCCATTATAACAGGGCTAACAGTTCTCGAGATATATTAAATTTTTAGCATTTTTGCTACGGCTGCTTTGAAGATAAGCCCAGTTATCAAATAAAAACGAAAATTTGATTAAAAGTGCAAATTCGGTGTCATTTGAAATAATGATGTGTGTTATTTTGTGCCATTAAACTTATTTTAATGAATTACTAAATAAAATAAAAATAAAATGAATTTGAGTCTGTAATGAAAGTAGTGCGCTGCCCACATCAGAGTTCTTAACAGTGTACGAGATGTCGTTGACTTAACCTTTCGTTCCTTTACATTTGCATAAAGAACAATGCCGTAATAACTACATTTATTAGATGATACCATAATATGCTAGTTCAGTCTATAGAATCATGTTTACTTAACTTTGGATGATGGTGATATTAAGAACCAATTAGACAATATAAGTAAGAAAATGTTCAACCGGTCATTTCTTCACCAGTGTACTATAACGGTTTAGAAGTCATTGCTGCTTGCCAGCATAAGACGCGGAATGAGTAAACGCAAAATTCTTAAAAGCAAAGGTTTTAAAATTTTTCTGGTAGTAATATTTAATTCATACTTGTAAATATGCAGGACATTATTTTAGCCCCGTCACTCGTTATAGGATTGGTAGCTTCATTGTAATTCTCGGAGCTTAGAATTTTTATCAACAATATAAAGGAAGCATTACTGGTTCGAACTTAATGTGTAGTTCTATCAGAAAAGTTCTAATATCCTTGCTTTAAGGAATTCTGTCATCATTGCCCCATGCTGAGAGGCAATGACTATACGAAATGGTTCAAGACTGATGAAAAATGGCCCATGAGTAGTTTTTGCTTGTATGCAACGCCCTGTTATAGGGCAGAAGCCGCTTCACTGCAACATTGGGTATTGTTTTGGGTCAACTATAACGAATTATATTTTATTTTTCTCTGGAGATGTGTAAGGTTACAATATTTTGCACAGACTTCTTTGAGAGATAGTTCCGGAGTGATGAAAAATGGCCCATTGAGTGCTTTCTTGCTTGTATGCAACGCTCTGTTACTTATAAGGCAGAAGTCGCTTCTCTGCAAAAAAATAACAAATTATATATTTAAACTATGACAAGTAACTATAACAAATTATATATATATATATATATATATTTTTCTGGAAATGTGTCAGTGGGATGCAAAATGTTGTACAAACTCCTCTGAGAGATGATTCAAGAGTGACGAAATTGGCGCGACAGCCCAGCGGTTAGCAATCGGGAATTGCACTCGGACGACACGACACGAGTTCGATTCCCGCCTCTGTTCAAACTGTTGCCGTGTTCACGCGGAGTACGATCACGTTAAACATGTGAGTCCGTAAGTCCTTCCGAGATGTTGGTGGTAGGGGAAGGAGAGTACGGTCCCTGTGAATGTCTCCCTCACTGTGTTCCGGTGTAAATTGGATACCTTACACCTTCGGGTTGATCGGACGGGCTGGGTCGAAGCAGAAGAGTGATAAAATATTGCCTATTGAGTGCTTTCTTGCTTGTATGCAACGCTCTGTTACTTATGGGGTAGAAGCTACTTCACTGCAAAAATCAGTCATATTTTAGGTCAACTGTAACACTTTTTTTTCCCCTGGAGATGTGTCGATGCATCACATAAAATTTTGTAAAGACACAAAATGTCTGAGACAAGCTAGGTCTTGCCTAGTTATAAGAGATTCAACCGAGGTATCTGGTGTTTAGGTTTTTCCAACCCAAGACATTGGAGGCTGCGGCGACATGCTTGACGCAACGCTGGATCCTTGCTCGGAGATGTCGCGCGATTACGTCACGCAGTCGACTGACTTTCTGAGGGATCGGCGGGATTTGTACGGCGACAGAGAGGTGTATACACCCCATTAGGGAACAAACGTCTCCATTTTCATCGGCGGATGGAGTTTCGCTCTGCGCATACCTCCAACCGTATAAGACGCAGTATTCCCTCCACGTCGCTTTGTTGTGCAACTCGAAGCACGGTAACAACGGTTTAATGATTAGGTTAGAGTAGATAGAGCTTGATGGATCGAAGACTGGTTGCTCCTTATTTGAATAAATTGCATACCTGTACAATGCATAAGTAATAGTGATAGAACGATTAGCGATTTTGGGAACACGGAAGTGGCGGATTTACAGATAAGCAGACTAAGCGGTCGTCTTGACTTCAAAGGAGGTCCAATCATTTATTTAATGTGAAATTATCACGCATTTTTATGCAATTATGTTAAACCAGAAAAGCCAGCACGCTTTGTGAGCTAAGCCCGTCCAAGTACACCGCGGTCATGCATGTGAAACAGAAACCGGTGGACATCCACTCGCGCCGATCCTCCCATACGCTCCCAATATCCACAGACACTTGCGAGCCATACACCCCTCCTATTTAATATTACTATTTCTTATACGACTCTCTATCGAAACATACATGTCCTAAGGTAACTTACCTCTTTTAGGACACGCCCGATTAGAGCGCGAAGAAGAAAAAGGCCGTATGTAATATGAAACATTAATTTATTTACACTATATAAATATTGATTTATTTACACACATAATATTGATTCAAAATATTTAAAAGACCACTTCCCATATTCAAAATGGAAAGTATACCACTTTAAGATAAACAAAAACAAAAGTATATATAGTCTCACAGACTAAAATGGAAAAGATGGTAATTAAAATTAAAATTCACTATCTCTAAGTTGTATTAATCATCATAAGAACGGAGAGAGAGGTTGAACAAATACAATATAGGCAAAAAGTCCCAATTGGGTAACTCACCAACATCACTGGCCGAGTTGCGGGCTTCCATCCTCAGAATAGGAACGCACTTAAAAAAAGGGGGCAACTTCTTGCCCTCCAGTCCGAGAGCATTCTCCTCGCTCCTTTTTCAAATTTCTGAAAACTCTCTCTCTCTCCAAGATTTTAAAACGCGCCCCTGAGGCGCATACAACTACCTCATTGAATTCTAGGTCTTAACCCCTTGGCCCCAAAGCATCGCCATTGGCTTTAGACCTCCAGAAACAAAAAAGCCCCTTCTCAAGCCCCTGCGAAACTGATATACTTTCGGCCCCTAATTCAAACAGGCCGAAAACCCTATGAACCGTCCGAAACGGACAAACGTTAAATCTTTCGGTGAAAATATGATCCAAAGAAAACTAACCCCCATCCCGTCTTCTATTTCTTCGGAGAGCAGCTGGTCAAACGAAAAAAGCTGACCCCCAAAAATAAATACGTAAACTCTAGATCGCACTCCCGAAAATATTGGATCATGGGTTTACCATGCGACAATACATTACTATACCAACCCCTAACATAACGCAATTTATTTACGCTCTCCTACACCCTCTAACAAACGGATTTATCGAGTTTAATACTTCACGCTTTTTATTTCAAGTTTACAATTTCTGATTATACCATGGGATAACTCCCTCTAACGTCACGGGTCATACTAAGGCTCCTATATAAACAGGCTGACGCAACCGCCATTTTGTTTCCAACCGGTCCAGTTAGTTAACGTCTGCTTGTGCCATTTCAATGGCGCGCGTATATCACATGGCTGATATTTGATACGCAATTTAACTGTCAAATAGGTGCTTCTGCTTTCAAAAAATGGTTCCCATCATTCAAGAAAGTAGTTGAGACAGTTTTGATTTTGCCGAGATCCCAAGGAAAGGACGAGAAAGTGAACCTTTTCTCGTCATGTACAGCCATCGCTTCACCTGAAAGTCAAAATGGCCGCTGTTGCGCCAACCTGTATATTTTGGAGCCATAAGTCACACTATTTAGCTCCAACTTATATATCTATAAACATTAATTGCATTCGAGCGTAAAATTAAAGACTCAAATCATGATGCCCGAAAGTCCTCTGGCCGTTTAAATATCTGTATGTCTTATAGGATGGTTTTTATTTGATTAAATGACCTTTTCATCCAAATGATTTGAGTCTTTAATTTTATGTGTAAATATTGAAATAGACGTGATACCACTTTAATTATTAATTGCATTGTTTAAAACACGAATGAGTGAAAAATGAGAGGCATACATGAAACAAGATAGAGGAAGCAAATCTCTCTAACGCAATGATTCTGAATGAAATTGAGATGACCTCTCAATATTAATTTTCCTATCCAGCTGAATCATGGAAGTGGTCTCATGTCTAACTCCATGACCATATATATAGTTTTTCCATTAGTTTTTCTTTTCGGGACCAGGCAATTGTATCGTATGTTGTGGCAACGCCTTTAGCCTGAGATTGCAAACACAAAAATAGCAAAAAAGGCCAAACTTTGAGAGGCTATTTCTCCAGATCCAATGGTTCATTTGAAAAACGGTTTTCAGATTTGGATTCAGCATGGTTAAATTAATGAGTTTTTTAAGCCATCGGAGTGCTCTGACATACTGACACTGCACTTTTATAGAAGAGATTCATTGTCTTTATTTCCGAAAATAACAAAATGCAAAAATATTATGGCTGTTAAAAAGTATTTTCAAAATTGAATCGAGAAAAAAAATTATAAGAAAAAATGATTTTCTGAAAATTTATTTTCGAAATTTTGACGAACATTTATATTTATAGACCTGCATATGCTTCTTCGACCCAGACCGTCCGACCTACCCGAAGGTATAAGGTATCAGTTTGGACGACTGGGAAGTACCACCCAATGTAGACCAGAACCCAGTGGGGGCAGTATCCATAGGGACCGTATCCTTTTCCCCCTACCACTACCCTCTCTGAAGGACTTACGGACCCACATATTTAACGTGATCGTAATCCGCGTGAACAAGGAAACAGTTTGGGCAGGCTGGGACTCGAACTCGGGTCGTCCGAGTGCAATCTCCGGGCGCTAACCACTTTGCTGTCCCACCCCCTGAATAGGCTTGGATGATTTTTGGAGCATGGTTCTTTAGTTCTTTGCGCGTGTGTGAAGTATGACCTCTATAACGCTTAGACGAATAAACGCAAGGCCATATAAAATTTCATATTTAGATAGACGAAAAAACTGGAACTAGATAGAATTTCTGTAGGATGTATGATTAGATTAAAAGTTTCGATAAATTGGATTTTCATAACAATGAAATCAAAAGGCTAACTCATTTTAACTGATCTGCAAAAAGTTACATAAACATTTTAATCCCCACGATGCTAAAACTAAATTAGTGTTAAGATATTAGTTACTCTTCGCA